>VZRU01020544.1:288709-302234 GCA_013398155.1 Pedionomus torquatus | reverse complement strand
GGTGGTGGGGACGGACACACAACCAAAAAGCAATTACCTTCTGGGGTGAAATTTGTACAGCCTTTACTCAACCCACTGGGGAATTTGTCAGGAACACAGACTGCAGTTTTATTCAGCTATTCCTGACTTATAACAGCACAAGGGAAATGGCATGTCTCACAGCTTGATGTTTTTTCTGATGTCTTTCTTTGCTCTCAGCTTTTTTTTAAAAAAAAAGACAAAAAAAAAAAAAACCCCAGAAACCTCTTCACAAAACATAAAACTTGCTATTAGCTTAATTCAGTGGAGACTTGAGTAGCTGCTCTTGCATCTAGGAGAAAAGAGATCCTGTGCTATTAAAATGTCTAAAGACATAAATTGGATGTAGAAATATGAAGGTCCCCCATCTTTTTAAAGCTGCACTCTGCTTCCAGCTCCTGGCTTTTGCATGCAGAAGGCACCAGGGGATGCAGATGTGTTGTAGGAGCTGACCCTGCTGGGCTTAAAGTGGGGTTTGTGCCCTAGCCCCCTCGAAGAGAGGGTCCCTGAACCACGAGAAGGTGATGGGGGAGGAGGGGAGAGGGCTTTGCAGGGCTCTGCACAGGTGTATTAGCAGAGGCTGCATTTAAATACTGTGGGACTAAATCCTGGGAAATTGGTGCCAGAGCTGAGCTACATCTGCTTCTGCAGCCCAGACCTGGCTTTTGCAGAGTACTTTGAGCTGAAAAGTGCTTTAGCAGTGTAAATATAATTTAGAAGGTTCTCAAACACTGCAGAAATATTCTCCAAGAATATATGCTGTCTTTCCCTCCTCCCCTCGAATGGGAAATAATTCCAAATTCATCCAAATGTGCTTTTCTAATCAAAGGGGCCACTTTGTGCTTCTGAATCCAAGGGGAGGGATTGGAGGGGTGAAGAAAACAAAACTCCTTCTCAGTGCTGTGTTTGTGAGAGAGATCTCCTGTGGCTAAATCCATCTGTGTTTCTCCTTTGGCGTGAGCTGGAGGATCTTCCCCCTGCAGCTGGGCACTTCACTTCACAGGCTTTGCTGCTGTACAGGGAAGAGGAAGATGATGATGAGATGCTGGAATAGCTCAGGTTTCTATGGCAGTGCATGCAGCAGCCACTCTCCTTATCTTTCCAACTTGATTGGGAGAAATTGCTTTTGTCAATTTTAATTTCAGCTGAGCTGAGCAGGATAAACAAAGGGAGGTGCAGGCAAAGCAGATGGTTTGTCACAGAGCAGGGAGCAGGCAGGAAGACTGTGCAGCTTTTTATAGCGTATAATGGCCTTTCCTTGTATCCAGCCATCCATCACCATATAATTCCTGAAATAAACTGGGCTTGTGTGATACATGTGAAATACCCAAATGTTGTGGCAGGTCTGGAATATTCAGGCTGCAGACGTTTTGGCAGCAGTAGGAGCACCCACACAAAAGCTTTCTGCTGGTTGGTATCTGCTGCTTGTTTGGAAACCCCCATGGTGACTGCTCATCCTGTGGCCAGGGCTGGGAAGCTCCACTATGCCCAGTGTGAGAGTTTCTTCTGTAGTTTGGCAGATGTGGCAGAGTCTCTGATGCTTCTTCTTGGTGTAAACAGGATCAACAAGGGGTTTGTGTCTTACCCCATGGTTATCCCTTATTCCACCAGCTAGAGTCAGGCAGGTGGTTGAAGAAGCAGGGAAAGGAGAAATGTCATAGCCCTGCTCTGCATTTCCTTGCCTGTGTGGTGGTCTTGCATGCACAGAGCCTTGGTAGCAATGCAGGCAATGATGGTGAAGCTGTCCCCGAAGCTGTGCTTTGTGTCCACAATCACAGAATCACAGAATGATTTGGGTTGGAAGGGACCTTAAAGACCACTCAGTTCCACAAACCCTTGCCCTGGGTAAGGACACCTCCCACTAGACCATGTTTCTCAAAGCCCCATAGAGTCCTGCAGGGGGGAGAACAGCTCCATCCTGGGTTGGGCACAACCTGGCACCCTCTCTATGGTGGGGTGGGGGTGCCTCTCAAGGGATCACACTTTGTGCTGGCACATTGCTGGGGCTGTGGATGCTGTGTCGACTGCCTGGAGGGTAGTCTCATTGCTCTGGGTGGGCTGGAGAAAGGGTGGAGGACTAGCCTGGATTGCGAGAAGAAGGCTTCATCGTGGCACTCCTGCTGGAAATGAGGTCCAGGAATCACAGAATCACAGAACGGTTTGGTTGGAAGGGACCTTAAAGACCACCCAGTTCCACCCACCCTTGCTCTGGGCGGGGACACCTCCCACTAGACTAGGTTGCTCAAAGCCCCATCCAGCCTGGCCTTGAACACCTTCAGGGATGGGGCAGCCACAGCTCGTCTAGGTAGCCTGTTCCAGTGCCTCACCACCCTCACAGTAAAGAATTTCTTCCTAATATCTAATCTAAATCTCCTCTCTTCCAGTTTAAAGCTGCTACCCCTTATCATATGGCTCCCCTACCTGATCAAGATCCCCTGTCTCTCCTGTAGCGCCCTTAGGGACTGGAAAGAGCCCTAGCATCTCCCTGGAGCCTTCTCTTCTCGAGGCTGAACACCCCCAACTCTCTCAGCCTGTCCTCACAGCAGAGGGACTCCAGCCCTAGAGCATCTTTGTGGCCCTATGAAATCCCACCCTGCTGCCCAGTTTAGGTGCTCCTACTGTGTGGGGCATTCTGGTGATGGGGTGTCCTCTCCTGCCTCCCTTCCTTTTCTCCCCAAGTATGGTCTCATGGTGGCTGGGACATATACCCCACAGCACAGGCAGAGCTGGCAGGAGGCTGCTTGCAGCCAAGCGGCTCTGGCACTGCCACCATGTCACCATGTCCCAAACAGCTGGGGAGATGTGATCTCTCCCATAGAGAGAGCCCTCTGTGTTCTGTGCCCTCAGAACACAGGGCAGGCTGGTGGATATTTATTTCAGTAGTAACCATGCTGGTGTTTGCAAACCCTTTTAAATTGCTCTCAGCAAGCGCTTCTGTGTCTGCAGGGAAGTCTGGTCACAGAAAACCTGTAGAAAGGGGAGGTCTGGGGGGGTGGTTTTAGGAGCCTGAATCCTTGCCAGGTTTCCATCCTGCAGAGCCTGTCGGGGCCGGAGCAGGGATGTGCTTTTGAACAGCATGCAGGCAGTCCCTGCTCCCAAATATCCCCATTAAAGCATCCCTGCGCGGTTTCAAATAATGAGCAAATATGGAGAAAATCAAAGTATGTTTGAACTGTGTTAATGAACAGAAAGAGGACTAAATGTTTCCAATAAACTGTTTGCTGCAGATTCACAGAATACCTAAACCAGCTTCATCCCTTCTTGGTGTGTGTCAGCCAGAGCCCAGTGGGCAGAGCTGCTGGTGGTGGCTGTGATTTCTGCAGATAGGTGACTTATTCAAAACCCAGATGAGTGTGTCTCATTTCCCCGTGCAGGCAGGAACATCCCCTTGAGGACAGCAGCAGGGGACCACCTGCCTGGGCTGCTGACCTCCATAGCAGAGAGGAAAGGCAAGATACAGTCCGGGGCTTGGAAGAAAACTGACTTGAAAAGAGGTTCCTGGAGGGAAAACCAGCTTGCGTTCAAGAGGACAATCCCTGCGGCATCTGTGTGCACTGCAAGAGACTTCTTTGGTATTTGTTTCCTTGTGTTTGCTGTTTACAGGAGGCTGAGGAGTGACATTGGTGGCTACGTGAGGTCTCCCCATTTGGCTGCGGGGTGAGCCCGGGTTCCCGGCGGTGCAGGCAGGGTGGTGCAGGCAGGGCTGTGCAGGCAGGGCCAGGGCACCCAGCCCAGAGGCAGGAGCAGCGGGTTTTGTTTGTGAAGGCAGGCAGAATTTCAATGAGCTGCCTTTTCATTCTTCAAGGGCTGGGAACCTGATCTCGGTCATGGGCTGGTTGTGCAGGCCTTTTTCCCTGCAGACAGATGGATGGTTGGTGGTGGCTCTGTGACACCGAGCCCCCTGCCTGGCCCCCTCCCAGATTAACACAGTTATAGGGGTGCCCTGTGCAGGGCGTGAGTGATAGCTTTCTCCATCAGAACCCTCAGCCATCACCCAGTGCCAGCCTCAGCTCCACAGTGCTGTCAGCTGATTAACTTGCTAATTAAAGTAAATTATGATGATTGGGTTGGGGTGTATGTTAAATCTCTACCAGGAAGGGTGGCTCTTTTCACATAGTGTATCACGTAATCCCTTTCTTAAAGGAAGGTCTAGGCTGTAATTGCTGCTTTTCCCTTTAAACACAGTACTTTAACTGTAATGATTATTTCTTCCCTGGCTTCAGGAGAGCTTGATGCCCTCAATCACAGCCTTGGCTTGGTTGCATGAGGGTCTTAGAGAACCAGGTTGGGGATGTTTCAGGAGGATGTGCACACAGAGCTATGTACGAACCAGGCCACTGTTTTCTCTGAGATCCCTGTGCATTCCCTATTGATCCCCTTAGTGTGGGTTTCTGGTCCCAGCTCTGCACAATGTCTGGGTGCCTGTCCCCAGATGCTGCCACCCACTGCTCATGAGGTGGTGGCAACAGCATGTGTCATCACTGCCGAAGCTGGCTGGCGGTCTGGATGCAGTGTACTTTGCTGCTTCTGAGCATGTCTTGATTAAAAGGCAGCTCCCCTGTCACATAGGATGCTGTCCCTCCCAAGCACCCCTCCCTTGCTTTCAGGGGTTGCTCACAATTGTGGAAATATGAAATTTCCGAAAATGTCCTTGAATAGCAAGCCAGTTCCTTGGGGTCACATCACCTGTAAATAAGACAAACATAGAGAACAGATGCATCTTTTACTGTTAGTAGATTAAAATTACAGATGATCACAAAATAGCAGTGTACAGAATAAATGCTTGGCTGTAAAAAAAAAAAAAAAGTACTGGCTAAGATAGCACTCCTGATGGACTGAGATGAGATAAAGTGTGAAAATCGGAGGGACTGTGAGACGGAGGATGCTACCTGTCATATTATCTTCAATTCTTAAAAAGAAAAAAGGCAGAAAGCTCTTCCTGATCTTTTGTTCTGGGCATTGCTTGCTCCAGCAAAGGATTTGGCCTGCAGACCAGCAAGGAAAGTTTGCCGCATTGGCAGCAGCACTGTGTGATTCAGGAGTGATCCCTTAAACAAGATTATTACTCATTTTACCAGGCACAGCTATCCATTATGGTTAATAAAACACCACATAAGTGATTCTCAGCCTGATCCAAACAATATATCTTATGGCCCAGCTGGACTCACTTTTATCCTTAGCCTTACACTGGAGGATACCTTGGCATCAGTAGATGCTGAGATGTTGGTACCTGATTGCATGGACAGCCAAGGCCCGCCTCTTACTTTCCACGGTGATGAGCAATGTGAGCTGTTGGATGGGCACGATTGCCACCTCCCCACCAAGTCCTTATCCAAAGGACAGGGTCTGTGTTGGCTGTGGTGTGGTGTCCTGGGGTCCTGCAGGGGGGAAGTCAGCTCCATCCTGTGCTGGGTGCACCCTGGCACCCTCTCCACGGTGATGGTAGACTCCTCTCAAGGGATCATGCTTTGTGCTGCCAGGGATGGGGCAGCCACAGCTTCTCTGGGCGACCTGTTCCAGTGTCTCACCACCCTCACAGTAAAGAATTTCTTCCTGAGATGTCATCTAAATTTCCCCTCTTTCAGCTTAAAATCGTTACCCCTTGTCCTGTGGCTTCACTCCAAAGCTGGATGCAGCGCTCCAGGTTTGATCTCCCCAAAGCAGAGCAGAAGGGCAGAATGACCCCCCACCCCCTTGCCCTTCTGGCCATGCTGCTGGGGATGCAGCCTAGGATGCAGGTGGCTTTCTGGGCTGTCAGCACATGCTGCTGGCTCGTTGTTGAGCTTCTCGTCCACCAACACCCCCAAGTCCTTCTCTTCAGAGCTCTTTCAATTCATTCTCTGCCCATTCTGTATTTGTCTCTTGGATTGCCGTGACCTGGGTACAGGACCTTGTACTTGGCCTGGCTGAACTTCATGAGGTTCGCATGGGCACACTTCTCAAGCCTCTCCAAGAATCGTTTGTAGAGATGCCCCTGATGCAAGGATGGCAACAAGGCTGCCTTGATGTGCTCGTGCTGCTTGGCAGCCTTCTCTGGCATTGTGGGAGGACAGAAGCCAACGATCCTGCCCGTATGCTGCCCTTTGCATCCTGCATCCTGCCTCTTCTGCAGGGCACCAGGAGCAGCTTGAGAAGCAGTGGTGGGAGCCAGTCCCTGCCAGGATGCAGTTATCCTACAAATAAGGAGCAAGCACTGTACGGCTCAGGGTGGCCACCTGCGCCGGCGCTGCTATTGCCAGCCCTTGTGCTGCGGCGTGCTGGGTGGGGGCTGCTCCAGGCCATCCATCTGACATCTTTCTAAGACACCGCTGCTGGGTTTTTTGCCATGCCAAAACAAATCCTAGCAGACTATTAATCACCGGCTTGGAACACCCACCCCGGCTTTGGTTATGATAAGCTATGCCAGCCCTTTTCCCTGCGCTGTGTATGACATCGTGTAGCCATTTGAAGAGGCCGTAATTACAGCAATTGCTAGGTATTTTTCTATCTTTTTCTCCCTGCTCTCATAGGTAATATTATGTGACAAATCACTGCTTTCCCTGACAGTCATGTCTCTGAGCGCTCTGATGAAACAGCCCCCAGTAGCCAGTGTTGAGGTGTGGGAACATCAGGCAGACGGCACAGGTGGGGTGCCATAACATGCGAATCTCAGTTTGGTGGGTGAAAATGCTCCACACAGTGATGCTGGGGGAGAGCTGGTGTTTTGATGGGTGTATTCTGCAATTTCCCTACATCTGCATTTGTAGAAGTGGGAGGGGAGGAGGGAAGGATGCCAGGATCAGTGCCTGGGCTGCTAATAGCTGGGTGTAGGACACAGGCAGGCGGCATTTGAAACACCAAATGGTAGGATGCTTTTCAATACCAGCAAGGAACCAGAGCCAGATTTCCTGCCACAGGCACCTTGGTGGGATAGAGCCAGATCCTGGTCCCAGGTCTGTGGCTGCTCCTCAGCTGGTGCTACATATCTCCATCGGCTGCTCAGGAGTCAGGGAAAAACACACCAGCTAAGAAATGCTGCTGAAATCTCCCAGCTGGCATTTCACACTGCAGCAGGAAGCTGTATATCCCAGGAATGCTTTCTTCAGCCTGTTGGCAAGCTGGACAGGGGTGTATTGTGGCTCAAGCGTAAAAGCAAGCAAATGTTGGGAGCTGTCAGCAATCTGGCCAGTGCCAGGTATCTGATTTCGGCTGGAAGGATGAAGCTTCGCAGTCTCTTTCCCGTCCAGTGGGGTCAACAGCAGACTAAGTAGTGTGCTTGGAATAAAGGGAGGAGAAAAAAAGAAAAAAAAAAATAGAATAAGTGATTTGGTTGTTTTGCTAACTGTTTTGAAAGATTGAATGGATGTTGCTGGAGCAGCTGTGCAGAGTTTGCTGACCTCTGTTCAGACCAGAGAAGCTGCTCTGTTCTCTTTATCTAAATCACTCTCCTTCCCCAGGTGTTTCTATTCCCCTAACCTTTGCAATCTGTTTGTCCATGCAAGGGCCCAGAGATTAAATTAAGACGTGCTATTTGTAAACAGGGTAGGAAGAGCAGACATTCTCCCATCACCTAGGATAACCCTCGCCAGCAGGCAGGTCTCCTGCAGAGAGAAGTTTGGTTGCCTCTTAATTCATCCATGGCATTGCTGTCTTGTAAAACCCTAAGGCTGTCTGTTCTTCACCTGTGTGGGGAACAGCACGCACCGTTTGTCAGCCCAGGCAGGCGTCCAAGGCACCGTCCTGAAGGTCCACCACGCAATTGTGCACTGAACTGCATTGCAGCGCTCCCCCGGCTCCGCTCCAGCGCACACTGACAGCACAGATTGCAATTTCCTCGTGCTTCATTTTCTACCCTCCCTCTTCTCTCCTCCTCGCTTTTAATCTTTGCTTAACTTGTTGTGCAGGCAATTGCATGGCATTTAGTGCATGGTGATGTGTGTTTGGGGTCTGCGCTGGAAATACAGCTCATTATCTGGAGTGGATAATATTAAGCACTTTTCTCTGTTGGCCATTTGATCACAAGGTTATCCTGTTTGATGGTTTTATGAACCGGAATTGATTGCATGGGAAATATTTAGTCAGGGTGGCTGAAACACGTGTTTCCTCACAGGCTGCCAGATGCAGGTCTGCTGCTGCACCCGTGGGGCCAGCGGAGCATCCTGGAGGGTGGCCAGTGGCCCTTGTACCCACCAGAGGCTGTTGAACCTTTTCCCCTCCCATGGTGGGACCAACATGGGCCTGCAGCATCAGCAAGGCTGATTTTGCCTTCCTTTCACCCCTCTCTGAGTGTACTTCAGGAACTCGACATAGGGCATCTCGATGAAGGTGATCCTCTGTGACGTGGGACACATCTGCGTGAGGAGCTGAGTACAAGTGGAGCCAGGATCTAACCTTTCACTGCCATTACCCCTTGCAGCAAGATGCTGCTTGCAGACCCTCCAGGACCACACTGCTGGGGAGGAATCCTTCTGCTCCCAGCACCTTTGGGAGCTGCCACCACTCCAGGGCATGGGCTCTTTTCAGACCCTCGGGTCAGTTTTCTCGTAAAAGATGGGATTAAATCAATCAAGCCACATAGGCTTTTTTGGTGTCATCCTGCAGCAGACAGAGGGCTGGCATCAGCCACCTGTGAGGATGCTGCTTGGTGCTTGATGCTGACCTCGGTCACCGTGGGGCTGTGTCTCTCAGATTCTGGTAGTAGCTCTTCGTAACGTGTCTCCTGGGAAGTGGCCTGAGAACCCTTATGCTCATTTGCTGCAAGCCATCGAGCAGCCACCGGGTAATGAATGCCGGCAGCGTTCATCCCGGTGGGATGCAGATCAGTGAGGCCGGGGGAAAGGCTGGATTGCTCCCTGAATTGCACTGCATTTTTTCTTCACATTTTATTGTATTGGAAAGTGAGCAGTTGAGGATGCTGGCCACCTTTCACCCCATGCAGGCTATGGAGAGCCAGCTCCTCACTGTGACCTGCACTGCCTTTATCCACATGGGACGTTCCTGCTGGCTCCCTACCAACTTCCAGAAAGCATCATCCTATGCTTTTTTTTTTGCCCCTCCCCACATTTTGCTGCTGGGCAGGCTACATGAATCTGGAGTGGCTCTGTTGGGCTTCCTCTGGTCCAACACCAGTGCGGGAGCAGAGAATTAGCCCTGCACCTGCCACTTTTTTTAATATAGGCTTTAAATCTGATTATAACTGCTTGTCTGGCTCTGCATTATGTGCTTCATGATTATTCAGCATTATGTAATCTTTGATAAAAGATGCTGCATCAGGAAAAGTGAATTAAACTATTGAGTGATAGGAGTTTATCGAATTCCTCAGAGTGATGCTGTCCTCTCTTTGGCACTTTAACCTCTCCTGTAGGAGGAGTGTGCCAGAGGCTGCCCTTGCTAACAGCCAGGAAACCCTGCTGACTTGGGTGGAATTGCGGGAGCACAAATAAAGTTAGATTTCAGCTTAGAAAGACACTTTTTTATAGTCTAAAGACTCAATATTTCACAGCAGCAGTCCCTTATCTGCATTATGAGAAAACAGCTAACAGAGTTACAGGGACAGATGTCTGCAAGTCCCACAAATGCTCAATAAAGTTTGGCTTGTAGAGGGCTGATGGGCAGAGCTGTCTTTGCTCCAAAACCTCTTGAGAGTGGACATGCACTGAATTCCNGAAAAAAAAAAAAAAAAAAAAAAGAGAGAGAAAAAAAAAGTGTGTTTGCTTAATTCTCAGCTGAATGTTTTGTCTTATTTTTCCAAACACCCCACCCCCCAATATAAAATATTGTCTTTTTCTCCTTTTTAGGTCTTCTCTTTTTCTGCACATACCAGATGGCTGATGGCTGAATGGTCTAGGGATTTTGCTCTGAGTTTTCCTATTTCTTCATTTCCTTTTTCTGTGCTACAGTTTCGGGTTTTTTTTTCTACTTTGCTGTGATATCAGAAACATTGCTAGGGAAAAAAAAAACACAACACAAACCTAAACTGTAACTCCCAACACCCAGATGCTTTGAAAGGCTTTCCAGTTTTGCAGAACTGGATAAACAAAGAAAGGAAAAAATAAACCTACATCATTTATTTTACTTCACCCAGTAGCTAAAAGGAAAAGGTGCTGGAAAGGGGAAAAACAACACTTCAGGAATGTGAAATTAAAAGAAAGGTTCTGAAAAATTAAAAAGATAAAGTTCATCTTTGATGTTTAAAACAAATTTCAAATGATTTTGTGCATGTTTTCTCCAATTATGGAGAAATGGGTTGTTGAGAAAACTGGGTGTGAGTGGATTTCTCTCCCCGCTTTGCTGTAACAGAGGATGTGAGTGGCAGTTTGGATATCACCAGCATCATCAGGGCAGGGTACCAGCACCGAGGCAAGGTACCAGCCGAAAGTCTTTGCTCTAGAGGGAGGCAGGATGTGTGTTAAGCCCCTGAAGCCAGCCAGCTTCTGCAGCAGCGCATCCCAGAAGGGACAGGGGATCAGGGGCTGGCCAGGCAGGAGATGAGCCCATCGCGCTGCCCTGTCTGGGGGTGATGGCTTTGCTGGCCTCATCCCCTGCTTGTCCTTTCCCCTCACCCACCACACAAAGAGTGCTTAATAAAAAACCCCAGGCTTGACAGCCCGCTGATACCATAGTTTTAAATATGCATGTTTTAGATCCTGAGTTTTACTTTATGACAGGTACAAGAGAGACAGCTATAAATGCTGGGCTGGAAAGGCAAGTCATTTGCATTAGTGCTGAAACAAAGGGCTGCAAGCTGTGCCACTTGCTTTTAATTAAAAGCTTTCCTTATTTTACAGCATGGGCAGAACAGAGCCAATATCTTTGTTACATGCTGCCTCTACCCATCCATGAGCCAGCTGAGTGACACGCGATGGTGGCCCCCTGTCACACCTGCTTCTCTGTGGCAAGGGACTGGGGCTGATCTGGCCCTGTGGCCAACCCAGGACCCCAGCCTGGTGCCAAAGGACAGGAAGCTGGCGCCAAAGGGGATGATGCCACTCCCAGTGGCAGCACCACTGGAAGAGGGTGCGACAAAATGGGCTGCTGTCTTGCATGGAGTTTGGCCAAGGGGGACATGGATACAACCATATCACCTTCCCCTTCCCTCTTAGCAGTGGGAACACACTTATGCTGGGGGACATGAGCAGGTGTTTTCAATAGGAGTGTTGGGCTTTGGATAAACTAATTGTGTTGCAAGGAGTGGAGCGAAGGTTTTAGATTTCAGAGCCAAGATGTGGCATCTTTATTAATGTGCCTACTTGAGTTCCCTGGGACGCGATGTTTTCTCCTCACCCTAGCCATCCATCTGAACTGATAATAGGACTATTAATCCATTTTGTTGACAGCACTCGCAGACCTCCAGTGAGGCAGGAGATGGGGAGGGGTGAGGCTGCAATCGTTGCTGGTTTTGCTCCGAAGGGATCCCATCGCAGCCTCTGGCAAACGAAGTGTTAGCTGGGGGTGAGAAGATGGAGTGTTGGCCAAGGTTACACGCACCTTGCAGCTGGCCAGCTGTGGCCTGGCTTCTCCTCGGTCACCTGAAGAGCATCCCGAAGAAAGCCACTGAGACACAAGCTCTTCTACAGAAGCCAAAAATGCAGGAGAACTTGTACTCCCAGGCATGTCACACTGTGCAGGGACACTGACACCGTGTTTATACACCATGGACCCACACAGCAACCTTGTGCCTTGTGTCACTTCACCTCCTATCAAATTCTCCTCCATATGTACAGGGAGGTGAAGTGTCCCTGATTTCAGGGCCTTTTCAGCCCTGCCCAGCTCCAAGGTGCCTGGCAAAGCATTCATTATGTCTGTGATTTCCTTTACAGCAGCAGAAACGCCTATATGCAATATATCTTTTACATACATGAAATAAAAAGAAGCATTTCAGTGGAAAAAGAGCTGGAAAATGAGGAGCGTCCCTGCCCAGCTCTGGCTCCTCCGCACATCCCCTGCCAGTGGCTCATCCCAGGCGCCTTTATATTCAGACTGATCCTGTCTGGTTTTAAATATCTCAAGCCACAGAACTTTCTCCCTCCAGGGAACCACGTTGCAGCCTCATAATTTTCGCTGTCAGCAGAGGGGATTTTTTCCCCTGTGACATTCAACCTAAATGCTCCATTTCTTCATTTCCTGTCATCCCTTCTGGTGATGCCCCTTGTACTCTATTAAATAATTCCTTCCCTCCCTCTCTATTTACACCAACCAGATCTGTAAGGCTCTTAGTTTGTCTCCCCATAGACAGCTCTTAGCCAAGCAATATATATATTTAAGCCTTTTAATCTTCCTTCAGAAATCAGTCTCTCCGTGCCTTTGATCATTCATGTGGCTTCCCTCTGAACTGCTGCCAATGCATCTGTGCCGAGGGAGCCCCGTGCTCTTCTCCAGCCACACCTGAGCCTCCCAGCACCTCCACACCATCCCTGGACATCAGCAACTGGTCCCTCTCTGCTGTCTCTTGGGTCTTCCTTGCTGTCCCCTGAACCTCAGGCCCTTCACTGGCGTGTTGCTCTGGCTCTGATGCAGTGCTGCTGGCTTGGCTTGGCCATTATTGTCCCATCTGCTGTTGGCTCAGGCTTGTATTTGCCTCCCAGCTGCACTCACCTGTGTTTGTCCAAGGCACGGCTCCTTTTGCAGCTTCCTGCCCGTGTTTCAAATCTCACTAGGCCCTTTTTGTGTTAATTGTCTATGCTTGGTGGAGCCCACAGCACCTCCCAGTACAACATCATCTGCCAAATTCATTAATGTGTAGTTTACTCCCTCTTTCCAGGCCATTAATGAGAGTATTAAATGAAAGCAGACCTAACCTAGATCCCTCCAGTACCCCATAAACACCTCCCCCTGTTTCTAATTACCCTTTGTTTATGATCCTTCAGCCAGGTTTTCAATCCACGTGGCACAGTTCAAGCCATCAGAATTAATTTTTCCAAGGAAGACTTCGTAAAGGAAGGTGGGGAGGGGGATTGCCCGTCACGGTGACTGATGCTACTGCTTCCCAGACAAAGGGACAAAACGTTCTTCTCTCTGGCTGGCTTGTGCTCCCACTCTGCAGGGAGCAGGTGGACCCCCGGAGAAGGAAGGGGGATCTCCCAGGAGGGGGAGGGGGATCCCCCCGGGTGTGCCATGCCATGATGTCCCCGGAGGTGGTGGTGCCCTTGGATGAGTGTTTTACTGGGGATGGTGTTCCTGAGCGTGTAGTTTCCCCGGGGGATGGTGTCCATGGATGGGTGGTGTCCCGGACCATGGTGCCCTGGAAGGGTAGGTGTCCCTGGACGGGCATTTTCACGTGGGATGATGCCACGGAGGACGGTGTCCGTGGATGGATGGTGTCATGGGGCTACAGCATCTCTGAACGGATGGTGTCGATGGGTTTGGTGTCCCCGGCTGGATTTTGTCCCGGGATCCGGTGTCCCCGCCGGGGGTGGTATCCCCGCCACCCTCTGCGGGCCCGACTGGCCGGTCGGCGGCCCGTGGCTGTGCCGTGTCGCTTGGGCAGCGCCCCGTCGGTGCCCGCTCAGGGCCGGGCGAGTTTCCGGCT
>VZRU01020544.1:268024-287859 GCA_013398155.1 Pedionomus torquatus | reverse complement strand
GGCCGTCGGAGGCGGCGGCGGCGATGGGGGCTCTCCCGGCGCTGCTGGGGGCCGCCTTGCTGTGGGCCGGTGCTGGGGCCCTCGTCAACCTCAAGTACTCGGTGGAGGAGGAACAGCGGGCCGGCACGGTGATCGCCAACGTCGC
Organism: Pedionomus torquatus; assembly: GCA_013398155.1. Lineage (NCBI taxonomy): Eukaryota > Metazoa > Chordata > Aves > Charadriiformes > Pedionomidae > Pedionomus > Pedionomus torquatus. The sequence goes on along the minus strand of VZRU01020544.1, from coordinate 287,714 downwards.
CAAGGACGCCCGGGACGCCGGTTTCGTGCTGGATCCCCGGCAGCCCACTGCCTTCCGTGTGGTCTCCAACTCAGCCCCTCACCTGGTGGACATCAGCCCCGGGTCGGGGTTGCTGGTGACCAAGCAGAAGATTGACCGGGACCTGCTGTGCCGGCAGAGCCCCAAGTGCGTTATCTCACTGGAGGTGATGTCCAGCTCCATGGAGATCTGCGTGATCAAGCTGGAGATCAAGGACCTCAACGACAATGCACCTAGCTTCCCCACCGACCAGATTGAGCTGGAGATCTCAGAGACAGCCAGCCCTGGCACCCGGGTGCCGCTGGAGAGTGCCTATGACCCAGACTCGGGCAGCTTTGGTGTGCAGAGCTATGAGATCACTCCAAATGACCTCTTTGGGCTGGAGACCAAGACACGAGGTGATGGATCCCGCTTTGCTGAGTTGGTGGTGGAGAAGAGCCTGGACCGTGAGACCCAGTCCCACTACAGCTATGTGATCACGGCACTGGATGGGGGTGACCCACCCAACTTCGGCACGGTGGAGCTCAGCATCCGCGTCATCGACTCCAATGACAACAACCCACTCTTTGAGGAGCCAGCCTACACTGTCAGCGTGCCTGAAAACGCCCCGCCAGGTACGCCGGTCATCCGCCTCAACGCCTCTGACCCGGATGAGGGCACCAATGGCCAGGTCCTCTACTCCTTCCACAGCTACGTCTCTGAGCGGGCCCGGGAGCTCTTCCAGATTGACCCCCAGAGCGGCCTCATCACAGTGAGCGGTGCCATTGACTACGAGGAGGGTCATGTTTATGAATTGGACGTGCAGGCCAAGGACTTGGGGCCTAACTCCATCCCTGCCCATTGCAAAGTGACCATCAGTGTTCAGGATGCTAATGACAATCCACCCCTCATCAACCTGCTGTCTGTCAACAGCGAGTTGGTGGAGGTGAGTGAGAATGCCCCGCCGGGTTATGTCATCGCCCTGGTGAGGGTCTCAGACCGTGACTCTGGGGCCAATGGGCGGGTGCAGTGCAAGCTCCTGGGCAACGTGCCTTTCCGGCTCCAGGAGTATGAGAGCTTCTCCACCATCTTGGTGGATGGCAGGCTGGACCGGGAGCAGAGGGACCAGTACAACCTCACCATCCAGGCCAAGGACAATGGTGTCCCATCCCTGCAGGCTACCAAGTCCTTTACTGTCAAGATCACTGACGAGAATGACAACCATCCCCACTTCTCCAAGCCCTATTATCAGGTCATTGTGCAGGAGAACAACACCCCAGGGGCCTACCTCCTCTCAGTCTCAGCCAGGGACCCTGACCTAGGCCTCAATGGCAGTGTCTCCTACCAGATTGTGCCCTCCCAAGTCAGGGACATGCCTGTCTTCACCTACGTTTCCATCAACCCCAACTCTGGAGATATATATGCTTTGAGGTCCTTCAATCATGAACAGACAAAGGCCTTTGAGTTCAAGGTCTTGGCAAAAGATGGGGGTAATCCTTCTTTGCAGAGCAATGCCACCATCAGGGTGATCGTCCTGGATGTCAATGACAACACCCCCGTGATCACGGCACCGCCGTTGGTCAATGGGACTGCGGAGGTGTACATCCCCAGGAACGCAGGGGTCGGCTACTTGGTGACAGTGGTCAAGGCAGATGACTATGATGAGGGTGAAAATGGCAGACTTTCCTATGAAATGGTGGAAGGAGACAGAGGATTTTTTGAGATAGACCAGGTCAATGGAGAGATAAGGACCACCAGAACCTTTGGGGAGAACGCAAAGACAGCCTACGAGCTGATCGTGGTGGCTCATGACCATGGAAAAACATCTCTCTCGGCTTCTGCCTTGATTTTGATATACTTGTCTCCAGCCCTGGATGCGCAGGAGTCCATAGGATCTGTTAACCTCTCTCTGATTTTCATTATTGCCCTGGGGTCTATTGCCGCCATTCTTTTCGTCACCATGATCTTTGTGGCAGTCAAGTGCAAAAGAGATAACAAGGAAATCAGGACTTACAACTGCAGGTAAAGACACCTTTGTTTCTGGGCACCTGCTTTGATATTTGCTGTCACAGTTACTTTGCCATTTGCGGCTGGGTATGTGGGGGAGGCGTGGGGGGGTGGATTCGCTCTGGGGACAAAATGAGGTTCCCATCCCTCTAAGCAAATTTCCTGCAAAGCTTTAAAAAAATCACTCTCCGTGATGAGAAGGGAAATTCTGTGCCGAGTAACGGATTGACTTAATTGTGTGGCTTGACAATCTGTTGCAGCATCCGTGATTTTACGCGCTCCGTCGCAGGAATGGGAGGGGGGAAGAACAGTTCTCTGGCAGCATGGCATGGTTCCCATGGGCAGCCCCCCATCCCCAGCGCAGCTCACCAGGCTCATGAGGTGTGGGGAACTCCCCTCCCACCCCTAAGCCCACCGCAGCATCCCCACAGCAGACGGGTGAGCGCCTGCTCTGGCATCCCTAAGCCTTTGCTTGCCGTTCAAAAGAGCCATTGTGCGCCTGATGCGGCCCCTTGCCACAGCCGACGGTGGGGGCCAACTGGAGAAAACAGTGGCAAAAAAAAAATCACCCATTTCCCCCCGATTTGCCACTCTGGTGCCCAGTTGGGTTGGGAGCAATGGGGTGAAGGAAGGAATTTTTTGCTGGGCTGCATTTATTTTGTGTTCTTTTTTTTTTTTTTTTTTTTTTTCCCTGCTTGAATGCATGTTCCCGGGTCCGAAATGCCAGAGGGGAGGTCAGCCCTGCGCCTGGAGCTGCTGAAAGGCTGATAGGGGAAAATCCAGTCCCCCTGAATATGTAACAGCCCGGCGATTATTGTCTCTCTTTTACTATTCTCTGTGTTACACAAGTTAGGAGACAAATGCTAACCACACATGAATATCAATCAGATGCCATAAAAGAGCAGCTGCAATGCCTCATAAATGGTTTAATCCTGTTACTGGTGAAATAGCCATGACTTCTCCATTCCTTCGGCACCGAGTCGTTTCAGAGGGGAGGGATGGAAATTAATTTTGCTCTACCTTGGAAACACACGCTGGCCCCCAGCAATTCTGCAGTGCAGGGGGATGTGCAGTCTTTAAAGTTTTATTTACGCAGAAATAATGCCGGAGAGTTGGGGCTTTATGCCCCATGTTCACAGTGTAGACTGCCTTTATATGCCTTTTCTGCTCGATGGAGGAAAAATCATCTGCAAATAAAGGTTGGTCTGTGCTGTATTATGGGATGCCTAGCTCCAAGTGAAAGCTTGTACATAGGTTTCTTGCCAGCTCGGCCCATTGAACTAGAATGGGACCTGAATGGCTAAAAATCACGTTGTGGTGGTGCCCCTAACAGTTTCACACATACGTATAAGCCCTGGGTTTACTGTGACAGCTTAGGGATTAATGAAGTGCAGTTTAATTAAATAATTGGTCAATAGAGAAAGGACAGCAAAATAAATGCCTGCAGGAAATAATTGGGCTCTCACATTGCCAAACTTAAACATTTAGGTAAACAAAACAATTAAAGCTTCATCAAGCATTGTTAGACAAGTCAGCAGCATATAGATTGTTGGCACCACAGCGATCTCTGCCTTGCCCTGATTTATTTGCGCGCTCATGAAGGGGATGCAGGGGCAGGTTATTGGTGCGCATCTGGGCAGGAAAAGTGGGTTGTGGCAATGGAGGAGCACCAGGCAGGCTCAGTGGAGGCTGCAACCATGGGGCACCCCCTGCCCATTGCTGGGTGCCCCCTTTAGGCTCTGCCAAGTGCCTTGTTTTACAGGTTCTTCACAGCAGCTGCTGGAGAGTCTTCGTAAAGTGTGTTAATTTATGAGGCACATAAGGTTATACGAGAGCTGTTCGACTTGGTGGCGTTTTCATGCTCAGACAATTAGCTTTCTGGAGAAAGAATATTTGTCCAATATTTGCCTTTCTAGATAAACTGTATTATTTATTCATCCCATTATTTCTGTTGCAGCTATTGGATTTAATTTTTTTTTTAATGCTGTTATCATAACAAGAAAAGGAGCGAAGTCCTGACTTTCAAACATGTATTTCTGACTGCGGGGAGCATCTGATGTGCTTCCCTGGGAAATACCGAGCTGCCCAACGCTGGGCGTCCACAGATTCATCTATGGGGCATCAGCTGGAGCTGTGTTGCTCCCTGTGGAAAAAGGAGCCGCAGTCACCCTGAGCCCAGCACACCCAGTTAATTCAAGGTGTTTTCATACTTGACATTATTTGCTTGGGTGCTGTTTTATGATAACTTTTTTTCTGTCAGTGTTTTGCGGAAGGCATTTAAGGCACTTCATCAGTTGATTCTTTTGGCAGGTGGGAAGCAAAGAGGGAAAGAAAGGCAGAGAAAAACAAGCTTGCAGTAAAAAATAAAAAAAAGGTCAAAAAGGATCATTTCTCTTTGCAAAACGCAGTTGTTGTTTTCCGGTTTCTAGAAGGTGAAATCATTTCCCAACAGAAGGGAGGTATGCATTTCAGGAGGCAAGGGAAGGATAGGATGCAGTTGGAGAAAAGATTTTGAGTTGTCAGGTATAATGAGGAGACAGTCAAAACACCAGCAATTTGGATAAAGCATTAATAAATAAAACAGCCTTTGGAGTGTGAGAGAACAGACCTTGCCAGCTAGGACTGCTTCTGGGTCTGCTTTATTTACTGCTGTGGAAAATGAACTGGGAAAAAAAATCCGCTATTCATTTTGAATTTTCATTACAGGAACCAAATTAAATCACTTCTAAAATCCTTATTACGTATGGAAATGAATGCAGGTACCCTTTTCAGTTCATGGATTTAAACATCTCCATTTTTCTCTTCTGCAGGCTGGACTTCACTCCTAGTAACTAAATATCAGCAATTATAAATGCTAGAGAAAAACAGAGGCATTCTCCCTTCCCATTATTTTTCATAGTTGACCTAAAAGCATGATAAGCTAAAGACTGTGTCATGCCACCAGACCCAGAAGATAATGTAATGTGCATGACTAAGAAGCCTACATGGAGATGGGGTCCAAGCCCTCTGGGTTTCCACACGTGTTTTTAGCGGGGCAGGGTTTGGGATGCACTCAGCTACTCATTTTCCTTCTGTCCCCCAGAATCGCAGAATATTCCTATGGGCACCAAAAGAAATCGAGCAAGAAAAAGAAGATCAGCAAGAATGATATCCGCCTGGTACCGCGGGACGTGGAGGAGACGGATAAAATGAACGTTGTGAGCTGCTCCTCTCTTACTTCATCCCTCAACTACTTTGACTACCACCAGCAGACCCTGCCACTGGGCTGCCGCCGTTCCGAAAGCACCTTCCTCAACGTAGAGAGCCAGAACAACAGGAACGCTGGCTCCAACCACATTTACCATCACACCTTCACGGGGCAGAGCCCCCAGCAGCCCGACCTCATCATCAACGGGATGCCGCTACCAGAGGTGAGCAGCCTTGTGGGCATCAGTAACGGCTCTGCATGTGGACCATGTACATGTCTGTTGGTGGAAGTGCCACCAAAAGGTGTCAAGCAAACACGCGGTGGTGTTTGCCATGTGTCGGACACCCCTGGGGCAAGGGAGCCATGGAGGATGGGCAGGAGGCAGCGGCAGGCACCCAGCTGGTGAGTTGTGGACCACTGGTGGTCCTGGGTGTATGTTTCACCCCCAGGCGCTGCCCGGCCAGGTATGCTGGCACTGCTTGGCTGGGCCTTATGCTGCCAGGAGGATGGATGTGATTGTTTAGCAGGTGGGTTTTGAGTGTGGTGATGCTCAAGGGAAGAGACCCACAGAGTTGTGGGTGGGTGCTTCACCCCCAGGCACTGCCTAGACCCCCAGAAGTGCCAGGGCAGGGATGCTGGCACTGCTGGACCAGGCCTCCATGCTTCCGGGAGGATGGACATGGCTGTTTAGCAAGTGAGTTTTGAGTGTGGTGATGCTTGAGGGAAGAGACACCCTTGCAGGAGATTTTTAAAAATCTGTTGGAAGTGGTGTTAGTGGCTGTTGCTGTGGAGACAGCGGGTTGTGCTGGGGACACTGGCAGCACAGGGTGCCCTGTGTCACCTCCAGCACAATGCTGAACCCTTGCTGCGTTGGCCAGGATGGGAGGGATGCATGGGACCAGCTGAAAGGGGCTGCTGTGATCTGTGCCATTCTCATCAGTTTCTTCTAATTCATTGTCTTTCCTGCACATCACAGACATCATTTAATGTTGCTTGTTTGTCTCTCCTTGAATTATTGTTTGGTATTAAGCAAAACAATCAAAGGTTTGTCATGTTTCCTGCTTTGAACAGGATAACAAAGCTGAAGTAGCAGCTGAAATATTTATGGCTCACTCAGTTTTGTGTTCCGTGTGCTGGTGTAAATGCAAAATGAAGCTGCTGAAGACAGTGGAAGCTGCTTCAGATTTATACTTGCTTTATGGAGAGCAGAGCCTGGCCCCCTGCCAGTGTCTGCGAGGCTGATGGAGAGGGGTGATGCTGGCAGGACTGGGCCTGCAGCCTTTGTGTTGGCAGAACTCTGATGTTTAACCTCCACCAAGGCTACAGAACCAGCTCCCGAGAGGTCACGTACCAGTGTCAGGACAGTGTTGAGGTGCTCCCAGCCCACATGCTGGTTGCTTGAAGTGGAGGCTCAGCTTTTAACAGCCATGCAGTCGGGAAAGGGGTTGTTGGGATCTCTGTGACAGCTTGTAGTCTACCTTCTGCCCAGCTGGCCTTTCAAGCCTCTCCTGCCCTGGTGGGTGCACGCCCCTTGCTGTATGGCATTGCCTTTCCTGGGTGACCCATGGAGATGCCCCCAGGAGGCAACTTCTGCACAGGGACACCAGCACAACCCAGTGCAGCCACCCTCATGCTTTTCGGAAGGTACGGCGGGGACAACCCAGCGCTGGTCCTGAGAACACTCGGTTTAACTTATGATGTAGGTATAAAAGCTGTAATAGAGTTTTTTAGCAGTAACTGAATGGGAATGACCTGGATATAAGCAGTTGTATGTTCTACTTGGATGTTTCTAGCCATAGAGCTGGGTGGGCTCCCAGATGCCCTGATGGGGTCAGAGAGGGAATTTGCATCCAAGTTTGGATGGGAGCAGTTTGGAATAAGACTGTTTCTGGTCGAATAATGCAGAAGAACTGCTAATGAAGCTTGTGCTTGGGCAGGCCAGGACGGGAAACATCACCCATCCAATATTAGAGGATCCCCATTGATGTGCCTGTGCTCTTTGCTCAGTACCAACTAGGGCTCAGGGAGCTCAGCCGCCTTGCGGACACGTCCCAGGGTTATGGGTGACCAAAGCTGTTGAGATACAGGTGACAACGGTCCCTGAGTAATTCCTGCCTTCCTGCAATGGTGTCCTTGGGACCAGGGTCTGGAGCGCATGTCTGGCAGGTGCCTTGCTAAGGACAGGGAGCAGTGGAGCAGCTGTCTGCCTGTGACTCACTGCCACAGACAAAATTCAGTCGCTTGTTGCTTCTCCCTGTTCCTTCTCCCCTTGCCCCATTTCCTCATCATTCGTATGGGTGGGATGCACTGGTACCTTGCCCGGAGAAGTAACTTTGTCTCTTTTAGGGAGAGCACGTCCTGGCATGGGTCTGCTCACTCCCCAGGGATGCTTTTGGACAAAAGGGCAGGGCCAGGGCATGGGAAGGACAAATTCCCACTGGAAACTGCTTGGAAGTTTGGTTTAGGGTGGAAAATTCTCTGTTTTTTGGCAGAAGGCCCCTGTTGCCAGAGAAGTTGCAAGCTTCTTCCAGCTGTTGCAAGAGAAGTTATCCCACTGGTGGTGTGGATTGTATGGGCTCCTAAAAATTCAGGTGACCCCTGGCAGTGAGGAGGCTCAGCAGGGATCTGAGTGACAGCCCTGTCCTGGTACACAGGGTGTTACGGGATCTCCGTAAAAGATGCATTCATGGAGGAGCATTGCAGCCTAATACCCACCATAGCCCATTGCTGCCTTAGCAGATGTTATGCTGGAATGATATCCATATGCAGTGTGCTATTGCTACATCTCCAGGTGATGGTGATTTAATAAATTAAATTCTTGCCCAAACCTGGAGTTTCCAGAGCCAAGCCATTCTGTGCAGTGCATCCAGCAGGACTTTGCCTGGGCTGTTTTGAATCGTCTCCAGTGATGAGGCCGCTGGCATTTCCCCCTGGGAGCCTTTATGAGGTGTCAGCATTGGGAAGATACTGCTGCTGCTCCACCTGGGAGTGACTTTTCCTGATGGGAAGTCAAAGCACTGGTTGATAAAAGATAAAATAGGGAGGTAAACGTGTCACTGGCGGTGTCACTTTGCATATGGTGGTTGTGGCTGGGAGTAAGTGATTGCCTCTGTAGATGCAGGCTGTCCTAGCAGTGGTGGCTTTGCAATGTAGCCAGTCCTTTCTTTAATGTGATGCTCGTTTTCTTTAACAGTCAGGAACCTTGAAATAAAAGTCCCCAGGGATGGGTTGTTTGTGGAGCTTCAGGAGGAGTTTCCTCCGCTCTGGTAAGAGCTCTAGCACATCTTGGGGTGGCTGTGCCATGGGTAATTGGGTTGGTTGGTGCTACTCCACCTCTCCCCACTGATCCAGAAAGGATTAAATGGCAGTGCCCATAGGGACCGCAACCCCACTCTGAGGACGCAAAAAAAGTATGAGACGACCCTTGGAAAGCTTTTCTCTTCAGCTGCCAGCTCTACTTGTGCCAGGGTATGGCTGCCAAGAGAGCATCAGGGCCCCACTGGCATTTGGTGGTCCTTTGGGTGCTGCGTTATGATTTGGCAAACCCCCTTTTAGCATCCGCATGGCTGCAGGCAGTGATGGCAAAAGGCGTTTGCGAGCAGCTGTGATGAGTGTGGCTGACAGCAGGAGGCTTGGCCCCCGTGAGTATTTTGGTGTGTTTTGGAGGAGGGAGCATGGGACATGTTGGAGCTGCAAGGGCATTGCCGGTCAGAGGCTTCGCTGCTGCCGAGGGCTTTTCTTTTCCCTCCCTTCCCACTGAGTCGGAGGAGAAGTTAGCTTTGAAACCAAAAGGGCTTGCATGTATATTGCTGGAAGTTGTACCAGGAGATGAAAAATCAAAATTAATAGGAGCCATTAGACAGTTTCCTTGATAAAAATGCACATTGTGTTGGGGTGCTGTGGACAGCAGTCTGAATGGAGGGCCTTTTAGGATTCCCAGGACACGACTTGCATCTAGAGCAGCCACCCTTGGGTAACACTTACTTACCTGTATTTTGTCTTTGTGTTTTTAACAAAAAAACAGATGTGTGTGTAATGTCTGCATCGGTGTTTCAGAGGGAGTTTTGCATCCAGAATCTGCATCGTTTTGGGAAACGGTGGCTGCAGCATGGTGTGCTGCCCTGAGATGGAGAGCATCCCCTGGGGCATAGCGGCCCCTCCGTCCCTCGGGATGCAGTGGTGGCGGGTCCCTGGCAGGACTGAGGTGTGAAATGGGAGTGGGTGAGCCTTTTTGGATGTCAAAAGGTGGAATTTACATGGAAGTTCAGGACCTGGGGTCTGGGATGTCCCTGTCATGGCAGTGGCAGGGAAGGGAAGCAGCAGCTCTACCATTAGTCCATAAGCAGGGTGTGGATCAGGCATGGACTTGCGCTGGTCCTACTTTGGTAGGTCATGATGGAGAAGGTCAAGGTGGAGCAGCCAGTGGTCCATAAGTCCTCTGGGGGCCTCCCAGACCCAGCCCCTGCTCCGGGGGGTGACAACTTGTGGTGATCCACCTCCTCCTGAGCTGGTGGCCACCATCAGTAAGATGGGGAATTACTGGTTTTAGTGATAATCCTGGTCTAATCCCCCAACCTTGATACACTCCCGCGTAATCCTCACTCACACTGATTTCGTTTGGGCTCCTCACAGCAGCGGGGATTATTTGAGTGAGCAACAGTTGCAGGATAAGGCCCCAGTGGTTTCAGATATGCTTTTTACTACCTGGAAAGCCTTTTGCTCGCTGTAGGAAATGGTTTTCTAAGCACAATAGAGCAATTTTCATTTCAGGAGGCACTGGCAGTTTTTTGCTCTGGCTATCTGGCGGTGTTGACTAAAGCACATTTCTACAACACACAAAGATTTTTGTTTTGTAAGAAATTAAATCAGCGTGGCTGTTCCTCTTTCTCTGTCATTTCTCTACTTGTCAATTCTTTCTTCCCCTCCAGCTTATCCTTCTCTTCTCTGCTAGCCTTAAAAAGCCCCCAAAGTGTCTGTTATAATCACATTTTGTGTGCTACAACCAGAATGAATGTACTCACTTTAATATGCTGGGTTTGAGGAAATCAGTTTCTGTCTGGTGTAACAGACAATTTGTTATAAACCATGCCATTTAGAAGTGAAGGGCCTTGCTTTAGTGTAATGCTGGGGAAACGTCATGATACATAATTGGAAGGGATTTAGCTTGCTTCTGAGTAATACTGTGTATAAAGCGGGGGGGGCGGGGAGGAAGAAAAGGAGATAATTTCCAACCCAGAGAAAGTTTGCGGTGCTGAGACATGCCTGGTTGTTGAAATAAGGCTTATTTTCAGCCAAGATAATAATTAAAGCATTATCAGCGATGATAGTCAGAAGGCTGGCTTTGCAGCGAGCGTGCGTTGCCAGTCTTGTTTTCTCCTTGGGAGGTCACTGTAACTCAGCACTTTTTGGTGGCTGCGATGCGCACCAGGCTGGTAGCACAGGGCACAGATCCCTTTAGCGCCTCCGCATTCCTCTCCAGGAGCCAGTGGCAGCCTTTCTTCTCCCAGAGCCTGAGGAAGAGGAGGATGTTCCCAGCTGCAGGTGATGCTGCTGCTTGGAGGGAGCTCGGTGGTCCCTGCTGGGGCACCCCAGACCAGTGCCTGTGGAGTGGGAGTCCCAAACATCCCCGCCTACTCTCCCCAGTCACTCCAAGGCTGCCCCCACATTACAACTCCCGGTAAATCCCTTGGCTTAACTACTCGCCTAAGAGTTTTGTGTATCACTGCACGTTCCCTGACCTCTCCCACTGTCCCAGCTGTCATTATGGAAATCAACAGCTTTTTATTCCATTCCAAGGTCAGCCTGGCCAAATTATACATCTCCTAATGTAATCACTCCGACCTCTCCCTTTGGGAAAATTCCTTTGACTACCTCACAACAGAGATAAATGCACCAGCTCCCATTCATGTTTAACCATGGCTCACTGATGCCCATGCTTGCTGTGCTGTGTCTCAGGCCAGCCTGATATTCAGCACACTTTTGGATGGGTGATACAGGGCTGCCACCCTGCCCCAGCACCTCTTCTGAGTTTTCCAAGGGTTTTCCAGCTCACACTAGGGTCCTGCCTGGCTGGCTGGGATGAAAGGGATTTGCTGCAAGTGTATGTGGAGGATTTAGGGTCAGTTTTTGGTGTGTGTGGTGGCAGCAGCCAATCTGTATTTACAAGTTAAACCCTCTCCTTTGATGACAAGTTCTATATATAATGATGTAATGATTATATATTACATACTGTATATTATATATCATATATTATCTCTTATATGCTATACTCCATACAATATACAGGATGTATTTATAAGCATTTTAAAAGTGTGTATATAATTATTATAAATTGTACCTAATTATGTAAATAAGTATATAATATGTCATATAACTATATGGTTATAATTTGTTTTTATGCAATTGCTTTAAGTTTTAGGGCTCATCTTTACTGAAAGTAGAGATGCTCGTCTTGTTTTCCTTTTAGTAAATTTGAATTTCTGATCCATATTTCTGATACATCTCTTACTTGTCAAGTCTATAAAAAAAGCTCCTGCTACTATATTTACATGGCGCATAAGAATTTTCCCTTAAATTAGGAAAGATTTATAGTAAGGGTTTTTTATAAATTACATTACACGGGTGGTCTTGCATGCTATTTATGGCCTTCCTTATAGTAGTTTCCAAATCAGGTCCTGCTATATCGAGCGATTTGAACTCTGTGGTTTCTACCTGGCATTTGCTTTGCATAAAGCACACACCACATGCAAAAGCAGCGTTAAGGCCAAGCACCTGTCTCCTTTGAATAACCTTACGTGCATCTGTTTGGCTACTGGGAAGAGCCCTATTTCCCAGCTGCCATCTCCTGAGTTCCCTCCTGAGGGCTTTGAGCCAGAGGAGCTTCTCAGCCAGGTGCCCTCCCAGGTCCTGCCCATCTAAGGTTTCCTGGTTGACTTTTCCCTAAATTCCCATCATCCAGGGAATTCCCATCATCTGCCCGTCCTTCATCCCCTGCCCACCTCTGTCCATGGGCTCTGCCTACAGACTCTCTGGCCAGGAGTCCCCAGTCCTTCCTGGGTTGCCTTGCTCCCCTGACAGCAGCTCCTGCCCTCCTGAGGGGGCTTGGATGGGGGCACCTACCCACTCCCCCTTCCCTGCCCACCTGCCTCAGGGCCAGGCACGGCCCTGCTTCAGTGAATGATTAGATATTGCTCCCAGTAGAGGCTATAGTTGAGTTCCAATCATTTTCTGTTAATTAAAACACAGGATGGTCTTCTTTGTAGCATAAATAGTTGTAATCTGTGTACTTATAAGTATAATTATAATTTAAATTAGAGCGTGCTCTGAATTGGCGATGGATGGGGTGCTCCACAGGCCATGCTACCCTTGCAGGGTTGTGGGCAGGCTGTCCCCTGGGCTCCCCAGGAGAGCATCGCCTGGGGCTCAGCAAAGGAACACTAAGACCCTTGATGGTTCCTGATTTTGCTGTTGCTGCTGTGGCACTTGTTGGAGGATTTACCAGAGAAGAGACCACAGCATCATTGCTTCAGCATCTCTTTCTGGTTCCTCCTCTAAATTTGGAAGGAAGCAATGGCTCATGCCAGCCGGGTAAGTGATTAGCACTTAGTCTTGACGTGGCTCCCTGTTTAACATGGAATTACGGTGAGTTCTTGTTAGGCTGGGGAAGGCTTAAGCTTGGCGACTGCTGATGCTGCAGCTGGCAGATGCACATGGCCAGTTTTTCAGTTTGTACCTCAGCATGCTGCAGGTAGCCCCAGCCACTCCTGCTCCTCACACCTTTTGCATCATGTAGATCTGATAGGAATAATGCAGATCTGCATGCATGGGAGCTGCCTGGATGCTGTTCCTCCTCTTGATACTCCGTTGGCCACCAGAGATCCGGATGCGAATCCTTCGTGGCTCTCACATGGATGTGGAGCTTGTCAGATTATACCATCTTTTGTAACGGCAGGTGTATGCCACAGGGCAGGTTTTCAAATTCCCATGGTGGTGGATTGCATTAACCCATCCTAAGTCAGGTATGTAAAATTCCATTAAGGGGATACCCTCTGGCATTTTCTCACCCATGCTCCAGCTCTTCAGGCTATGCTAATGCAGTGCATTTGCTCATCTATTAGGAGGATGATGGCTTTAAAATAATAACATTTATCTTTGGCAGCAGACCTACAATAGTGCACGCTGAGTACAATTTTGTGAAAGGCTCTGCAGATGTTGCCTCATTCAATCTGGGTCAAAAAGAGTGCTTAGAATCATAAAGGTTAGAAAGAGATCAAATAATTCGGCAGTTTTATTGCTGAATAATGTACTTGGAAAATATCATTCACCATTATTAGACTAAGTGAGTACAGAAAATACAGGACTCAATAGTCGTTTCTCAGTATTGGCTGATTTTACTGTTTTTATAATGTAGCTAAATTCCCTGTTATTGATTCTAGCATTGATTATCGATCTGGAAATCTAAATGTATGTACTGGTGGGAGCACATGGAGTTGAACAATCAGAGAATTAGGCTTCTCCCCTCTCCGTAGCACCTGGCACTGGGAGGGAAACCCAAGGGGCACATTGATGCTACTTTTGGGGAGCTGTAGGGGTTTTGTGAGATGAAGAAGTGGGAAAACACCTGTTTTATATCTGTTCTTTTCCATGCTGGTGTAGACTTGATCAGGCAGACACAGATGGGCTGGGGCGCCAGCAGTGGGATGGAGGCTTGGTACCCACCCATGCAACTTCTGTCACCTGCTCCCTCCTGGACTTTTCATATTCAGATTCACATCTGGATGCTCTGGCAGGGAGCCAACATTGGTGACATTTGGTAATCAAATCCACATGGCTGTTGGCTTAGAAACAGCATCCAGACCTGTCTTCTGCCTGGAAAAATTATTTTTCAGACATTTGCAAGCGGTTTCTCTGCTTTGCTCTCCAGCCCCTGCCGTGGCTGTGTCCCTTTTCTGGGGGGAAATATCACACTTGGGCTGAGATCATTCCTTCTACATCAATTAATTGCAGGGGTTGGCTTAGTAAGAGACCAAAGCCATGGTCCCACTTGGCTCTGCATCCCGTGGTGAGCTCACAGACCAGAGCTGGCAGCATTGCTGTGGGAGCCCCGGCTCCCACCGGGCTGGAGCTTGCTCAGCCGCCCATGATTCGCCATTATTCGGGGGAAAAAAAAAAAAAAAAAAAAGGGAAAAAAAAAAAAAAAAAAAAAAAGATGAATTTTAGAATACGTTCATCTCTTGTTCTCTGCACTTAGTTGTTGTCAGCATTAATATGCCGTTAACACATGCTCATTAGGAGGAGAATTATTATACCCTGCAGAATATAGGGGAAACCTTCATTAGGCACTAACATATTGAACTGAGCTGCAAACTTCACTTGGGAAAACTGGGGAAGGTTCTGCTCAGCATCAGGTTTTCCTGATTTCTTCTCATTGGTCTGATAAAATCACCTTGTTTTCTATAGCACATGCTGTCGGCCAGGGCTATTGGTGATTTGGGGGCAAGCCTGGGCTTAGGCTCCAGTGCTGAAATCCTTCTTGGGACCTTAAATCCATCTTCATCCTCAAATCACAGAATCATAGAATGGTTTATGTTGGAAGGCCATCTAGTTAAAGTCCATCTAGTTCCGCCCCTCTGCCCTGGGCAGGAACACCTCCCATTAGACCAGGTTGCTCAAAGACCTGTCCAGACCTTGTACACCTGCTGGGATGGGGCACCCACAGCTTCTCTGGGCAACCTGGACCAGTGTCTCAGCACCCTCACAGCAAAGAATTTCTCCCTAATATCTAACCTAAATCTCCCCTCTTTCAGTCTGAAGCTGTTAGCCCTCATCCTATCACTACATGCCCTTGTAAAATGTCTCTCCCCATCTTTCCCGGAGCACCTTTAGGGACTGCAAGGGGCTCTGAAGTCTCCCCGGAGCCTTCTCTTCTCCAGGCCGAACACCCCCAACTCTCTCGGCCTGTCCTCACAGTAGAGGAGCTCCAGACCTTGGAGGATCTTCGTAGCCCTCCTCTAGACATGTTCCAACAGGTCCATGTCCTTAAATCCATCTTCTTCAGATCAAGTCCTCATCAGAGGTTATTTTGGCACTCAAAGAGGACACGAGGCCCTGTGGCTTATGGCTATGAGGGCTGTGCTGGCTCCAAGATCTGAAAGGCGATGAAATCTCGGCAGAGCTGGGAGATGCTGCAGGAACAGATTTGTTGAGAAAGGAGGTGTCATTTCCACATCTTCGCTTTTCACACTGTAACAACGTTTTTAAGTGTTCATCTGGCCTTCCTGCCTCCGGTCTGAAGCCATAACCTGCCATGTGTGACAGGGCAATTGCTCGCCCCAGTGATGATTGCAGCAGAGCCCAGTGTCACTCCTGTGTCTGCTTGGCGTGTGGCAGCTCGAGGCACATGCATGGTGCACTCTTAAAGTCAATCAATAAGAATAATTGAAAGTTCAGGTGGGGGTGAGGGAGGAGAGTGCTGTAGCAGACAAATATTTGCAGATTAAGACCCTGTTTACATGCAGATGCCTCCTGTGATAGGTAACAAGGGACGGACAATAAGGACCATATGTGGTATTTAATCAGAATTTATTCTAAATTGGGTGATTTCACAGATTTCCATGGAGCTGGCAGCTGTCCTCTGTATTAAAAGTGAGCATGCTGCCTGTGTCCCTGCCCCACTGTCTGGTCTGCCCAGGGTTTTGCAGGATTTTGCAGTATTGGTGGTGGAGTGTTGCAGTCCTGTCCCCCCTTACCTGCACCCTGGTGCAGGCGGGGGCTATCCCACAGGCCAGTTTTCACCTACAAAGCTCAGCAAAGGAAAAATCACAGAATCATCATGGTTGGAAAGGACCTCTGAGATCATCGAGTCCAACCATGTACACACAAAAAACCCCTTTGATCTCAGCCACTAGAGCATGCCCTGAAGTGCCACATCTACACGTTTCTTAAATACCTTCAGGGATGGTGACTCAACCACCTCCCTGGGCAGGCCATTCCAGTACCTGACCACTCTTTCAGTAAAATAATGCTTCCTAATATCTGATCTAAACCTCCTCTGCCACAACTTCAGACCATTTCCTCTGGTCCTGTCATTTTTCACTTGGGAGAAGAGGCCAGCACCCACTTCTCTACAACCTTCTTCCAGGTAACTGTAGAGGGCAATGAAGTCTCCCCTCAGCCTCGTCTTCTCCAAACTAAACATGTCCAGTTCCCTCAGCCTCTCCTTGTATGACTTGTTCTTTAGACTCCTCACCAGCTTGGTAGCTCTTCTCTGGACATGCTCCTGCACTTCAATGTCTTTCCTGTCAATGCATTTGCTGGGCCTGGATTTCCTGTTGTAAATGTGAATGAAAGCATATCCACGCCAGGAGTGCAGGAAGGCACTGGGAGGTTGCCTTCTCATGTCTGTAAGAAGCTGGGGAGCAGAATTCTTGGGCTGAGCAATGTCTGCTGTCCAACAGCCCTTCATAACCAAGTAGCACCAAAGAGCCTCAAAAGGAAAAAAAAAAAAACATACTTATTAAATCATAGAATGGTTAGAGTTGAAAGGGACCTCAAAGATCATCTAGTTCCAGCCCCCTGCCCTGGGCAGGGACACTTCCCATTAGACCAGGTTGCTCAAAAGCCTGTCCAGCCTGGCCTTGAACACCTCCAGGGGTGGAACAACCACAGCTTTTCTGGGCAACCTGAGCCAGTGTCTCACCACCTTCAGAGCAAAAAATTTCTTCTGAATATCTGATCTAAATCTCCACTCTTTCAGTTTAAAGCTATTACCTCTCATACTATTACAACATGCCCTTGTAAAAAGTCCCTTTCCAGCTTTTCTGTGTCTCCTTTAGGGACTGGAAGGGGCTCTCAGATCTCCTTGGAGCCTTCTCTTCTCCAGGCTGAACACTCCCAACTCTCTCGGCCTGTCCTCACAGCAGAGGTGTTCCAACACTGGGAGCATTTTCATGGCTCTAAAGTACACCAAAACCAGAGCCAAACTGTGGTTATCTGTCATTGATGAGGAAGAAAATGAGGCGAGATACCAACAGGCGACAGGTCAGACTTGGAAGGTTTTTGGTGTCTACCAGCACCTTCATTAGAAGTAGAGTACCATCTCCTATCTGGTGGTGGCTGGACAGACAGATGGACACCCCAGCTTGTCAAGGAAGCAGGTCAGTAGTGATTCCAGCTTACCCAACTTCTTCTTGTTTGTTCTTCCTCAGACCTTAATGACTCCTCCAGCTCAGTCTCCCACCTAATTGTATCTCGCCATGTTGGAAACATGGATGCGTCCATTCGGTGGGTGCTGCCTAACTCATGTAATCACCATGCAAAATGCATCATTCATAACTGTTTAGTGTGACCTTTTGTACAGTTGCACTAATTATTATTATCACAGAAGCCCAGTAAACTAGACTAGTAATTATCAGGGATTTATTTGAATGGACAGCTAAGCTACTCTTGGCAAGTTAGTCAAAGCAGTTGTCATGACAGCCACACAAATGTGTCTTATGAATTGGGTTAATTAGGGTAATTAATAACTGTTGTTTTGCCCTTTTTAACAAGGTATTGCCTAGACGCTGTCAAAAAATAGCAATTGTACCTAACAGAAATAGTCTTCTTCTAGCAGCAACCTGCAAATCGCAAAATCAAAGCAGTAAATACCTGATGGGTTGTTGTTCTGCAAAGCAATGTGTCATCCTTCTCCTTGCGCAAAGCAGGGAGCAAAAGGCTCCGTTGTAATTTTTCTGCTGAGCTTCCCGTGCTGTGCAGTGTTATCTAGGGATTGGTATTCATCATTATTGATATTATTATTATTTATTTTAATGCTCTGCTGCTCTGAGCCGCTGTCACAGACGTGTCTGTGGGCAGCCAGGGCAGCCCCAAGGTGCTGCCATTGGTTGAAGCAGGTTCTCCAAACAGCAGGACTTAAAGCCAATTTTAAAGTCATGACCATAAATTGTTGGGTTTTTGCCGATGCATTGTCACCATCCTCATGAGGATGGCTGGTGCCAAGCTGCCAAGTCCTTGCTCAGGAGAGCATCTGCCTTTTTCAAAAGAAGGGTTTTGCTGAATCATTGAGTTTAGTTTTGTTACGGTTATTGCCAGTATTGAGTAATGATGGTAACTAAAGCTCTTCTTAACCAAGTGGCATCAAAGAGCCTCAAAAGAAAAAAAAAAAACCAAACCCATAGTCATAGACTCATAGAATGGTTTATGTTGGAAAGGACTTAAAGACTATCTAGTTCAACCCTGCTACCCTGGACAGGGACACCTCCCACTAGACCAGGCTGCTCAAAGCCTCATCCAGCCTAGTGTGAACACCTCCAGGGATGGGGCAGCCGCAGCTTCTTTGGACAGTCTAGGCCAGTGTCTCAGCACCCTCACAGGAAAGCATTTCTTCCTAAAATCTAATCTAAATCTCCCCTCTGTCAGTTTGAAGCCATTACCCCTCATCCTATCACTACATGCCCTTGTAAAAAGTCTCTCCCCATCTTTCCTGGAGCACCTTTAGGGACTGGAAGGTCCAGTGTAAGGTCTCTCTGGAGCCTTCTCTTCTCCAGGCTGAACACCCCAGACCATCTTTCTCAGAGCATCTCTGTGGCCTCCTCTGGACCCACTCCAACAGGTCCCCATCCCAGGGAGCACCCTGGGCACACCCAGCTCCTGTGCTGGTGGTGGTCCCCGTCCCACACCAGTGGGCTGGGTGCTTGTGGGCACGGAGCACCATCTCCCTAGGGACTGTGAGATTCAGTGCTGATTATTAAAAATGGCCTAGATTACAGATGCAACTGAGGAATATTATGTAAATTTTATAGAAAAATGACCTGAATAGATGGGTGAAGGCTCTGGCTGTTTCTCCAGCCACACCAAGCCCTGTCTATTTATATCACCTCTGAGCTTTTGAAGCCCTCTTAACTGAAGCTTATTTGATAACACACAGCTTTTAAAAATAAAATAAAATAAAATAAAGAAGGAAAGGGGGAAAAGAAACCCTAAAGAAAAACACCTCTATGGAGAAGGTAGGGTTTTAATGAAGAAATATTTTACACCATTCTCCTACAACCTTAGGGCTAATAGCCTGGAACCGGTACTTTGGCTCCTTAAAAAGCCCAACAAGACAAGCCAATTATGGTCTCTGAAACATTTTTATTTTTAGTTCCTTGTAATAGCAATTCATCCTCGGCTATGGTACATTAACTGGAAGGAACAAGAAGTAGTAAGGTTTTGGCATCTTTGTAATAACCAACAGGCTGTGTTTACCAGGCTGTTAATAACATGGGGTAGCTGTCGGGCAGCGGGAGAGGGCAGCCTGCGGATGGAGATGGCATCCAGTCAGCACTGAAGCAGAGATCCCCCAGCCTGGCAAGCACTTCATTAATATTTATTTCCATGTAGTTTCATCTGGGAGGAAACAGGCTCCATTGGGGTGAAATTCCTCAGTTTCCCTGTGCCCCCAAGCTGGTGGCATGAGGAAGGAAGGAAGGAAGGAAGGAAGGAAGGAAGGAAGGAAGG
>VZRU01020544.1:243863-267994 GCA_013398155.1 Pedionomus torquatus | reverse complement strand
AAGGGAGGGAGGGAGGGAGGGAGGGAAGTGCTGGTGTGTCCCCCAAGGATGTGTGGCACCTTTGAGGGGGGCAGCAGTTTTCAAGGGGACCTCTTCGTGGTGGGATTTTCCAGCCCAAAGTAAGGAACATAGAAAAAAAAAAGGAAAAAGTGGTTTTGATAAATAATTTTGTTATGAGCAAAATCCCCTTGAGGCTTCAAGTGGGAGCGGGCGGAGGCTATTCCTGACTGCAAGCCTTCCCGTGCAATTAGAGATAAACAATGTTCATGATAAAATGATGAACACATGGGGCAGCATTCCCTATAGTTTCATTATCCACCATTGCCAGGGAATTTTAGCTGAAGCTGAGGGGAGCTGCCAGATGCGGGGGGCACACCCAGGATGGGATCCAGTCTCCAGTGAAGCTGTAGGATGGAAAAGTCTGTGGGGTATAAAGTGATAAGAGAAGCACTTGTTGCTTGCTTGAAAAATCAGAAGAAATAGGGCTTGTACTGAGATATGGGGCAGGGCCAAGTTCCCCAGGTGCCTGTCCCTGGCTGCACCAGGGGCTGCCACCTGCCCCGTCACTGGTCTTGGCACCCCCCAGCCAAATTTAACCCTAGAAAACCACAAAACGGGAAAATCCTTTGGCTACTGCTGTGGGCTCCCTTGCCCTCCATCCTGGGGTCCCTTGGGGGTGTCCTCTTTCCCTCCACAGTGCAAAACTGGAGCAAGCTGCCCCCAGCTGAGCCTGGTGGCCCGTTTTGGTGCCTGGACACATTTTGGCATGTCCCCTATCCCCTCCTGCTGCCCCAGGACTTAGGGATGAGCCAGTGGGGTGACCACCCAGGCATCCTGTCACTCTGGTGTGCTGAGCTGGCAGCAGCATCTCACACCTTCACTATTTTTAACTCCGCTGCAATGATTTTTTGGTTTTTCTTTTTTTTTTTTTTTCCTACTTTTTTTCCCCCTGTTTTTTGCAGTGACAAATCTGTGATTTCTCCTGTTCTCTACAAAACACATCGGTCTGACCTGCTGCTCCAGAAGGTGAATGACAAGGAGTTTTATTTAGCCCTAGTGATGGGAACATTTAAAAAAAGGTTTCTCTGTTATATTTGTTTTCATTCCTAATGACAGGAGGCAGGGAAAGGACAGTTCTGAAAAGGTTTTTAACAAATCTGTAAGTCATGCCCTATTACCCTGGGGCTGCTGATTAGATCCAGATTGTTTCTTGCAGTACTTAGGGAGGGGTGCAGTCCAGGCTGGAAGCTGCATGCATGGATCTATTACACATCTGAAAGTCCCAGGCATAGGTGATGGGGGAAAAAAAAGACTTTCATTAGGTTTACTGGCTATTATATCCCCCACTGGGAATTCTCCTAGTGTCTTGAGACAGCCCCCTGTGCAGAAGGCTGCGTTGTGGGGCAGGCAGCTGCACAGTCCGGGGAAGGCATCTGCATGCTCTCCCTTAGAAAACATATCCCCTTTTGGGTCAGTATTTTGCTTTTCAATTGATTTTGGCATGGTGCCAAGCAGATACCTGCCCTGGTGATGCTGCTGGAGAAATGGACTCCTGTGCCACAGCCACCCAAGAGTTTTTGAGTAATAGGTGCCATAGGAATGTAAGGCAGATCTTTTATTATTGCATTTTTG
Source organism: Pedionomus torquatus (assembly GCA_013398155.1). Taxonomy (NCBI): domain Eukaryota; kingdom Metazoa; phylum Chordata; class Aves; order Charadriiformes; family Pedionomidae; genus Pedionomus; species Pedionomus torquatus. The sequence continues at coordinate 266,362 of VZRU01020544.1, read as the reverse complement.
CTTTTCATAACCAAACTGCAGATTTCTGATATGTTGACAAATTCAACTGGGTGACACTATTTGTGGTTTTCAGGAGTGTAATTATGGCTTCATTGTGTGTTGCTGTGCTCAGGATTCAATCTGGGTTTCTAATCCTACACCCTTTTTCAAAATCACAGCAGCTCCTCTCCTCCTGCTTCCAATCCATTTGCAGACAAAAAAAAAAAAATATGAGAAAGCTTGTACTAATTTGCGGAGGGGAGAGGAGTTCAGTGTGGATTAGTGGGCATGCCTGCACCGTAATGCAATCTAGTTTGATACTTCTGCTCATTCTGATGAGCGGGGTGATGCTAAAGGATGAACTCTCCCAGCTATTTCTCCATGATCCTTTTTATTTCATCAAGAGAAAATGGAGGCTCGACTCGGTTCCTTCAGTATTTAATAACGTTCATCGGAACCAAATGCCCTTTATTTAAGCTGCAGTAATAATTAGAGGGTCGGTGGTGTTAAGCAGCCATGGAGTCTGGCTCTGAGGAATGTTCATTGTGCCTCATTAAATTTGGAATTAGTGCTTAAAAGGTCAGAAATAAATATTCTGTTTATATTTCGGGGATAGTAAATCTAAGTGGATGCTGTGTTTGCACATCCTCGTCTCTGCTCATTCCTGCCATACTGAGTGAGGCACTACTCCATTTGGTTTAGGCAGCAATCAGAGTGTCTGCAACAAAGCCCAACCCCAAAACTGACCCTGGTTTCATTGATCATGGGCAGGAAAATGATCTGCTGTATTACATCTAATTATAAAACATCAATATCAGATGCTAAATGCGCTTACTTTTTCAGAGACACTAATATTGCTAGTTTACAGTTTGCAATCTTCTGTATTACAGGCTTTAGCAATGAGCTGGGGAAATGCTGCAAAGGAAGATGCCAGAGGTCACATCCTTTTAACCTTTATTGAGCTCCTCCAGGTGACTAGCTCTTAAATCCTTCTTAATAAGAGCCAAATTGCTTCACGTTTTCCTTCTGTCTTGCCTGCCACAGCAGAGGTGTGCTTGTGCTACAGTGCCCATAGAGATGCTGATGGGGACTGGCGGCCAGCCGGGTACCTTCCAAAGACCCTGACCCCACGGAGACCTCTGAGCCACAGCAAAGCTTGGCAGCCAGAGGGATCACCCACCCCATTGTGTCCACCAGCATTTGTGGGCTTTCCCCCACAGTGGAAGCCCCAGTAGCTCTTTGTGTGGGGTTTGCACAGGGTTTTATAACTCAAAGCCTTGGGCTGGTGTTGCTCTCGCATCTCGGTACCCACCATACTGTGAGGTTATAGTGCTGGAGACTGAGGAAGGGGGAAATACAGGTCTGTCTCCTGCCACATCATCCCAGGCTGTGGCTGCAGCACTTGGGACCCTCACCTGTAGTGGTGGACATTGCAGATGCCATCCATGCCTGAGTGGAGCCAGCGCCAAGCACAGGGAAGGAGGAGCAGAGCTCCTGAAGTGGGTCAGGCAACGGGCTGGTCTCTCTTGGCCAGTCCTGGCCTCCGACCGATGCTCTGAGGCAGCAGCATCCTCATCAGCGGCTGATAGCACAAGGGCTAATTATGTTGGCGTCACACACAACTGACAGGAAAATCTCTCCTGGCATCCTTTGTGATCCACTCCAGCCCAGAGAGGGATCTGATGAGTCTCCTGGCAGTGTACAGAGAGAGACCGACCACCTTGCTGGGTATGAGAGCATGAGGAGGTGGCTGGTTGTTCCTCCTGGGGCTGTGGGGCTAGATTTCAGGGTTTGGTGGGGTGTTGTACCATGCCTGCTCCCAGTGGGAACGACTCTCAGACTCCATATTTATTTCCTGTGGGGTAATAAGCAGCTAGCTAAATGATGATGAATTCTCCTCATTGCTGATGCGTGCTTCATTTGACCTGGTGCCTACTTGGAAATTTCCTGTTTCCCAAGTGCAGCTGGAGTGGTTTTATTTAATTTGCATGAATTCTATATCACCCACAACATAGCTCAAGATGTAAGAATGAAGTGCTGGCAAGATCTCCTAATGGGCAGCAACAGTTTTATTGCAAATGCTGAAGCCTGTGATTGAGTGGCCCATGGAGAACAGGACCGAGGACACAAGAGAACCAGAAGAATGGTCTTACAAGCCCAGCCCTTCCCACTGGGGAGGCTCTGTGGATTTTTGGGAATGGTTGGTCATTTCTGTTGTCCCTGAGAATGCTGGCAGCACAGATGGAAGGTCAGGAGAGTGGTGCTCCTGGTGAAGACATGCAGCTCGATGCAGAGGATGATGAGATGTGTGTTTCAGGAGGATTTTCTGAAACCCAAAAGGAGAGATGCACGTTGCAGCCTTGGAGAAAGGTCCGCTTTGTTTTTTAATAATAAAGGGTGACATGCAAGCTTTATTAACAAGGCACATAGGGGGAAAAAAAGGCTCAAGGGATAACCCTGAAAAAGTGGTGCTAAATGTGTCATTTTTATGAAGCTGATTTTGTGAAGGGTCTCTACATGCTTTGGCAGGAGGTTCCAGCAGGTTTACAATAATTTGTAGAAAGATAGGAATGTTTTCACCCTGAAGTGAGAAGGGGGGCAAAATATCCCACATTAAGAGGCTTCAGAGTCGTCTTCTGAAGCAGCTGCTGGCGAAGGGATGGATACCTGTCACTTTGGGTCTGGAGAGATGGGTCCAGCTTTAAACAACCATGGACTTTGCTGGGGGGCTGATGTGCTGATCGAGGAGCCAAGCCCTCCATTGAGAGCCTGGACTCAAACACAGCAGGGGAAGCTGGATTTTCACCTCCCTGGAGTTTGGCTTAAAAAAACCACCAACAAACCACCTAGGAAAAAAGCTGAAAAAAGCAAAGAGTGAGAAAGAACCAGATCCTAGGCATCTGCCCCGAGGTGAGCAGGCTGGCAGGGACACTCCAAGCCTCCTAGCACAGCCTCAGGATGTGTCCCCGACACCCTGGGACCAACCCCAGCCAGCGTCATCTTTTTCTCCATCAGTCTACAGCAGTGGTCATGCCTGGAGTCACTGCAGCCCACTGACCTTTCTGCTGGCACTTGCATTAATTCCCCTTTGGATCCCCAGGGTTTATTTCTGTTTCTCAGGCAGAGAGTGAGCAGTCGTTAGAGTGGTGCCCTGTTGCTAACGGACCTTTTGCTAATGGAGAAGTCATCCCCCTGCGATGTCCAGGTCAAGAAGAGTTGTACTGACTACTGAGGTTTGAACATCCTATTTTTTTTTTTTTTTTAAATATAACGGAATTGGCAGTTTTCAACTGAAAGCAACCTCTGGAGAAAAAAATAAAAGTTAAAAATTTCCCTGCTGATTGCTCGATTCTGAGTGTGTCTGTTGTTATATTTATATTTGTGTTGCTAAGGCAGCAGTTAAAACCATTTTTCAAATTAGGCACTGGTAAGCCACATGCTGAGCCAGGGCTCTCCCTTTGATGGCATCAACACCAATGCGGCAGCATCTGGAGAGCAATTCCCGAGCCCAGAGGACAGCAGGGTTCCTGTGCTCTGAGAGAAATGCAGGCTGAGACCACAGACTTAACACTGGGTATTATTCAGTGCTTCCCGAAGTTGTGAATGTATTGTTTATTCCCAGCACAGAGGCTAAGGGTCTGATCCTGACAAGCATGAGCATCCTTTATTTCTGTTGTGATGAGTGGGAGATCAGAATTGGCAGCGCTGTTTGGGAGGACCTCGATGTACCTGGCTGTGGACATGAACAGGAGAGGCTGAGCTCCCCTTTGATTTGCACAGGGGAGATGCTCATCAGTGAGAAAGTAAGAGTTTGTTTGCTTCTGCCAAAATAACGAGGAAGATGAGGGCTGGCCTCTCAATGATGCACTTTATGAAGAGCACACTTTCATCGGTGCCAGCCTTACCTTTTCCCTCCTTTTTTTTTTTTGCTTTGACTTTGTTCTTTGGGCCTCATTAAGAGAGGGAGTGGATCCTTTCCCAATTAAAATGTTGACATGTCGGAGACGTTCTCCTTCCCTATCATTTTGCCTGTTTGTAAGCAATTGCTCTTTGCAGGATGAACCAGAATTAAATCAAGTGAACTTGGGTTGAATAATGCAAGCTATAAAGTAGCCCTCCTCCATGAAAAATCTCATTTCTTTTTTATTTTTCTGTTTTGATCCCCCTAGCCTGCATAGACATAACCTTGACGGATAATTCCACAGCTGGGAAGAGGTCTCTTAAACTGCTGGGCTGCCTCATGCACCAGCAGGACTGTGCTGGTGTGGGCAGAACAGGCAGCTCTCACTGGGGTTCCCCCAACTCCAGGAAGCATGTTTCCCATCCTCACAGCCATGTCACTTGTGGTCTGAAATTTGGAAGTAATTAGCATTAGTTGCGCTGCTTTCAGTGGTGCAGGAGACTCAAAGCCTGGGAACGGATGCTGGGACCGACCCCATGGGAACACCCCTCCCTCACCCACAGACTTGGGGGTTGTGTCCTCGCTAGCAACATGGTGTGGAGCATCCCAAGCAGGCGGCGCGTGTGGACCAGGGAGTCCACACAGTACTCCAGTCCATCAAACTTAAACCATGGGGAATTTGCTCATCAGTGAATGATTTCAGTTGGACTGGATTTAGGGTTTTTTTGGGTCACAAATCAATAGCGAAGCTTCCGGTGATATTGGTCGGAGGGGGATTTGGTGCGAGGTCTGTATCTAGGTTGTGGCAGGGGGTGTGATGGCAGCACATGTGGTGTTTTCTCAGCCTGTTGTGGGGTTTTGGTGGCACTGGCTCAAGTGTTCCCTGGGTATCCCGTTGCCCTTGAAGCTTGGACCATGTGGTGTCAGTGCTCTCAGCATTTTAAAGCTCTGTGATGTACGTATATATATATTGAAATTTTTTCTTTGAGTCTTCCCCTCAACCTGTTCCTCTTTCAGTTTTCCTGGGACTGGGATGCATTCACTGACATAGGGATGAAGCTGATGGAGACAGGGGTGGGTGCAGAGGGTCTCACACTGCTGCTGGTCAGGGGTGCAGGCCAGGGGACATGGGGACAGAGCCAACTGAGACTCTGGGATTGCTGGAGCCATTCCTGCATCTGGCAGCACAGGGTGCTTATAGGGGGCTCCTCACAGAGCAGGTATTGCTGCGAATCTGACTCCAATCCCTCCTGCCCTACATGGCTCGGCTCTGAGGGGCAGGAGGGATTGAACATGCACGATTGGCAGGGGGAACACCTGCTCTGAGCCCATCTGTGGGGCTGGGATCTCCCGTGGGGCTGCTGGAGACACACATGCTGTGGAGTGGCATCCCTTCCCCTGGGATGGCAGCCTCAGGACAAACACAGGATCGGGCATTTTCTGCAGTGTTTTAAGTCTTTGGTGTCATGTATTTTAAAATTACATGTGTCCGATTGCTCTCGAGCCCTAACCATCAAAGTTGTCCTGCAGGACTGAGGATGCAGAACTACAGGGACCAGTAGTTTGTGCAGTAAATCTCCTGCGTGACTCTCCAGCAGTAATTACTATCTGAAAGTAATAACCGAGCTGTGCTGAGTGCTAAGCCAACTCCCCCGGCTCGCAGCTCCTTGCATGTTTCTCTCTGGGAGGCTCCTGTTTGGTAAATTAGATATTGTGCTGTATTTCAGAAAAGGTCACACTTAACCAATGCTGCCTTTGCTTTATTATCTTGGCAGAGCAGTGTAACCTCTGCTAGGGTTCGATTGGATTTCACATTCGGCTCTGCTGCAGCAGCCCCACTCCCTGCATCCTGTCGTTGTGATTACGTTAGCAGCAGACTCTGCTTTCCTTTATTCATTGAGACATTAAAGATGCATGCATTTATTTTTACCATGTTCATAATTGCCATAAAACAGGCCATAGTATCCCAGAGCAGCTCTTTGGGGAAGGAGACCGGCCATGGAGCCAGGGTGAGCAGGAGCTGTGGCAGAGAGGAGGCAGGACGGGGCTGCTGGGGCAGGTGGCCGTCTGTGTTCCTGTCCTGGGGGCCAAGGAGCATCCCCAGAGCCAGGGGTGATGCTGTTGGGAGCCCAGATGGGATCCCTGTAGATCTGGCAGGATTTGGGGCAGAAAGAGGGGTGTACTGGGGTGCCTGACTCATACAGAGAGACCGGCATCCTCCTGGGTGCCTGAAGGAGGATCCAGGAAGGATCCTGGCCAGGCAATGCAGATCTCACTATGTCCCACCATGTGGTTTCCACTGTGACTCACTATGCAGTTCCCACCTCATCCCACCATGCAGCTTCGACCACGTCCCACCATGCAGCTCCCACCAAATCCTACCATGGAGTTCCCACCATGTCCCACCACATTCTACCATGCTTCTCCCACCATGTCCCATCATGCAGCACCCACCATGTTCCACCCCACTGCTCTGACTGTGGCTTCCTGGATGGTAACACCCTACTTCTTCCCCACCTTCAGGTTGCTTTTTTCGTTCCTTACCTGCTGTGAGCATCAGAAATCTGGGGCTTTGTAATCTAAGGTTAAAAGACAGTGTTTCAAGTGCAGAGTTAGTGGGTTTTGCGTGGAAATGACAAATCCATTGACTTTTCTCCCCTGCTTTCACTCCCCTCCAACTTTTAAGCATGTCACCCATTGTTTGCCTTTTTATTAATAACAGAGCCCACTGTCTCGGCAGATGAAATGATGTAAAACAAAGAACAGTGCCCGCATTAAATTCTCCGGCAGGGGATTACCTTGCTGGCATTTACATATCTATGCAATAAATATTTTAACATGTTAATTATACACTAATAAGAAAAATACCTTTTGAACTTTCAGTCAAATTGACACACACAGAACCGAGTCCATCAGGGAATTAAAAGCAATTAGTTTTGTAACAGAGTGTAGTCACATTGTTTCTTCACTGCAAATTGTTCTGTGGTCACCAGACAGGTCTATTTTTTTGGTAAAAGCTGGTGGAAAGCCTGACAGGGACTGGAGTTTTTAGTGCCGGGCTCTGTCCCGCTGGCTAGGGTGTGTCCCAGGCTGGGATGCTCCTTCCCTTCCTTCCCCGGCCGTTCCCAGATGTGGGGAAATCAGCCTTGTAACCATCTCCCTTTTCTTTTCCTCCCTCCAGACTGAAAACTACTCCTTTGATTCCAACTATGTGAACAGCAGAGCTCACTTAATAAAAAGGTACGTAAGGCTTGCTTGAAAGCGCTTGGGTTTGCCCAGCCAAACCCTGATTATTTGACTTTCTTCCTTGCTGCATTATATACTACTTGCTTTTTTTAAATATGCAAAATGTTTCAAGAGTAAACATTTGATTTTAAAAACAGTATTTACTTCCTATTAAGTCCCATTGCTCTTGGTTTGCAATAAAGGCGAGCCTTTTTTTCTTCCCTTTGGCTCCTTCACACTGGGAAGTTGCAGTGAGTTAGGTGGAGCGCTGTTACCCTGACAGCTTTAAAATTCATAGAGTTTATTCTATTTGAATGCACTGGAATAAAATGATAGACTAGAATGGTGAGATCTCCCTGCCATGTGAGGCAGGGGAAAAGAAAAAGAAAAAAAATCTCGTTTGGAGGCAGGTAATTGGGTTGGATACACACTCACTGTTTTGGTTTGAATACTGAGGCAAAACAGCACTTTGCTGGGCTTTTTTCTTCCCTGGGTAAAAAAGAAATCATCAGTTCGGTTGCAATCTGGCAATTATCCCTGGGAGAATTTAAGCATTTGGATAAAGTGCTGGGATCCTCAGAGCTTAGCAGTGGCGAGGAAATGTCTTGCGGAGGTTAACACCGGGGTTACCCAGTTGAAGAGGTGAGCATCCCCCTGTGGGGCATGTGGCTGGTCTTGCACCTGCTTCTCTGCCTGGTTCTGAGGCAGGGAAAAGCACCGATGGGATCGATACTCATCAGGAGGTATGCTGTGCAGGGCTGGAGGGCCATCTCCCTGCGTAGGATGCAGGTGCAGAAAGTGGCTGGCAACTCCTTGCCCACTTCCCCCTGGCTCCCAGGGGACCGGCCGAGGCATGCGGTGGTTGAGCCATGCCCAGCCCTGGATATACCCAAGGTGTAACAGAGAGAGCAGGAGCCAGCCCTGAACTGTTGAGATGTGATCTGAGCAGTAAAAAAATCCAATTATCTGCCTGGCTGAGATCCCATTTGTTTACGTCTTAAAAATATAAGGAGTAAGAGAGCTGTGAGTGCATTGTTTAAGCAGCTTGGGTTCAGCTAGCAAAGGGCAGGTATATTTGCCTGCGTGGCTCATGATGTTTAATGATGCTAACGCGATTGTGAGAGAGATGGCTTGCCTGCACCATGCCGCTCCTCGCCAGAGAGTCTGCAGGTGTCCTGAAAAAAAAAACCACAAAACAACAAAAACCCAACCCAAATCTATTAATCTTTCCTCGTTCGCACCTAAGATAAAGGCAAACTGCGCTCCCGCTTGCCACAGCAGGGCTCACTCCCAGGCTGTATTGTTCCCCAAATGCCGCTGCCGCCGCTTCCCCAAGACCTGCCCATCCTTTAGAGAAGTGTCAGCCGTGGAAGCATGTCGCGTGGCTGCTGCATTACGGTCTGGTTCACTGCGGGGAAGATATATGCGCTGGAACACGGGTTGCCTGCGTATTAGGAACAGCAGCTCCGTGTAGGACAGCGTTTCCCCTTGCTTTCTACCTTTGTCTTGTACCTCAAGTACAATGGGCGCCGTGAACGTTGTGCAGACATGTAGGAACAAAAAAATATTTTCCGTAACATACTGTGGCATCATTTTCATCCTTTGCCTTTATGGAGATGTTGTAGCTCTTCTATCTCTGGCGAGCAAATCTCCTCAAATCCAGCACTTTAATTAATCTATTTGTACTTTTCCTGTGTTGTCTGCCTGCCTCTCTCACTCGTCGATGCGCACACAAATGAATTGTAGATTTGTAGTGCTTTCTTAACTTAAAATTCTTTGATGTCGCCTGGATTCAAAGTCAGTGGCTTCAACAGGGACATCTTTATTTAAAAGGTAATGTTTGAAGGTTTACCAATTTATATGTATTGCAGAGCTCCCCCCTTGTGTGCTTTTGCAAAGCATCAGATGATAGGTGGTCTGCTTGGTTTCCGTGGAGACGCAAAAGGGCTTTTCAAAGTAACGAAAATCTCCAGCTCTTTGGGGCTTTAAAGCACAGGCCACTGCTTCCACCTGCGTTTCACACCAAGTCTGCCAGTGAAAAAGTTTGGGGCTGTGGGTGCAGGTGGATCCCCTGCCATGGGTGGTCCCACGGATGCCCTGGTGGCTGTGTCACCTGGGGTTGGTGCATCTCCAGATGTCCCTGTAGCCTGCTGCAGCCAGGAAGCCCAGGGCCATCACCTGTTGCAGGGCAGTGGGGAGCAGTAGCAAGATCCCAAATGCAGCCAGAAACAAACCTCTTCTGTCCCTCCAGCCTCTGAGACTCCATGAGGAAAAACTTCTATCTAGAGCTGGATGATGGTGCAACTCAGCCCTTGGTTCCTCAGAGCAGTGTCTGTGCTTGCAAGGGATTTCAGGGAGTATCCCTGAGGGTCAGATCTCCTTAAAGCTGTGGGAACTTGGACCCAGAATCACCATGTTGTTTTTAAAAAACAATAATGACATCATCATAGTGAAAAGAAATTCCTGATTCTAGGAAGACTTTTGTTTTCAAACTTCAAGCAATTAGGATTTTGCCATCCCTGGAGGCATTTAAAAGCCGAGCAGATGTGGTTGCTGAGGGACATGTCTTAGTGGTGGTTTTGGCAGTGTTAGTTTGATGGTTGAACTAGACGATATGAAAGGTCCCCTCCAACTTAGAGAATTCTATGATTCTATAACCTAAAAAATTACAATTTAGATCCTGTCTAACATCAATATGTGATATGACCTGATGGAGCCTAGTTATAGAAGCAGTTCATTTAATGTATAAGTTTTGTTCTCTAGTCCTACTTCACTCTCTGCTTCCACAACATCCACAGCAGCCTGACCCGTGGCTCCCACTGTACCCATGGGCAGAAGCAGCCTGTGAGGTGGTATGGGCTGGGTGCTGCTTTTCAGGGTGCTGAGCAGGGGTTGCCTCCCCAGAGCCCCTTTCCTCGCCTCTCTGTGCTGCGGGAGCAGTCCCAGCCCTGCTGCTGGATGCTGGGGGGTGCCAGGGGAGTGGCATGTGAGGCTGAATGGTGGCAACCCTGCCATCACCCCGGGCCTGGCCGCAGAGACCACCTTGTCCCACCCAGTAAGTCACAGCTGTGTCTCTCCCAGCAGCTCCACATTCAAGGACTTGGAGGGGAACAGCCTGAAGGACAGCGGCCATGAGGAGAGCGACCAGACAGACAGTGAGCACGATGTGCAGCGGGGTCTCTACTGCGACACGGCTGTCAACGATGTGCTGAACACCAGTGTCCCCTCCATGGGCTCCCAGGGACCCGAGCAAGGTGAGCCACCGCTATGCACCCTCAGGGGGCTGCCCACTGCTCCCTTGTTACCCATGTGCCCCATCCAGTGTTGCTGGTGCTGCCTGGATGGGTGCACAATGAGAATGCTTAGTGCTTGCTGAGGATAACACTGCATATTGTCACAGAACTGGGTAGATAGGAATTAATCTTCACACCATGCCTGTCAGGTAAGTGAGCAGTTAGGATTATCCTCTCGTTCACAGGCAGAAAATCCAAGGATCCCAGCATCTGCCTGGCAGCCAGTGAGCATCTGAGTCAGGACTAGGGTTGGAATTTCCTGGGGCTGGTCCCTGCTCCTCTCTGGAGTGCCCTTCCCACACACTCCTCTCACCCTAGGCAACTTCTTCTAAAGGTCAGAATAACATGCAGGCAATCAGTCCAGCATCCCACCAGGGACCAGATCAGGCTAGTGGGCAAGGGTTTGTGTCTTTCCCCCCTGCAACAGGCAACAAGGTTTCAGTTCTTGCACATCCCTGAGAAGTCCTGCTCCCAAACCAGCCAGGTGGTAACTAGAGGAAAGAAGTCAGAGGAGCTCAGCTGAGCCCAAACCCTTGTTTGTACTTGGACACAAATGTCACTTTTAATGTCTGACTGATGCAAGCATCCTATGCAAACATCCTGTCTTTTTCAATTAAGGAGCCTGAGTGTGGTTTGGTGCTTGGGCACAGGGGAGCCTCGGGGCACTTGGCTATATCTTGAGATATGCTGTAGCTGAGGCTCAACTGGAAGCCCCACTGCTAAAAGACTTAAGGATATGAAAACAAAATGCTGTGATTATGAACTGGTCTTCAGCTGTTTAATTCAATTCACGGTAAACATCATTAAAAGCCTTTGTTTTGCTGTCATAAAAGAGTCAAATGGGGAGAGAGAGTTCTTGCCATCTGCGCCGCCGAATGTGTTAGTTTTTTTTCTGGAGAGAAGCTGATTGCTGTATTAATTCTCGATAGAGTCTGTTAAATAGTCGTAGTTAACCCTGTAAGACTCTGCAAGGAGGGGAGCGCGGAGGTCACCTACCCATTCCACGCTGCCAGCCACGCTAATTGGAGAGGGATGGCATCCGCAGCGATGATGTATTTCCAGATAACCCTACTGTGGCCAAAGATGAAAAAAATTAAACATTTATATAACAGTACAGTGGCAATTTAATTCTCCGCAGACCAGCGCCGTGTCAGAGAATGCAAGCTGATAGCTATCATTTATTATTCTTCTGTTACAAAGAAATGCTTTTTCATTTCGATCAGGAGAGGGTTTCCTGAGATGCATTTGCAGTAAGGGATGACTGTAGGAGCAAAAATGTTCATAATTGATTCCCGTCCCATTGAATGGTCTGAGCAACATCTGTTAATTTTTTGTCACATTTCTTCAGGGAAAAAAAAACAACCAAAAACCACCACTGATCTCAATGGACTGCAGATAGGGTTTTACAGAGATTACATTTCTGATAAGTCTGTGTGCTGGCTGTGTTGTGCACCAGATAACAATGCAAATAAGTTAAAGAGTCTGAGTTGGAGGCAGAACTCACTGGAGGAGTCAGATGGAAATACATATGGTCCAAGCCATTGTAACAAGAACTCCATGTTGCATGTAAAATCCCCACCAAAAATCAAGAGTGTTTCCAGAACACAGCTTCCAAGGGCAACCTGCAGGTTGGCTCCTGGTCCTGTGATGGCCAGAGGGTTGGTGCTCATGGCTGTGGGTTATTCTGGGGAGGAAAATGGCATGTATGCCATCCATCTGGCCCAGCAGGCAGGCAGGTCTGCTCTCCTGTCCCACAGGACTCATGTTGCCTGGTGGGGAAGAGCAGGGGGTGCTTGCCTGTGAGAGTATCAGGGTGTTGGCAGGCCCATGAGGGGAGAAGCACGGGAGGGGAGGTTTCAGCAGTTACTGTCACAGAAGCTGAAAAAAAAAAGGTTAAAGAGACTATTTTCTGAGCTGATTTGTTGAACAGGACTGCAGAAAATAATCAGGAAAATCAAGACGCTGAGATGATAGTGATAACAGTGGCTCCCGCATGATTAAAGTGATGGTTTTGGCATGGTAATTTTTACAAAATTTCAGGTCAGAAGGAAGAAAACACAGCAAGTTCAGTGCTGAGGATGCGTGGGCACAATGGTCTGACCACCTCCATGTTGTCCCAGAGAGGTGCATCCGGAAAGTCACCACAGTTTGCTCCTCGATGTTTATGATCCTGCTGGGGAGCCTGGCAGGATGTCCCCACAGTCAGGCTCTGCTGGGCTTGGACCTCAGCGTGTCCATGAGTCCTTCATGAGCAGCCAGCTCTCAGATTTCATCCAGATAATTTGGAAGTCTTTATCTGCTCGGTAGGTTATCCTGGGTCTGCCAAGACAAGGTGCTGATTGGCAGAAATCCTTGCAGATTGCTGGTAGAGGATGGTCCCTCTGTGATGCCACCTGGGGGTTGGCGTGGGCCTGCCTGACCAGCCTTTACCTAGTGGGATGCTGGATTTCCTGCAGAAAGAGGTGAGCATAGATGACTCCAAGATCATGAGTTCTTAAAACCAGTGCATGAGCCACGCCCGGTGCTGGTGATGAGTACATGGCCATGGGAGCCCCAGGGACCTGCTGTAGATGCTTGGGTGGCCTCTGGGCCCTCTTATCCCTCCACTGCCCTGGTGCCACTCTTGAGTGGGAGTGACACCAGCTGCCAGTCCCGCTGGCAAGAGCCCTTGTTCTTCCTTTGGAAATGACCTGGAAAAATTGCAAACCATAGCATGGAGGGTGTCAGGCTTTAGTGGGCAGCGGCAGGTCATCAGAAATATGAACTGGAGCTCAGCCACATTGCTTATTTTGGGAGTAGGACTTCTGCCTAGTCCCTCTTTACCTCAGGATCTTAATTAATGATTATAAATTCATCAGCTGAAAAGATGGCTTTAATTGCTCTAATATGTACCCAATTTGGAGTTCATTATCACCCAGAATTGTTTTCCTTCCCGTGCTAATTGACACCAAATGGGATGCTTAGGAAGGCGGGCTATGGCGCCGCTCCACCTTTCGCAATTGCCTTCTGATGCTGTTTAATTGTTTGTTTATTTGTGGAGGTGTTAAGCTCTCATAGAAGTTTATGTGCACTCCTTTCCTAACAGCGTCCTCAGCTGAACTTCCAAACGCATTTTTTTGAGAAAGGCAGGTTCTGATGCGGCTGTGGGATCTCCACAACATTTTGGGTTAGCTGGAGAAGTCTCTTGGAGGATAGATGTAAATCCTAGGGTCCCTTGTCATATCTTGGCCTCTTTCCCTGAAATATGGGGTGGATTTTCTCCATGTCTTGATGTGACCTTGACTCAATGTCCAGCACTGGAGGAAACCCTGATTCCTAGCAGAGGGGTGAAGTGTATGGTGATGGGGAACAGGAGACCCTTCACCAGCATTACCTTCATTGGACACCACCTCCGTGGGTGAGGCCAGCAGCAGCAGGAGCTTTGCTGTGAAGTTTGAAGCTCCTGATGCCTGTTCCTCCCAGCAACGTGGGGAAATCTCAGTGTGAAATGTTTTCCAACACTGCAAAGTGTGGCGGTGCTTTACCCGGGAAATGGCAGCACGGACCAGATGTTTTGCAAGGTAATTGAAAATTCCATTTTATCAGAAAGCATTTGCTGTCAAAAAGTTTTATCTTTACTTCAACAAAGAGGTTGATTAGATCCCTGAAGACCTGAATTAGCATCTTTGAGGCTAGATACTCTGTTTTGTGATTCAGGTAGTCATTCCTCCCTTGGTTNTTTTTTTTTTTTTTTTTTTTACATCCCTTTCCCCTCTTCCAAACACAGCATTTGTGCAGGTTGGGCTTGTTTTCTTTGTGTACATGTATCAGGGACATAGATCTGCTTAAATGTTTTCTATTACCTTTTTCACCTTGCCTTGAGCCAGAACCATACTCTGTAAGTCATAGGAACTCTTGCCAGCATAGAAATCAGAAAGCAACTATTTCAAATGACTGTTTTTAATGTTAGAAGCAACAGATTTCATATTTAGCTTAATTCCCAATGCCGGATAGTATTTTTACCATCAGTGTAGAAGGAAAATCATTGGCCCAATGAAGTGGTGATTTGCTGTTTAAGATAAAAATAGAATTCAAAAGAGAATATGAAAATAATAAACACATATTAATCATAAAAAAGCCAGTGTTAGAAATAGTCACCACAGCCATAAAATAGTGAAAAAAGCTTTAAAATCAAAGTGAGAGGGTTTTTAAGCGATGTCAGTAATGTGTCTCCACTGAGAATTGCTTCTAAAAGCATCTCTTCCATTTTTCTGGTGCCAGATCAGCAGTAAAGGTTGGCGTGAAATGTCATCTGGAAAGCCCTGATCCTGCATATGTTTCCACATTTGAGTAACTTTGCTCACAGAGGTGCTTTAATTGCGTCTGAGTCTCATAAACTCCAGCAAGACAAAAGATTCTTTTAAATAGAAATGGGTTATATTTAAATGCTTACGTTAAGGCTTCTTTATACTATCGCAGGGTATAGAAATAGGCATGCATGTAAAGGGGAGCTGGGTGCACGCTATTCACCAAAACTTTTATTGCTGGTTGCATCCCACATTATTCAGATACATTGTCGTTTAGGGGATCAGGTTTTATCTAGAATATTCCAATTGCTTCTTAGGCTCCTCTCCATAGTATCTGGGTACATTTCAGTAGTGAATTGAGAACATGACTAATGGTATTAACTGGAGGAAAACACAGAAACTGTTGATTTTTTAAGCTAATTTCCAGCAGTCATTCCACTTACAACTCCCTTTTACGCTGCAGAAAAGCCTTTCTGTAGATGTGTATGCACATGAAGACCTAAGTCACGTGTTGTAGGGCTTTGGAGGCTGGAATACAGCTGCATTTCTCTCAAAGTTTCTACAAATTAATAAACATACCTACTTTGTTGTATTCATATATGCAATACAAGAGATAAAGAGTAAAAGTGAGTGACAGCATATCCCTTAAGATGGATAAATGCTGTAAGCTTTCTTCACAGGGCAATGTCAATTATTACAGCTCTTCTGATTTCTGTATGATTGCCTGGATCTGGCAGTGAAGCAACCTGGATGAGCTCAGTGGTGCCCCTCCAGCATGGAGGGAGCAGTCGGCTTGGAAGCTCCAGAACAGGATTTTTGTGACGGGTGGATAAGCTGGGCTTTGGGAAGAGGAGCTGATTATCTTAGGATTCCTGCCCTTTAAAATGATTACATATGGAGCATCTAATTCAGCTTGTGAATGGCTATGTACTGGCTACTGATGCTTTTGTACACGCTCTCCATACTCCCCAGGAGCCTGCTCCAGCCTGCTGCAGGGCTCACAGGGGGATGTGACATCTTTTATGAGACCAGCGAATGTAAAGGAAGAAAAGCTGTCAAACACATGGACTAAAAAGCCCTTCTTCAGGTTGACCTCCTTGCCAGGTGCTTAGGTCCACCTTCAGTACATCATGTGAACAGGGAGAGCTGGGTGGTGAGTAAGGCTGCCCTACCAATGGGCTCAGCTTCCTTCACCACGGCACTGTGGTTACTCAAGGAGGTTTCATCCACTCATGAACACTTGGGCTGGCATGGCATCTCCCTCAAGTTGCTTCTGCCTTAGGGTCCTAGTGCCATAGTGTTGAGCACAGCTTGGAGCAATCCTCACTGGAACCTGGTGGTGGGGCAGGGGTGACACTGAAGTCATATCCTCAGCAATCAATGGATGCTGATCTGCTTCTGCAACAGCAGAACTAAATAACAAACAGATGTGTAACCTCCTTGTTTTGCCTAAGAAGCATTATTATATATCCTACATTCCTGGCACTCTTTCTTCGGCTTTCAGGTTGCTTCTATCATAGAGATGATGGACACATAATTCTTGCGACATCTCCATCACTGAAGTTGCTCAGTCCTGGGGTCACAGGAGTTATAACCTTTAGATCCTTGAGTCCTTCCCATCTTAACACAGAAAACGCTCACCAAATGTGTTTTGGCACCTTCAAGAGGAAAATTCAAATTTGGCTCTGTGCTCCATTGTGCAGGATGTTGTAATGGATGAATGATCAACCCAGAAAGTTGGAGGGTTTCTAGTGTTTTATTGTTCTTTTTAATGAGATTTTGTCAAATTTAGTTATTGCTTATCCATATTTTTGCTGGGTGTCTGGAGAACAGTTTATAGGAGACATGAAGAAGTGGTATTTCTGATTAAAGAGTTTCGGCTTCTCTTTGTGCTTGATATTTGCTGCTCCCAAACTCCAGCCCAAGCAGAAGGTCCACAGAGGTCTTTGTCAGGGTTCAGCTGAAGGACGGGGTGGTGCTAACCATGGCTCTTCCAAAGCATCCTTTTCCAAAACTGCCACACAATACTTGGATTTTCAAGTATTTCTAAGATAAATAAACAGTTCGGTCAAGCTTGCAGCTTCCTTTTCCCTTATAAACAAGCCAAAAAAAGGCTCACTGACTTTTTTTCCCCCCTGTTGCCAGTAACCTTTAAGGAAACTGTTAACACTTTCTGTCTCTCAGCAGTTAAGACTAGTAAAGTGGTCAAGGTAATGGCCATCATATTTAACAGTGGGGAAGGTATATGAATAAAACCAAACCTTCTGCTAACACAGCAAGCCAGCACTTCCTGATCTCCTCCCGTAATCAATCTACATCGTTAATGACTCTGAAAACAGACTGAACTGCGGGGCCTGGCACCAGGAATCTTGCATTACAAACTAACCATCTCATATTAACCTTTTGGTGTTTCCTTCACAGCACTAATTAGAGCCAAATAAAACTACTGTTTGTGAAACTCTTAAGTTAAGATACAATTTTCAGCAGAAATATGGTAAACTCCAAAGCTCCTGTTTGCTTGGCCTTTCTTTTTAATTATGATGGAGGATGGCTGTTACTTGTTTAACAGAGGCTTACATGATTAATACTGCAATGTTACTGTAATTAAAATGGCAAAAAAAAAAAAGATGTGATGGGAGCCCATATAATTTACAGACATCTTGGCATTCTGGTGACAGAGCAGTTCGAAGTGTTGCAAAGAGGAATCAAAAATTTATTCTAATTAAAATTGCCAGATTGACTAAACAACAGGTGACTTACTGTAACTTGAGCGACTTGCTCTTGGTATGAGAAATCATCTGAAATCAGTGAATTATACAAAGCTGTCTATTATTCCCCTAAATTGGAAAGTGTGTGCTTACCATGGCAACCTGCATCAATTTTGCAGCCGCTGAAAAATACAGCACCCTTTATTAAAGAAATAATCACAGCAAACAGCAGGCTGACCCTCAGCTCGGTGGGCATGGGGCGTGCGGCACGGCAAGTTTCTGAGCATCCTTCGGGGTTCCAGGTGGTTGCCCTCGGGTTAAATCCTGTCCTGTGACACTGAAACACGTCCCTGGCAGCTCAGGGGGGATTTGGGTACAGACTGGACCTGCAACTCCAGAGGGGGTGGTACAAGGTGGGTAGCTGTTCCCCGCTGCCCCCCCTCCAAAAAGCAGCAGAATTAACTTTTTTTTTGTACAATCAAGATAAATCACCTCTCTCACATGCTGCAGAGGGGCGTCAGGCAGGGAACTACATCTCCTCTGACTGCAGGGGAGGGAGCCCCCCGTCCCTGAAATACAGAGTATTACCTGAGTCTAAACTGCTCCGGTTCCAACAGATAACTGCTGAAGAGAGACACACCACTGGGTTTGTATGTAGGTTGTTTTACTAAATGATCTATGTAATAATATATAAGTCAAAACTCAGTAATAATTGGCACCAAACGGCAAAGAAAACTTGCAGCTTTTATCCGTCTTAAGGGAAGCACTGCCACTCAAAATTCGGGAGTGCTATATTTTATTTCTCATACAGTATATATGAATGTAAGAGAGCTGATGTTTTCAAATGGGTCACAGGATTATTCAGAAGTTTGGCAGCCTTTCCTGATGGCAGCAAGGCAGGTAATGCAGCCGAGCAGGCTGGGCTGGCAAGCAGGGGCTCCAGCTGGGCTTCTGTGGCCTTTGCTCCATCGTTTCCCTTTCCATCCTGCATTTAACCCCGGTGTCTGTTTGGAAAATAAAATCTTTACAGGCAGTATATTATAGATAAATGCTAGCCACAATGGGTATAATCACAGTAAATGTAATATAGTCCCATTTTTGCCAAGTATCTGTAATAGTAATGATCAGCTTCCCCACTCACAGCATTAACTCTCTTAGTGTTTTTATTTTTCATCAAGAAACCCTTTTTTTGTTCCATTTTCCTTATCACATTTTAACCCTTTTTCAAGCGTGGAGAATGACTTGCTTTGCAACCAGCTTCATTAACTACTGGCACGTTGTGTTTCATTACCGATGCCCAGAGCTGGCTGTGGGTGACAGCCTGTGGCAGCAGGTGGGCAGTGGTCACCACTGTGTTGCTTCACCTTTGGGCAGGGATGGTCACACTCAGGGCAGGGAAGCAGCTTCGGGTTGAGGTGGGTTGGGCTGGAGGTCTTGTGGTAGTAAACAGGGGGACATCTGGATTTGTGGGATGACTGGCTGTAGTGAAAGTGGAGCTTTGTCCTGAAGAAATCCTGGGTTAACATCAATCCTTGTAGGAAAAAGAGAAAATATAACCACAAAAAAAAAAAAAAAAAAGGACGAAAAAACGTCTCTCTGAATTGAAGCAATAGGAAATGAAAATTGCTGAGATAAACTATCATGTGGGTAGTGGTGCTACCAACCTTGTGCTGCAGTAATTACCTCTATGCATGCAATTTGTGCTCGGCTACGACTGATTTCCCACATCATCCGGTGCCTGGGCTATATTCAATCAGTCCCAGCTGGAGAAAACGATCTTGGATCATTTGGTGAGATGTCACCACAGATGCTACCTTGTGTCTTGCGGAAGCGCTCGGGAGCTGTGCCACAGAGCCTCCCTGGCACAGTGCTGGAGGTGTAGGGACAGTCACCAGAAGGTCCCTGCAGGTCAGGGGGTGCCACCTCCTGTGGAAGGTGAGGAGCTCCTGGCCCTTTTTGGGGAGCAGACTCTGCATGCCTGGGTGCGTTCGGGAGGCAGGAGGTTTCGTGGTCCTTCTTGCACCGTTTTCTGTGAAAAAGGAAAGAACGAAAAGCGTTGGTTGGAAGTTTCTGCGAGAAGCCCAAGGAAGGTGGGTATCTGCATTGGTTGCAGACCAAAATAGCTCGAGCACTTGATTTCCTCTGTTTTTTTGGAAGCTTCATTAAAGATAGAAGGGAGAAGAGTAGTTGATGCAAGTGCAGCAGACGGTGCTGTCTCCTCTGCTTGGGCATGTCCTGGTTTAGCAAGGGAACAACTCCCCCATCCACGTGAGGAGCTTCCAGATTTCTCAATGCAACTAACTGGGCTTCTGTATTTGATACAGCTCAGCAAGAAGTTACAAAAGGGCAGCTCCTGTTTGGGGAGAGGAATTTGGCTAGAAACCTTAAGTCAAAACTCTGCATAGTAGTACTTCAGGAAAGGTCAGAGAGCCAAAAGTGTTTTGGGAGCAGGAGGTGTGTTACTGGAGGGTATAAACTGTTAGCTGATGAGAAGCTCAGCATGAACCAGCACTGTGTGCTGGCAGCTCGGAAAGCCCCTCGCATCCTGGGCTGTATCCCCAGCAGCGTTGCCAGCAGGGGAAGGAGTTTGTGGGGGGCAGATCCTACCCCTTCACTCTTCTTTGGGGAGATCTCCCTACAGTGCTGCCTCCAGCTCTGGTGGCACCAATATCAGAAGGGCATGGACCTGTTGGAGCAAATCCAGAGGAGGCCACAAAGATGCTCTGAGGGCTGGAGTCCCTGGGATCCTGGCCCAGGTTGCCCAGAGAAGCTGTGGCTGCCCCGTCCCTGGAGGTGTTCAAGGACAGGTTAGATGGGGCTTTGGTCTAGTGGGAGGTGTCCCGTCCCAGGGCAGGGTGTGGGATTGGATGGTCTTTAAGAGGTCCTTCCAACCCAACCCATTCTATGGTCAATACCCTTGGGCAAGGTCTGGCACACCCAGGTATATCCCTGGGTGTACACTAAGCACATAATGGACTTTCACTTGATTTTCACTCTGTGTTTACCGGCCAAGTTGTTTGTGCTGCTGACATTGCTGGTCACAACCATGTTTCAACAGGATCTATGCCATTTTGCTTCTCTCCCTGCCCTGGATTTGCTGCCTCTCCTGAGCAGCCATCAGGGCTGCCAGCAGTGCTGACTTCCATGGCCAGCAGCTGCACTGACAGGCAGTGGTTTTGCAGCTGCTTGCTGATTAGTTTTGGTCCCTGGGATACATTGATTCACAGATCTTTCCTCTGCAATACAGCTTTTTCTCGATGACAGTCCGTGAAGCACATGACAACTCAGCAGCCTAAATTATTCAGGCAAATTGAATGTGTTTGGCTTGTTCCAAACTTTTGTTTCTTTTCAATGCTGTCAGGAGAACAGGTAGCCATGGCGCTTTTATCCAACTTACTCTGGTACCAGGGAGACACAAACAGCACAAGTATAACCTGTGTTTTGCCTTGTTCATCACTTATTTCCACCTTCTGCTATGCTTTTTCTAGGCACTTTTTTAACTCCTAAAGATGTTTCACTTGTGTCTAGGGTTGCTCCTCTCTGGTGCACTGCTCCACTCTGGGAAGTTGCTTCATCTTGTGGTGGAAACAGCCTTGTGAAATACAAAGAAAATTCTGTATCTGTTCTTCCCTCCAGCCATGTGTCCTTTTGTGGAACTACATTCACTCATGCAAATATTTTGAGCCATTAGTCATCACTATAGGATTCAGAAACCTCACATTAATGAAGACAATTAATTAAAATTAACAATTCCACCTGCAGTTCCCTCACCGCCTGACCTCTGCTTTGTCAGTCTTCCTCCATTGTTATTGGGTAGATGGGTCCAATTAATTCACTATAAAATCTGTGCAGGGAGAATTCTCTGGGCAGAATTGCCTTGCAGAGACTGTTGAGCTCTGGGACATCAGATGGAGAGGAGATGCTTTCTCAGTGCAGAAATGTCCCCTTGCTCACTGAAGACTGTTCCGCATCAGGAGCTTCTGGCTATCACTGGAGGCATTGGCTTTTGCCCTTCAAACATGTATATTTGATTCCTGCTTCATTTGGAAGTTTAGGAGCCAGCACTAAGCCCATTGAATCCAGCAGGACTCTTTCAACATAGACCACTGGGCTTGAAATAAGACCCCAGAGAGATGGCATCCTCAGGGAGCATGCTCTGAACTTTGCTTGAGACATCGGTCACCCAAGCCTGTGTGCAGAAGTGAACTCAGGGAGAACAGATCTGCTGCTGAGCATCGCTCTAATTCAGTGACCGAGGCAGAGCCGCTGCTAGAGGATGGAGGTTTACCTTGCAAAATTCTAGCTGCAAATGAGATGCATGGTTTTAGGAATTAGAATAATTACCCCCTGGAACAGGTTCCCAAGGGATGTGATATATTCCATATCACTTAGAGTCTTTAAATCACATTTGCATGTTTTTCCTAAAAGCATGCCTAGTCACTCAAAGTGATGGGTGGTGCCTGGGAAGCACAGCGTGACAAAGCCAAGCATCCCATGGTTTGCGAGGAAGCAGAGTCACCATGGTCCTGCTGAGATCATAGAATCATAGAATCATAGAATTGTTAGAGTTGGAAAGGACCTTGAAGATCATTGTGTTCCAACCCCCCTGCCATGGGCAGGGACACCTCCCACTAGAATAGGTTGCTCAAAGCCCTATCAAGCCTGGCCTTAAACACCTCCAGGGATGCGGCATCCACAACCTCCCTGGGCAGCCTGTTCCAGTGCCTCACCACCCTCACAGGAAAGAATTTTTTCGTAATATCCAATCTAAATCTCCCCTCTTCCAGTTTAAAGCCATTACCCCATGTCCTATCACTACACTTCCTGACAAAGAGTCCCTCTCCTGCTCTCCTGTAGGCTCCCTTCAGATACTGGAAGGCTGCTATAAGGTCTCCCCGGAGCCTTCTCTTTTCCAGGCTGAACAGCCCCAGCTCTCTCAGTCTGTCTTTGTAGGAGAGGTGCTCTATCCCTCTAATCATCTTCATGGCCCTCCGTTGGACCCGTTCTAACAGTTCTATGTATTTTCTCTGTTGAGGACTCCAGAGCTGGACACAGTACTCCAGGTGGGGTCTCACGAGTGCAGAGTAGAGGGGCAGAATCACCTCCC
>VZRU01020544.1:227629-243478 GCA_013398155.1 Pedionomus torquatus | reverse complement strand
ACCTCCTTATTTTCCATGTGCCCTAGCGTAGAGTCCAGGAGAATCTGCTCCATGATCTTGCCAGGTACAGAGGTGAGACTGACTGGCCTGTAGTTTCCTGGGTTCTCTTTTATCCCTTTTTTGAATATCGGGGTTATGTTCCCCTTTTTCCAATCAGATTAAGCTCTGAAGATCGCTGGAGAAGTGGGTTTGGGCATATCCTCCAGGAGAAGAGCTCACCACTGTCCCCTCGGCTGGCACTGGCTGCTGTGCAAGGATGTGCAGAATTGAGCAAGTAATCATGCCAGGGATGATTCAGGAGTGAACTCCCCAAGCCAATATCTGCTTTCCCTTTCCGAACACATGCAGTCCCTTCCTTGCTGAATCAGACATCTCCAAGGGCTGAGCAATCCTGCTGTATCAGTATTTCCAGGACCTTCCCTTCCACCACTCCCTAAATGATGAGAGTGTTTTTGAAGATCTCATTTCCTGGACTTTCCCTTTTATCTCTCCAAACACCAAGTAAACGAGCAGCCCTTTAGTTTTAGTTACTGCTTCTGCACCCGGTGAGCTATCAGAAGCTGTTGACGGTGACTTTTCTCTTTTCCATGCTCCTGCCTGCAGGATTTGGGAAGATAATTCATTTGGTCCTGGTGCTTTGTCAACTTTCAGCAGTTGTAATTGCCTAATGATCAGTGCTGATGCTGTTGTTAAGCCTGTTAAAACTTTGTCCTGCTGAACAGCCAGACTGTGGCTCTCATCATGTCATGCCTGCTGCTGTGTTGGCTGGTAACACCTTTGATGTTCCTCCCCTGCCTCAGCTTTGGTTGAGGCTGCTGGCACCAACCAAGGGGGCACAGATGCAGAAGGGGGCTACCCATGCTAATATAATAACCCCACAAATAACCCCACAAAGAGCCAGATGCTTTCTAGAATGATTCCCTTTTGCCTGTGCTGATGCCCATGAGATCCCAAAGGACCCTAGTGAAGGTGGTCCATTGCCCTGAGCCATTGCAAGGGAGGTGCTCCGGAGGAGGCTGACACTGGTAGGGTACTGCTATTTAGCAACCTTCATGCCATTTTTGCTCTCCCATCTCTCAGGTGCCTTTTCCACCTTTGTTGTAATTTTTTTAGAGCTCTAATGGACACATTTTGTGCTATCACCTTCTTTGCTATGCATCCAAGGTGCCCAACTGGCTGGTGCCACCTCGCAAAGCTCCTGTCGCTCATCCTCGCCTCTTCCAAAGCTGTTTCTTACTTAATGGCACACACTGAACGTTAGTGCATTACCATCCCTTTTCCAAGAACAGTCTCCATCCACTCTTCTCTTGTCCCCCAGTGCCTCATCCAATTTAATTAATTATAGTTAGTATATTACGCATCCTGTCAAAGTTTATCCTTTCCGAGGTTTAATGGTTTTTTAATTCTAATGCATACTGCATGGGTAAGTGTTTTAGAAATGAGGCGAGCGTGCAGTGGCAAAGCAGCAGCATTACATCCGTGTGCTGCAGACAGTGAGGGTGGATCCCGGTTGAGAGGCTCCAGCAGAATTACTGCAGGAATGCGCTGCCTGCCTCCCCATTGCATCCCCCTTCTTGTGCTTGGGGGGAGAAATCAGGCTTATTCCCACAGCAGAGGGACACATTTGGATTAAACCTATCTGCTTATGGTGCATCTGGTGCTCTGGTCATAGCAGTGGGCACCTGGCTGGTGGCTCAGCCCCAGCCCCAGCTGCCACAGCCCTGTGGTGAACTCCAATGTAATGAACTCGACTCTCCTCCTCGCACTAAGTCTGTCTGAAAGCCCCAAATTACATCAGTCATTTTGGCGTTGCTTTATTTCTTTGAAGAAAGGCTGTGTTAAGGATGCGGTGGGGACTAGACTAATCAGGTAATGCCAGCTGGGGCTGGTGCTTATCGCTCTATATTTCCCAGTGACAGTTAAAAGGTTTGGTCAAAAAAGTGGTTCAGGAGGAATGACTTTGTGGGGTCTTACACCTCCTAGCTTTGGGTATTTCCAGATAAAACCTGCTCAGGCTGAGAGGGTTGTGGGTTGTTGGTTGGTTTTCCTTTTTTCTTGCCTGTCAGTGTTGCAAAGTGCTTAGGTTGTGAAAATCCAGCTGGGCTCTGTCTGTCTGTCACCCCATCACTGGGAGTAATGATGCCGTGGTGCAATTTAGCTGACAGCCCTGTGAAACAGGGCTGGGAGCCAGCACAACCCAGCTGACCTCAGAGCAGCACTGCAGAAAGGCTCAAGAAATCGGGAATCACGGGAGGCTGCACAGGCAGAGACATCTGGCCAGGAGTCCACTGTGCTGGAGCAGCCCTCTTTGGGACCAGGAGCCTTCTGCCTACTGCCTTGGAGTCACAGGATGGCAGGACCCCAGGAAGACATGCAGACCCCCCATGTTGGACTTGGCATCGGGTGCCTGTGGGTTGGCAACAGCTTGGCTGGAGCCATGGAGCCAACCGCTTCCTTCCAGTGCTTACACAGATCATGGAAATATGGTGATTTTCCATTCCTCTTGTTCAGCCATCTCTCTTCTTCAGTTTACAGCCCCAGAAAAACTCAAGGGTTCATTTTCCATCCCCCTACAACTGCAGGGCCAATGGAACAGGATGAGATGGGGTGGGATGGGATGGGACCCCACCTGTACTGCTGGAAGTAGACCTTGTCCATGACTTGCAGGTAATGTAATTAGACTTACATGAGTTTTTAGATTTGACTCCTGGCCTTAGCAATTTTATATGTATATTTATACATTACGATGACTCAATTCATGAAGGTAAGCTTAATTGCAGAAGAAAGTTTTGGCTGAATTAACCGGTCCAGATTCCCAGGCTTTGGCTCTTCTGATGGCCGTGGGGTCAGTCTAACCTATGCCTGGTGTTCCCCTGGCATTGTCATTATCCCTCCTTGGTGCTGAGATCTGTGGCCAGGGCAAAGAGGACCACTAGCATCCTTGTGTCACAGGGAGTGATGGTGCTGGATCATGTCATGGGTGCTGTTGGGTTCTGGACAATGTAGAGCAGCTTTTGCAGACCTGTCGCCATGGCCATCCCAGTTTCCTGTGGGATTTTCTGATGCACTTGTCACTCCAGGCCAGCATCTCCTTGTGGACATCCCTGTGCTCCAGAGGAGAGGATCCACTAGCATGGAAAAGCCTTGTGTTGATCCAAAAAAGAGTTAAAGTAGAACACCAGGGAGGGGACTATGCTGGGCTCCAGGCTGGAGGAGCGAGAGGTCAATGTCATGATGAAGGATGGCCAGCCACCAACGCTTTTGGTTTGCAAAGAAAGGGAAAAAATTCCTAGCTCTCTTCCGATGGTGGGGAACGCCCCATCGTGCTGGGAAGCCTTCCAGCTCCCTCCGCTCTTCAGAGCTCTGCACTTTTAGAAAGTACAAAGAGCTTCTCATAATGTTTTGCCTTGTGGGTACGTCTATGATTAATTCTGTGCAAGCATTACTGGTGCAATAACAATACTGGAGGTCCTAAAACTGAAAAAGGAAACACATTTGGCTCATACTTCATACACAATCACTTACACTTAAGCTATTGATAGTTGATTGGGATCTGTAGACTTCTGGGCTGGTGCCACTGGGTTTCTGAGCGCATTCAATGGCTGGAACAGACAGCGAGGCTGTAGGTTTTGGCAAGCTGTAGGTCTCATTAGTCAGGCTGACTGTATCTGACACGAGAGATTCCCATCCACCAATATGAAGCTCACTTCCCTAGGCTTTGGCTGATTTCCCAACAATATTTACATGAAGGACAACAGAGGATCAGTGTTAGATTAAGGCTGTTCCAGTAGGCAGACAGTTAAATATTCTATTGAAATACTCTTTTGATTATTTAGATAGTAATGAAGTTTATGCATGTCCTTGAGAAATCTTGAGAAAGGCAGTTGTTTTATGCTAAGCATGCAAAGATGTGTTTAATCTTGATAATAGGAGTAAGTTATGTATCAGCGTTTATAACTTCAGCTCCTCTATTTCTCACTTGTTGCGTGGAAGCACCAGAAAACTCATGGGGATGGCAGAGCCATGCCAGGAGGGTGCCTAGGAGGTGGGGACCTCGCCTGCATCCCTGCTCCTGCCAGCACCTAGGCCCTCAGCATCTCTGCACAGAGATGATGGGTATGAAGATGGTTTGTTCTGCTTCATCCTGTCCAAGGGGGGTGCTGGTTGCTTTAATACATTCAGTACGCTGTGAGCCCTCCAAGGAGTGTACATGGATAGGGATGCAGCAAGGACAGGGATGCTGCTCCCACAGGCGCTGGGCCAGGAGCTGGCCCGGTACAAGCAGGTGGGAATTGCTTCTTATCTCCCCCAGCTGTAATTTCTGTTTTGTTGGATTTTTATCAGAATCATGGAGCAGCTATTTTCTGAGCAACGCCTAATTTTGAATGGGACTGGGTATTAATTCAATTTATTGCTGCCGTTGGTATGTGGCTGCCTAGCTGGTCCTGCCTTACCCCAGCACAATACGGGAATTTTTCTGTTTCGGATTTGACAATAGCAGCGAAAAGTAACCTTTGGATTAATTTGCTTTAGTGACTAAAGTCCCATTAAATGGAAGGCAGCTGGTGTCAAAGGCATAAATGGAGACAAAGTTTTGCTCCCAATTGTGGGAAGTGTGTTTAAACAAACTAGAAATGTTTCCATCTCTGCAGGGTATAATATGCTCAAATGGTTACATTAACATGAAAAAATATAAGAAAGAGTGTATTTAGGACAATCCCTCTGTATCCAGTGCTAATGAAATTGAATTCCAGTAATGAAGTCATGGGGTTGTATTCTGCGCTCAGGCTGGCAGTGCGGTAACTACCATTAGCCTTAACGAGTGCTTTGCCTGTGAATTACGGAGCCATAGTGCTTTGTGATGGCAAAGGTCTATTGCATTCCAGAGCGCTCATCTCTCCAAAGACCAGCTCCTGCATCCCAGCATCAGTTAGGATGTCAATGAGCCCTGTATGGAAGCATGAGGAGCAGAGGTGAAATCCCTGCCACTC
This sequence comes from Pedionomus torquatus, assembly GCA_013398155.1. Lineage (NCBI taxonomy): Eukaryota > Metazoa > Chordata > Aves > Charadriiformes > Pedionomidae > Pedionomus > Pedionomus torquatus. The sequence continues at coordinate 238,487 of VZRU01020544.1, read as the reverse complement.
AGAGGTTGGCATGAGCTCTGTGGACCACTTAAGTGCTCAGAAAAGGATTAATTGGAGTTTAAATGGCATGTTCCACCAGCCCTCTAAATGGGAATTAATTTTACTATGTGAATAATGTGGGGGTTGGTGCGCAGTCCCCACTAAAGTTGGGCAGCCAGCATTAAATTGCATAATGCCAGCCCATAACACCTCCTGGGCCTGGCTTGGCCAGTGTGCTCTAACCCTGGCTCCTCTCACCTTGGTTGATTGTGCTCCTTCCCACAGCCACCTTCTCATCCCAGTAATTTCAGCATGCCTGGAAAGACGTTTTTCTGGAGAAAATCTTTGCCATCAAATCTGTCTCCTGTCATGTAGCCGGCCAGGCACCCCAGATGGGTCGGTATGTCATACATGAGACGGTGAATGTTCTGCAGAGGAAAAGGTGTTATTAATGGTAATACAGAGCAGGGGGAGAGATGAATGGGCCAACTGGCTGGTGTAAATCCATACGGGTCCCCAGCATGTCCTGGGAGTGGTCTGTGTCTGCAGCAGCCTGGAGTGAGCCCCAAGGCATCTCTCTGTTGGCCATCACAGAAGTGCTGCCCATGAGCTGCATTCAGCCATGAGTCCTTATCAGCAATTGCCTGATAAATGAACCTAATTCACATCCTTTGTTTCATTAAAATAATTCCTTACAGGCGTTTGCTTTGTCCAAGCGCTGTTGACCTCCTGTGTTGGGACAGACAATCCAAGATTAAAAATACAGCATTTTTGAGCTTGCATAAATCCCAAACAATGGGAAAGAGGAAAAAGCAAGGCTCCTCGATGCAGTAAAGAGCATTTGTCACTGTCCCTGGTTATTAGTATCCTCCAAGCATTGTGTGAGGGAAGCCACGTCAGGATTACATTTCTTCATAGACTGGAGATTTCTTATTAAGAAAGGCAAAGAATGCTCTGTAAAAGCCCATAGGTCAAAAATATAATACACTATTCCCCACCTCTTGTTTCCTGATACTATGCTATTACAGGAGATAAGGGAGAGGTGCAGAGTCTTAATTTACAAGCAAATGATGAACCATGGCTGGGGACTGTTTGTATTTTGCTAAAGCTTATTATTTTATCTGGAGCGTGATGCAGTGGATGGCTGCTCCCCAGCCAGGAAGAGTCACTGTGGGTGGAATGGAGGGGAGGTGGGCTCTGCCAGGCCTCAGGCCCAGGGTGCCGCAAGGGAGCTTGGGGACATGCCCTGCACCTTCTAATGTGCATTCCTGAGAGAATTAAGGTGCTGGAGTCAAAAAGAAACCCCAAAATAGCTGGAAAGAGTAGTGTTAAATAATGCAGTTGCGCATTGTCCATGAAAGATGGCTAACCATGAGTAAACATCAACAGCAGTGTTTGATCCCTTCGTGTTTACTATTTATTCATATTTATTATTCATAAATTCTGTCACAAACGTTAGGCCCGTACCCCAGTGAGACATTTGCATTTTATTTTAAGTTTGATTTTTTTCTCCCCCCCTGCTCTTCCCCTTAGTTTCGTGAACTGAGATTTAATGATTTGCTTTTCCACATAGTTCCCATGCTGGCTCTCCCTGGCTTTCCTCTTCTTGTTTCAGGAAGAGATTTCTAACATGGAAAAGTGATATTTGAATAGATTCCCCTAAGGCAATCAATTTACTTTTAATTTGTCTGGAACTAAGCTTTTCTTTGTTGCAATGAGAAAGGATTGAAACTGCTGTAAAATTTATTAGCTTCCAGGAAGATTTTGAAATGAATTTTTTAATGATCGTGCTGTTTGCTGTACCCAGGAGCAGTGTCATCGTGATTACAGTATAATCACTGGGTTGCTGAAGAAACACCAAAATGTGGAGATAAAGCCAGGCTCTGGCAGGATGGTACCTGCGAGAACAGGCCACATCCGGGTACACATGCCCTGCCCCGGCACGATGACCCCCTGTGCCCCCCTGGTCTCAGCCAGGCTCAAATTCTTCCCGTTGCCCCCTGTTTTTTCCTCTTATTTTTCATTTTCAAGTGACTTCTCCTCTCCTTTTCCTTGCTCCCCATGTAATAGCACAAATGAGCTCTACTTACTCACCCCGGCAAAGCTGCTGTGACATGGATTGGATTGAACTGAGCGGCTGTTTGAAAATGGAAACTCCAGAGACTATTGTCATCGCCAAAATTGCACCTTAGATTGTATAACAGCACATGTCATCTGGCCATTTATCAGGAATATTACATTCCCGGGCACTTGCACCTTGCTACGATTTAGCTTTGTCTCTTTGGCCAGTGCTGCAATTCCACTGGAGATAATTCAATTGCCTTGAGAGCTGAGCGGGTGCCTTGCATGGCCGCTTCATGGTGCTCTGCCACAGAACGGAGACTGAAAGCACCTGGATATCTGTTAATCCTTCCTTTTAACAAGAGAAGTCCCCATGCAGGGGGGAGCAGGGGTTCTGATGCTCCGGTGCCCACTCCATGTCCTCTGCCAGGCTCCTCCTGGGCTCCTCCCGGGCTTCTCCTGGCTCTTGGGCATCCATACCATCTCCGTGTTCTACTGGCCAAAAGCTTTCACAGTGAGACTGGGACATGCTGGGGCTTGATGGGTGCTGTGCTGGGCTCAGCCCTGGGAATTAGGGCAGTCATGGCATCTAATATCACCTTCCTCCTTCTTGTGTCACTGTGCCATTGTCCCCAGCTTCTGCTCTCCACCAGAGATGATGGTCGTGCATCTGCCCATGCTGGGGACCCCCCGCCCAGCTGGGGGTCTCCTTGTCTCTCCCACCAGGCTTTCCTGCAGCCACTGATTCTCAGCAGCCTCAGGCAGCACAGCAAGGGCTGGCTGGGGCTCGTTATTAGTTACCTTCATGCTGGTCCCCTGAGGTGCAAGTAAAGAAGATTTGAAATCCAGAACTCAGCATGGGTTTTGCTGTACTTTTTGAGAAGCATATTTATTCCAGAGGTGGCCAGTGGTTTTGTTTTATTTCCTATTTGCTATGTGAGAGCTTACGTTTAGCAATAACATATTTTTTCTGCCAAGCCTAGCTTCAGGATAACTGCTCACCTCCTGATGGTGAAGCTTCTGCTGGGATGTTTTGCACCTTGGGGAGAAGCAATTTTAAAAGAACCTTACTCTAAGGTGCTCTGAAACAAGCTTCTGGATTTGTGTGGTGCAAAGGCAGAGTGGCTGAAAAATGGAGGTTGCTTCTGTGCACTCCATGTGCCAGGCTGCGCAGCCATCACCCTGTGTGGCTGTCACCCCTGCGTGGCACCCAGTGAGCTCCTCAGCATCTCTCCAGGCAGCCTGTGTGTGACACAGCTGAGATGTGAGAATGTGCTTGGCTCCTTGGAAAGCCTGGCCCAGATCAGGGTGGCTCACACAACCCTGGCCGTGGTGTCCCCCTTCCCCAGCCCATGCCAGCCACCAGTTCCTTGCCAGCCTTGGGGCTCTGTTGTGGGATGAGGTGTCTGTTCAGTGGCAGAGCTTGCCCAGCACTGTGCCTCCATTGTTTTCTCCTCCCCTGGCTCCCCAGTGGGCAGGAGTTTCACAACAGCTTGCCCAGGCCCCTGCCGTCGGCGAGAAGCTGCCCATCCTGGCTGCCTGCCATCCCGCACCTTCAGTGCCGTTATTACCTGGGCTTTGCTCCTTGCATTAAGAACAATTTTTAGTGTAGATGGTTATATTGACTTGGGCAGGTCTCGGGCTGTAAAAGAATTTCCTGTTGTCCTATTTCCGATTGTTAAAGTGGTAAAAAAACAAAGACAGAGCAGTACAATAAAGAGATGGTGAACAGGAATGACGGTCCTGGGTGTCGTCAGGGCTGGGTGAGTCAGACCCAGCTGGAAAGGGCAGTACCTGGAATGGTGCCTGCCTCTGCTTTGGGGCAGGAGCTGCTTCTGCAGAGGAGGAGGATGTGAGGTGCCAGCCCCAGGATGAGGGAGCTGCCCCGCAAACCCTCTGAGCCTGGACATGGGATAGCAGAGGAATGGTGTGGCATTTGCGTGTATCAACAGGGCATGCTTGTGGTATAAAAATAGTGGTTTATGTCAACTAGAGGGCTAAGGCGGTGATGGATAGGTAACTGAAGATCCTCCTTCTGCCATGGAGAAGTGGCTACTGCTCAGGACTCTGTGCTGGTCCCTGGGTCCCCTGGGCCTGCCTCCTGGTCAGGGCTGCTCTGGGCAGCCTAGACATGAGTTGTCCCTGAGAGCAGGATGGTTTCTGGCTGTGGGACATCGTCTCTGCAGAGCAAAGCTGAGACGTGGTGGGAACAGGAACAAGCAGGCAGGACATGTTGTGGAGCTACCTGTTGTCTTCACAGCTGTGGATGGATGGTGACTCCTGTCCCTCTGCATGTCAGCATGGCATCCTTCATACTCGTTACATTCCTTTTGTAAAATAAAAGATGGAAACAGTATAATTTTATGTGCTGCTTTTCATTTCTTCCTCTGCCTGCATTTCGGCTGCCACTGGCACGACTTGCAAACAAGTATCTTGGTGCCCAAAGCAGGTCATCTCCCCAGCAGATAGGCACCACACCAGTGGGCTTTAGGAAAACCGCTCTGAAAGCACAGGGCCCTTTCTAGGCTTTGAGGAGTATCTACTTTCTGTGCAGTAACTGGTGAAGTCCTCCATTTGTTTTTAACTGTAAAATGTGCCCTGGCTGGTATGTGTTTTGCCTGGGCTGTGGTGGTCCCATGAACGTGGGTCAGTGCAAGGAAAGTGAGGAGCAGCAGCATCCCCTGTCCTTCCCATGCTGGACCTGCCATACCTGCACGTGCCCAGATCTGGCCTTTTATGTTTGCTGTGAGACAGGAGTGATGTGTGCTCCAGCAACGCGCCCAAGGTCATACAGCACAATAAAACAGTGTCTCATCAGGGATGAGGACCCAAGATATTTCTGTAGCCCCTCCAGCCATCACCAAGTCCTCTGCTATCACAGCCAGACTACACAACTTTGTATGCCTGTAGCATCCTTTTGAAGTTAAGCTGTGTATAAATAGGCAGACAGCAACACTTTCTGGGCAATTTTTCTCTTATTATTTTCCTCAAGTACTTGAAAGTAACAGAATCAAACTATAAGAGCACAGGCTTTTAGATCTTGGTGCAGGTTGTTCTGCATGTAAGGCTTAGAGCATCCTTCTCTCTAACTGCTGAAACCCAGACCTGCACAGCCGCCCAGCGCCACACTCTGCACCACCAGGTAGCCACTCTGATGTAGAGAAAAAGCTTATGTTTTACCCATAGTTTTTTCAATTAATTGGCTGATTCTTCTTTAAAAAAAATTAAGTCTTTTTTATTTTTTTTGAGGTCTGCCTTTTACTCGTTTATTCTCTGTATGTGTTAAGCTGCTCATATTTTGGTGCATTGTGTTATGTGCTGCGAATTTTTATCAGCCGCCCTAGCGCTCGAATGTGGTGAAAATACCAATGTGTCTGAGGAGCGGAGGTTATGCACACAGATGTACAGAGCATCGAAATGAAGGGTTTGCAGGCAGACAGGAAGCAAACCCAGGCTGAGTCTGCACCTTCACAGTCTCTGATCCAACAAACCGGCACTGGCCGAGCACAGTCTGCTATGGATAATGGCATCGGTGCTTTGATGCTGCTTTGTGGTTGTATAGGAAGGAGCTATGTCTATGCATAGGGGAAGGTTGTGCTTTATGAGGGCTGGCTGCAATTACAAATTCTGAACAAATGAAGGAAAAACCATAAGCTGAGGCTGAAAAGCAGCCAGCAGCCTGTGCTCTTCAGTGGGAGCCATGGTGGGATGCTCAAGCAAAGGCTGGAGATGTCAAGAGTCCTGGGTTTTGCTTTCCAGCTTTGCACTTGGCTGAACCCTGGTTTATCCATCCACAGTGCAGGGGCGAGGTCCCACGGTCCCTTGGGGGTGTCCAGCAGTGTGGGGATACATGCAAGCATCAGGCACAAGGGTTTGCACCCCTCTAGGAGCACTCAGAGCTGGGCAGGGAAGGTTCTTGGAGAAGGGTAAGCCACCACGCCATATTTCAGCCCTGTGGAGTGGTGTTGGGACAGCCCCAAGTGGAGAGAAGGGATCTTTATTGCTCTGGTATGAATAAAGTCCCAGCACTGGGAATGACACATTTAATCTTCAGTGGAGTGGGCAGTCTCCAGGATTTATAAAGCCTCTGTTGCACAGGAGGTCAGCAGGGATTATGCAAAAAGAAAAAATACAAATATACGCCAAAAAACCCAAAGAAAACACCCCTCTCCCTCCACTGTCTTCCCTGCTCTGCAAAAAGTCAAGCTTAAAAATCATGTAAGATTGAGCTTAAAACATAGAATCATAGAATGGTTCAGGTTGGAAGGGACTTTAAAGACCATCCACTTCCACCCACCTCCTACTAGACCAGGTTGCTCAAAGCCCCGTCCAGCCTGTTCTTGACCATCTCTAAGAATGAGACATCCACAGCATCCCCAGGTCAGTGTCTCACCACTCTTACAGTAAATAATTTCTTCCTCGTATCTAATCTAAATCTCCACTCTTTCAGTTTAAAACTGTTACCCCTCGTCCTATCGCCCTCCTCCCTCATAAAGAGTCCGTCCCCATCTTTCCTGTAGCCCCTGTAGGTACAGGAAGGCTGCTATGAGGTGGCTTTGGGCACTGGTTACACATCCCAGAAAGTGGTGGCTAGCAGCAGGGTATCACAGGGTAGAATAAAGGCTGCCTGGGTGGGAGCAATGTCTTGGTGGAGGGTTCCCCAGCCCCAGCAAGGTTGGTGGGAGGAGGCAGGCACCCCTCCGGTTGACCATCCCTTGTGTTTTGTCCCCACAGATCAGAGCGAAGGATTCCACTGCAGGGAGGAGTGCCGCATCCTGGGCCACTCGGACAGGTGCTGGATGCCCCGCGGTGCCATCCCCAGCCGCGCCAAGTCCCCCGAGCACAGCAGGAACGTCATTGCCCTCTCCATCGAGGCGACAGCAGTGGACGCGGAGCCTTATGCAGACTGCAGCACAAAAAGGACCTTCGCCACCTTCGGCAAGGAGGGCAGCGAGCCCCTGGCCGAGGAGCGGCTTGCCAACCCCAAGGGCAAAAGAACGGTGGACCCGGCCATCTGCAGCCCCAAGGTGAGCGGTGCCGTCCGTGAGGCGGGCAACGGCTGCGAGGCCGTCAGCCCCGTCACCTCCCCCCTCCACCTGAAGAGCCCTTTGGCTGGCAAGCCGACGGCTACCTACAGCGCCGGGCATTGTGCCGACAACCGGGAACGGGAGCCCTTTGGGAACAGTGGTCCCTCCCGGCCCACGGAGGCAGAGCCCCGGGGGGCGGACAGCGAGAGTGGAGGGCAGGAGGGCAACCCCCTCCTCCAGGAACGCCGGGACAAGGACTCCCCCGGCACCCGGAGACTAAAAGACATCGTCCTCTGAGCAGCGAGAGGACAGAGGCTGAGGAGGATGAGGGACCGCACGACTCCCAGCGCAGATTGTTTTTATTGCTTACCAATGTTCACAGATTGCTGTATTTAAAAGCTTTCCCTAAATGTATTGTTTATAAATGAAGCTATCGTTAATGTGACAATCCCACTTGTCTCAACAGGGGTATGCAGCCGGAGCAAAGTAGCTGGGGTTTTGCTTTTGCCGGGAGGCAGGGGGTGGGGGGGGCAGAGCCGAGACACTCCCCCCCCCCCCCCCCCTCGGTCCTCAGGAGTGCTTGGTGTCCCCTCCTTGGAGTTTCTATATTTTTGTATCTCAAAACCGAAGATAAATTTCCATTCCTGGAAAGAATCAAATGGCAAATTCCTTATTCGGAGATCTTTAATAGTCACCCCGGCAGTTTTGTAGCCCAGACAAAATAGCGGCCATTTCTTGTGTGCGGCTGTTCCAAACAACAGTTGGGTGAGTTTTAATATTCACCAACACGAGACTGTTTGTATTTTAAGATGTTGCTGTTTTGCTATGGACACCCCTGCATTTATGAATCTTTTTGCTGTCACATGCTTATCTGTACTATTATTGTATTTGATATTGCAAATTACTGTATGTCTAGTGATGGCAAAAGGCTTTCAAGCTTAAAAAAAAAAAAAAAAGGAAAAAAAATCACAATCATCTTACTAAAACCCTGGGGAACTTGCATTTTTCAGACCCTGGTGGAGCAAACGCTTCTTCCAGTCCCCACCATCACCTGCAGCCATCCACGGCTCTTGCAGGGCAGCCACAGGGCATTACGGGAAGCCGTTTGGGGGAAAATTCTGCCTAGATTGCAATTGTCGGATGCACTATGCTGAATTGTTTTCCTTCACTCGTTTCTTTTCCATAATTTCAAGGCAATGCACGGAAAGTTTTTTCCAGAAGTTGGTTGGGTTGTTTTTTATCTAGTTCCCAGATTTAGATATCCCCTGTGTCCAACCATTTCCAAGTCAAAAAGTGATGGAATTATTTAAGAGATCTAAATTACCGTCTCAATTAGACACACACTTCCACATCAGCATTTCTCAGTCATGATTATGCCATGTGTGTGTGTGTGTGTGTCTGTCTGTCTGTCTGTCATCATGGTATCAATTTTAGACTGTTCTGATTTCTTTCTATCCCTGCATCATAAATAAGTATGGAATGAGCAATAGTGATGTTAATTTAGGGGCAGACAGGTGATATGTAACAACGCTACTAATTCAATTAATGTGCCTTCTTAATGGAGAAAAAATTAAAGCAATTCATTATTTTTTCTCATAATTAAGGACTTTTTTGTGTGGGTACAAATTTACTCATATAAAATTGATTTAAAAATTGAGCTACTTTAATAGCCATTTTGTAGAAAGGAGAGAGAGAAAGAGTTTCACAGATCTCTGCTCTCTTGCAGTGATAATTCCTCAGTGAGGCATGAGAAAGGTAGGGGGATTTCAGTTAGTGTATTATTATTATTAACCCTCCACCAGACAGATTTTCCTACCCTAAATAAAGTTTCCTAGAATTTAAAATCGATTATGGAAGGGAAAATATATAGCTCTTGCCAATGTTTGCTGTACCAGCAATTTGCAATTAGTGGTTTCTAGAGAAATAGTCTTTCTAGGTCTACATATCATGATAAAATATTTGTTACTTTATTTAAATTAAAAACATCAACAAGAAAACAAGCTCCAGTCATTATTATCCTCAAAATAAAATTAAGCTCCAGCCATTTGTTTCTTCAGGGCAGATTGATCCTGCTCGAAGCCAAAGCCGCTCTGAGACAGGTCTACAGTCAGTCTATTCTCCCTGCTGCTTCCTAGGGCCAAGAATTGGGAAAGAACTGATGAAAAATGCTCGTCTAAGGAAATTCGTGACGCTTCCCTTGCTGGTGTTGATGACTACCTCATTCAGCTCTCATCCCATGCCTCGACGTGATGTCCTGCATCCCTCCGGAAAGCCAACCGGGGGATTTTCTGCTCTCTTCTGGAGTCTGAGCCCATTTTTCAGGGATATGTTATTTCTGTTCCAGAGGTGTTTCCTGCCTGCATTCTGTTACTGCTGTCATTTATTTCTGGAGTTTTTTCCCCCAAATGTGTGTACTATTATAACACAAGCAAAGAAGAAAGGGGCCAGCTTGGGGCTGTTGGAGTAACTGGATGTAACCATCAGGCTGGATTTATTCTGATGTTACCTGTTTTTGTCAGCTCTGCGTGGGTTTTTTGCAGGGGGAATGCTTCTCATATGTGTTTGCTGAGCCTGCGACACTCCGTCTGTCAGATCCTCTTGGCTTCGCAGGGCAACAACCCCACATCACCCCATTATCCGTCCCCTACCTCCGGCAGGATGAAACCCAGCAGGTCTTAGAGGATGGGGAGCTCTGGTCCCCCCAGGGGCTCCACCATCACCACCATCATCATCCCCAGCTGTCTGCAAAGCACTGGCTGTTAATTTCTGCTGAGCGTTGCCCTCTGCCTGTGGAGCTGCCACCAACAGTCCAGCATTTGGGATGAAAAATAGATGCAAACTGAAAAGGAAAAAAGAGGGAAAAAAAAAAAAAAAAAAAGAGAAAAACATTTCTCTAATTTACCCAGAGGAAACATTCCTTGCCACTCTGAATAAAAGCGCAGCTGAGAAGGAATGTGAAATAATTCTGTATTAAAAGGGGGCATTAAAGAGGTCAGTAAACCCTTATGCCTCCAAGAAAATCATTTAAACACCAGTTTTCCAGGCTGACCCAGGCTGCGGCTGGGAACAGGGAGTGAGGGGCCCTTCCCTGGCATGTCCTCGCTGTATGGGGCTGAGGGGGCAGCTGGAGAGCGGCCCCGGCCCCCTCCTGAATATTTTGCTACTCCTGTCACTGACCCTCTGTGTCACTGGAGATGAGTTCAGGGCTCCTGGGCAAATCGCAGTCTCTCTTAGCTTTTTTTCCCCAGTTGCATCAAAACCGGCCATACAAAAACATTCAAGGCTGCAGGGAGGGTGGGTTTGGATTTTTATTTTTTTTCTTGGGGGGTGGGGCGTGTTCCAGATGCAATTATTCTGTTTTCTAATAACTTAAAACTGTCCTCAGATTTGGTTAAGGAAAAATTGCTGGGATCCGTTGGTTTCCACCAGGCGAGCTTTCTCTGCTCCCATTTATGCACTTTATCCAGGGAGCAGCAATCACCTGCGATTCTCCCCCGAGCATGACGAGGACCCCATCTGGAGCAGCCCTGGGGCTGGGGACCCGGGGGGTGACCCCCACCATGACTCAGGGACCTGTCCCTGCTTCCTGGGGAACCTTTCCCACCCTTAAGGCTGCAGGGCTGCGCCAGGAGGGATGATGGAGAGCTGGGGGAAATGACTGATGGGTGGAAAAATCCAAATTCCGCCCCCCCAGCCCTGAGCACCATGCTGCTGAGGTTGTTGCCATTCCCTGTTTGTCGTGAAGCTGGAGATGGCCTGTGGATCACACGTTGTGCAGAAGTGAATTCCTT
>VZRU01020544.1:1255-227585 GCA_013398155.1 Pedionomus torquatus | reverse complement strand
TTCCTTTTTTTTTTTTTTTTTTTTTTTTTTTTTTTTTCTTAAAAAAAAAATAAAATAGAAAACAAGTTGCTTTTGTAAAGAACACACTGTCTGATGGATATGTTGAAATTATTCTTGGAGGGAGGGGGGGGAAACATAATCTAATTATGAATGGAAACACATTTGTCTGTCATTAGGGAAAAATTGATGATCTTGTTGCTACAGCTGCTTTTGCAGCTATGGGTAATCTCTGATCCAACCTGTGAGCTGCCGTTCCCGCCGGGGAGAAGCCCAGCACTGCTGAGACAGACCCTCCATCAGCCTCAGCTGATGTTCAGCTGATCTCAACTGGGATATCATCCCCAAACGCACCCGGGGCAAACTAGTTTTCAGCGGCATGCACCTCCTGCCAGCCTGGGGGGGCAGCAGGTAGGAGCCGGGGTGTCTCGCAATGCTGGGGCTGCTGGCCACAGGCAGGGCTGCCGCCAGACTGAGCGCGGTACGTCTCGTCATGGTGTCTCTGTTGCTGAGTATATGAAGAATAAATTGTTGTATATGCTGATATGTATGTTATGTACATTTTCACAGTGATTGAATCATTGTAAACAACAAAATGGAAAAAGGAAAAAAAAAAAAGAATCACCATTCTGTCTATTTTATGAAGATGATAAAGCAGCTTTATTAAATTATTATTATTATGTTTCAAAATGGTGTACCTGCCACATTGGGTTTTTTTCATCTGATGAGAACTTTATTTACCACCTAAATGTGATTTTTTTTTTTTGTTTTCTCTGCTTTGAGCATCTAATGCATTTTAGTATTAAAGCAATTATTGAATAAAATGGAAACTAAGTGTTTGGTTAAATATGCCTAAGTGGGTTTGCTTTGAGGGGCTCCTGCAGAAGCCAGTGCAGGGCTGGGGGCCCATGGCAGCCCCTGGGTGCCACCCCAGCCCTTTCTCCATCCACTTCTCCCATGTCTGATCCACTTCAGCAACCAGGAGGCTGCAGACCTCAGGCAGGGCTTTCCCAGCCCTGAGGAGGGCGTCTTACTGTCCTTATGGGTGACCCGCTGGTGGCTCTGAGCCCTGTCACAGCTTCCTGCCTCCTTGAAACTGGGCACAGTGCCGTTCTTTCCCTTTGGGGGAAGCACTGCTCTGACACACACTGCTTTTGGGTAAGAAACATCTCCAGCATGCACTTCTTTTCCACTGAGGCACTTATTTTCCCCAGGTTTTCAGGGGGGCACTTTGGAGGCTGTGGGGAGATGGTGAGGATCATCTACGGCCTCTGAATTAATCATCTGTTCATAGACCATTCACGCACGGAACATTTGGGTGCTTTTGGCTAGCAGGGTAAATTCCCTTCCCTAATCAAGTTTGCTCCTTTGTTGGCTTAGTCAATGTGACACCAAGGTGGAACTAGAACAAGAGTAATGACACGAGAAGCCCATCCCCTGGGGTGGGAAGGTGCTTGAGCCACACGCTGAGCATCACCCTGCATGGCTGGGGCATGCAGGGAGCAGCCAGGGTTAACCACACCTGGATGAAACCCCACTGCTGTAACAGCCCTGGTAAAGACTCCAGCAGTACAACAGGATCAGCTGCAGTACTAGTGTGTGTCAGCATGGGGAAACTAGGCAATGGTTTCCAGCTAGCCCAGCCCCAGGAGCTGGATGCGCCCCTTTTTAGAGAGTCATTTGGCAAGTGGATAAGAGGAGATAAAGCCAGGCTGTGGAAGGGAGGCTGGTGGTCATGGGGGGTGCTGGTGCCTGGGAAGGTGGTGGGCTTTGCTGCAGCATCCCACAGCTGTGCCCCCTGCCTGCACTGGAGACCCAGTGCTAGAGCCATCTCCCAGGGAGGGACTGAACCCCTTCTGCAGGGAATAGCCTCTGTGAGCTGCACTTGAGCAATGGAGACCCCCAGTGTGGGGGCCAGGCAAGGCTTGACCCTAGTTGGGGAGCAAAAATGGGACTGAAACCTCCCTGGAGAGGTTCAGCATCCTTGCAGCATCCCAGACTAGCTCTCACCCAGAACCTGCGGGGACTCCACAGGCACTGGGCTTGCTCCTGATTTAATAAACTTTCTCTAAGGTCAGCCAGTTTGTTGTGTTGGCTGCGGGCTCCTGCTTGCAGCAAGCTGGGGGCTCAGAGATGTCAGGCTGGTGACATGTCCCCACCGTACACCCTGGTCAGCTATCACTGTCCTCTGTCCTCGCCAGCGCACCCCAAAGAGCCACAGCATCTCCTCTGCTGAGACAGCAGCAGGAACATCGGCATTTGAAGTTTGCATAAATAACAGCGCTGAGGAAGGGCTGAGGTGGAAGGGAGTGTGACTGAGAGTGTACTGCACATAATAAAGGGATTTTTCTTCCCAAGCGTGCCTGTCTGGAAATGCTACTGGCCCCTGAGGGCCAGATCCTGAGCTGAAACCCTGGTAAGCTCCCTGCCCAGGACTTCCCCAGACCTGTGGGGACCCAGCTGGTAGTCTCCTAAGCTGGGTAGCTTAGTACTCCTCGGAGAGGTTTTCTGCTTCTGTCCCTGCTCACCCATGGGAGAGAGCTTCTCAGGGGGCTGTGCTTCACCTCAAGGTGCAGAGTCCCTTGCTCTGCTGTGCCCCCAGCTGCGCTGAGGGGGTCAGCCATGAAAACATGAAAGAGAATAAATTGCAAAGAAAGCGGCCAGCCCTCACAGGGAAAGGTTCAGAGTTGGTTCATGGACACAGATCTCATCTTGTTTCTTCTGGACATTATTTCATATTATACTGGATGTTAAACTAGAATATCTAAGTAGAGCCAAATTGGATTAACAGGCAATGAATTATCATATACTTTGACTGCTAAGCCCACAAAGACAAGAAAAATAAATTGGAGGGATCAAAGGCCTGAAAGCAAAGAGCAAAAATATATATAATATACTTCTGTTAGAAGCAGGGCTGTGCAAACAGAACATCGAGGACAGGGTAGAGAAGGGGGGAGTGAAGGTCCCTGGCCTTCTTTTCTGTTGTTCCCAGGTCTGGGCTCTGCTCTGATGCCATGGTACCGCTGGGGAAAGGCACGGGACCGGCTGTGTGGCTGCCACTTGCCTTGGGCAGAAACAGGAGTTCCAGCTTCCCTCGCAGCCCCAGTGGGCCTTCCACTTGTTTAACTTGCATCTGTCTTTTTTTTTTGTTTTGTGTTGTTGTCCTTTTCTTTCCAACGTGATGTAACCGAGTGTCCCCAAAGAGCCATCAGAGAACAAACATGGGCAGGTGTACAATTATAGAGCTCACCTCCGCTGCCGCCTGCGCTCAGCCCTGCACGGCTCCCTCCTCCACTCCCAGCCCCGGGAACAGGCTGCCGCTGCAAGGATGGCTCTTTGGGGACAAATTCTGGACTTTCGGGGAGATATCATGGTGGTGGCGGGGGTGTCTGGACAGCTTCTGTGGGGTTGGTAGCTGCTGTGCTGCAATGTGATCAGTCATTACAGCCCGATGTTTAAAAAAAAAGCAACAATACAACCAACAACAGAAAACCAGCAAAGCACTACAGTGGTACTGCTGTAGAAAACCCTGCTGTGGCACTTGCCATTAATATAGATAAAAAATTGAGACACATGGCAAACAATATTAACCCCATCACTGATCAAGCTTAAAAGCTTTTTTTTTTTCCCACTAGAAAAATAGTCTCTGGATTGCAGCTAAATAATGGCCAGGTGGATCGGTGCCTGCAGAAGCCTCTGGTAGGGATCCCGTGCTGTGCAGGTGCTCCTGACCCGGGTGAGTGAAGGTGACTGGGATGGCAGCAGAGAGGCAATGACAAACAGGAGGCTGATCTCTTGCAAACCTCTAGGACAGAAGAAATCCAAAGTTTCCTGTGTCTGAGGGGGAGACAGTGCAGGAGCAGCCTTGGCAGGGGCCAGTTTCTGCCGCCCTGAGGGTAATAAAACGTCTTTCAAGGCCAAAATAAAAAGGAATTACAATAAAGATTCCAAGAGAGAGAAGCTCAGTGCAAAATTTTCACCTTCCTGGACAAGAGAGGTGGGGGTTGCTTGGTGGGAGCTCACGTCCCCCAAATGAGGAGGTAGCTGGGATGGGGGCTCCTTGCACTCCTGCGGTAGGGAGCTCCAGTGTGGCCCAGGTCCCCTGCTGCTGGTTTTCCCCTTTTCAGTACCAAATCTCTACCTTCCTCACCTCACCCTTACTCCCATGTCCTTATGGGTGGATGCTCCATCACCAGCACATTCCAGCATCTCCCATCCCTTTGCAGACCTGAGCCCCTAGTGCTTTGGACTTGCTCAGCCACTGTGGTGCTGAGGCAGCTCCACGGGGCAGGGGCCACCAAGGCAGGGTGTGGAGTGGGGGAACCAGGAATGGGGGTTCCAAGGATGGGCACCACGGCAGCTCCATCCTGGCCATGAGAAACCCTGGGCTGCTCTGCTCCCTCTGTGTCCATGAGGAGAGCAGACAGAGGCGGGGTTGTTTNAGAAAAGAAGCTTTTTTTTTTTTTTCTAACTCCCCTTTCTGTCTCTGCTGCACACTGGCTCAAAGGCTGTTCTTTATCTTTTTGATTCTCTGTAAAATTGATCTTATTCTCTTTGGAGGAGTTAGGTTTAAATCACAGGATGAAATCCTGGCCCCAGTGAATCAATATCAAATCTCCTATCAACCCAGGGTGGAGATTTTGGCCATGGGGCTTTGGTTCCCAGTGGGAAATGTCATCTCTTGATGGAGGACATTTTCTGTGCCCTTGGCCAGTAAACCATGGACTTGATCAAAGCACGTCGCTTCTGCTGTCCTGCTCCAGCCCCACCTGCCTGTGCTTGTGATGGAGACAAGGGCTGATGTGTTCTGCTCTGAATTTTGGTGGAAATTTTCCAATCCACCCACCTGTTGCCACCCCTTGCCCCCAGCCCTTCTCTAGCTCACTCACCACCTCTGTTGGGAAGATGCTCTTAGGCATGAAGGCATGGGGTGGTGATGGCTGGCTTAGCTGGGTGAGGTGGGATGTGCTCAGTGAGAGGGACATCTACCTGTCTGCACTGACCCTACTCCATCATTTTTCCTGGCCTCCAAACCCTGACATGACTCTAACTCCGCCACTGTCCCTTCCCTGGTCCATGGCATAGGGATGGGGACCCCTGCTGTCACATGGGGGGCTCCAGTGCTGTGCTCCCTGGGGGAGGGGTGGAAAATTATCTTTTTTGTTGTTGGTTTTGCTTACAATTACCATAGCAACCACATCCCACCTCCTCAGCTGATGATGGGATGAACAGACAGGGCCATGGGCAGGATGCAACCCCCAGCAAAGGGTTGTTCTGGCTCCCCTCCACCTGCAGGGGGTCTGACAGCCACAGCTCTGGGGCTGAATGGCAGCAGGGTCCCGCCTCTGCCCAGATATCCCTGCAGCGGCCACATCCCCCCATTTCCCGCTGCTGGCTGTTCAAGGATCCCCTGAGGCAGCTGGTAGAGCAAAGCTGTGTCTTTTTTGGAGGATACTGGTAGCGTTTGGCTGCTTTTGAAGTCTCCAAAGAGAGCTGGGGTATTTCTTGATCTGCTCTTAAATAAGTCATTGCCACTGCTGTTAACTTGCATTAAGGACGGGAAGATGCTGGGCACAGGGGGAATGGCGGGCGCAGCTCAGCACACTGGGACAGGAGCCTCCCTGCATAGGGCAGGCAGCTGCGGGGCATCTCCTCAGGAAGAGACTGCAGGGTATTAAATATTTGATGTGTAAAGTTTATTTTAGCCCAGGCCAGACTGGAATTGCTGCGCCTCCAGAATGCAGTTGGTGGGAGGAACAACCTCAGCTGGTTTTCTGGTGTTTATGTACCTGGATTACTCTTGGTGCTCCTGGAATTTCAGTTCCAGGTCACCCCCAGCACATCCAGGGCCACAGGGGTTGTGCCTGAGACCTCCACATCTTCCCTCCCCACACATGTCAATGCATCCACAGTTGGGCATCCCTTCAAAGGCACTGAAAAAGGCATGTCTTGCTGTTTTGGCTTGAACGCACAATGATTTGCACCCAGATACCCTTTTTTTCTGAGTCTTTGCTCATGCTTAGTTGCAGGAAGGAGAGGAGTTTGCAGAAGGCTGGTGTCCAGGCAGCATTCGGTGTTAACAGAAATGTTGACAGGTCAAGCTGTGTTTTTTAGATGCTACTTTTTTCACTTTTGGCTGTTCCCCTTGGACTCTCTTCCCACCAGCAACACCTTTCACATTTGTCTCATTCGAGTCCTTTAAGCAAATTTTATCTCTACATTTATTGCATCTTTGGGAATAGTAATTTTCAAGTCAGCTTTCACATTACTCCATATTTGTTACTACTCCTCTATCAAGGGAAAATGCAGCTCCTTATTAGTTCTCTGCCTGATACAAAACATTTAATTTGAACACAAACCACCAAGAGAGAGATACATATTGCTTTTCATAACCAAAGTGTCAACATCTTGACCAGACTGTAGCTGAAGCAATCTTTACCATATGGTGGATTTTTATACTTTAACGTCACATCTGCATCCCCGCTGCCTCTCCTTTCATTCTGGAGATGCCATGCTGGTGATTAAAGGCGCTGTCTGCAAGTCCTTCCTCAACACAATCACAAAAGGACCCCTCAGCAGATAAGGAACTAAACCAGAGATACAATAGCTGCGGCTTCCCACTGGCTTTCTACTCAATAGCTTTCTGCTATGCAGANAAAAAAAAAAAAAAAAAGAAAAAAGAATAGTAATGAGGGAGCATGTGTTGGGAAAATAGACTCCTGTAAATTCCAGGGAGAGCACGGCTGCAAAACATGCTGGGAAAGGTGACAGGAACTGGGCTGAAACAAGATGAAACTGTTTTTTCTATATTTCCTGGTAAATGGGATGCTATGAACAGCTGAAGATCAGATGCTCCTTCAAAGAATCTAAACTTGTATTTTAGGAAGAGAATGGGGCTATGTTAGTGTTGGCAAAAATGCATTAAACTTGCATTAATTCTAGTAAGGATGGGTTGTATGAAGTTGCTAGTCTGAATGCTTGTTTGAAGCCATGGTGTGGTTGGAAAGAACATGTACCTGCCATCAAGTAGCACACAAAGGCTTTGCACAAACTGCCACCAAGCTAGGGTTAGGGTTAGGGCTGTGCTGCCAGGAGTCAAGAGCACACCAAGCGTCACCTCTGCCTTCTGCTTCCACTGTCTCAGTGCTAGTCCCAAGCCCCTACGCTGCTCCTCCCCGTCCCTTCTGAAGGATGCTGTGAACATCAGTTCTCTTCCCAGCAGCTGAGTTCCTTGACATGCCCTCAAAATTGGCTACAAATGCCCATTTTGATTGTATTAGGGTTCCACAGTCTCTGCCACCCGCTCTTCCTCCTTCTTACCCAGCCTGTGCATGGCGGAAACAAGACTCCCAGCTCCATTCCAGCTCCATGCCACACTTCCATGATGGACATTTTAAGCCTTGCTTTTTCTTAGTCTCTTGCCTTTCTTTTCTATGCTGGGACCTCAAATCTTGCCTTCCTGCCTTTCCACACCTCTTCTCCCATCCCTGGCAGCTTTGCAGAAAGCCTGCAGACTTGGCTTGGGTATGTGGAAGAGCAGAGTGGGGCTCCACGCTTGGTATGTGCCCTAAATGCCTGCTTCAGCATTTTGCATGCTGCATAGGATTTTATTGTGTTGCTTTAATGGGAAGTCATGCAGCTCTGAACCCCAAATACACAGCTTTGTAAGAGTAGTGGCTGGAAGAATCTGCAGATAATTCAGTCCTGCCTCTCTTAAGTGAAATAGGATGTTAATACAATACAGTGGAGAATCACTAATACAATCCTATTTTTATACTAGCACTTTTATGTCATATTAGAAGAAGATTCGACTTTTAGATCTTTTTTAGCAATTTAGCACAGTGAGGATTTCATTATACTGACAGAACTATTGACAAAAAGAAACACATTAGAATTGGGAGGATAATGGTCCTTGGGAAGAGGAAATTTTGCAAGGCTTTTCATTTAAAACTCGACTGGACAAAGTAACAGGCACTGCGGTGTGGGGAATATTCCTGCATTAGCAAAGGGGTGGACTAGATGACCTTTTAAGTCCTGTCACAGACTAATAGAAGTCGGAGATGGAAGAGACTTTTAGGTCACATCAAACTCTCCTTCCAACCCAGCATAAGATGATTTCTTGATATATTTGATGGTGGTTTTTTCCACTTCTAAAAGTTCCAAGTCATGAAGCTTTCTCTCCTAAGGAGTCTTTTTCACACTATTGCACCCAGTAAGCGTGCGCTTAACTTTGCGCACTACCATTAATTCCCCTGAATTTAAGTCTCTGCAGGATTTAACAACTTTAATTGGATTACTCACAGCCTGCAAAGTTAAGCACCTGTATAAGGCTTTGCAAGAGGGGAGGTTTAACAGATCCTGGCATTAAGTTCTTCTCACTTTTCCACCTTAATCTTTATTTTGCTTCACAGTCCTCTCACCTTTCCCTTTGCCGGGCTCAGCTCAACCTCTCCTCCTTCCCCCTGCTGTTGCACAGACAGTTCACACCCTTGACACCAGCAATGGAGCATCACAAACCTTCTCCTCCTGCAGCTCCATGGGCATGCAAGGGATGCAGAGCTGCCTTGCCACCAGCGGCCTGGCTTCTCTCACCAGATCTAAATCTGGTTTGTTCTTGCACCCAACAATTAGAGCGCCTTTTCTCCTCACCTCACCTGCTTTGGCACAAGAAGAGAGGAAAGTGTGGGGACGCAGCCTGGGATGACAATCTGGCAAGGTGGTGAACCATGCTCGTCCTGGCTTTTCCACAAGAGGAGGAGAAACTTCCCTGTTCCATCTGCTCCCAGCCTTCTTGATGAGGTACCCGCTTTCCACACTAAGAGCAGATGTTCCATAGACTTCCTTCTGAAGTCAGAGCCATCACTTTGCATTAGAGCCTGCAAGCCTGCTTTCTGCCTTATAGTGCTTTCCCTGCTGACAGGGTGTGAGGCACAAAACATTTTAAATGAAGATCTTTACAATTGTGAACATGCGGCAATAAATATTAATGCTAACTTGTTAAATGGCGAATCAGCAATTTATATAATGACTGGGGATGCCTCTCCTTAAGTGACACATTGTGGCTGGGTGGCTAGTTGTTACGTCGCCCCTGGGCTCACCGCTGCCTTTTGGAGAGGGATGCTGCCTGTCTTCCTGCTGTCCTGGGGCATGGTCCCTGGTGGTGTCACCTTGCATTCGCCACAGGTGGCTTGAAGTGAGGGTCTGAAGCCCTAGAAGGAAGACAAGACCCTCGCTGCTGGGGCAAGGGGGTGAGGATGCACTTTGATAGAGTTGTCTTGGTTGTTGAATAAAAGGCACCTCAGAAGCATGACTTGCTATTAATTCACATATTACATTATTATGATGGGGATCTGAATAGGCGGATCAAAGCAAGTGCTCAGTGCTCAGGTTCTATTGTTTCCCTGGTGAACTGAGGGTTTGTAAATAGAGCTTGACCAGGCTCCAGCCCAGCTCTCTGGCTGCCTCTTTTCTCCTGAACAGTTGCGTATTGTCCAGGCGGGAGGCAGATTTTCAGCAGAGACAAAGGCAAGACAAGTTCCTTTTTTAGATTTTAAGCTTGAGTTCATCCAGAGGAGACAATTTACTTCTCTTTGTTGTTTCCAGCATCATTCATCCCTTCTGTTTGTGCTCTGTAGCGTCTGAGCCTGGGATATCATCTGAAAGAAGTTTCTCTTTCAGGATCTTTGATGTTAGGTTTGTTATATGTATATTTGAAAAGTACTTCTGTGATGACAAAGCTCCGTACTACTCCTGCTGGGCTGATGTGTGTGTGAACCACGCCAGTGAGTGCCAGTGATTAATCCAACAGCACCGTGAGCTTCTGTGGCTGAATGGCTCATGGTGTGGACAAAGCAGCAGTACATTGGATTTAAATTGGTGACAAAGGGGATGGAGTAGTTTTCCTTGTCCTCGACATTTGGTGGGGGGTGGGGAGGGGAGAGAAGGGAAGCTGGGGCAGGGAGAAAGGGGGGATGGGGATTAGTACACTGGTGTGAACCCCGTGCCTGCCCAGCTTTCCTTGCCTTCCTGGGGATGGGCTCCTGCTCTGTTCTGACACAGGAGTTTCCAGCTTCTAGCCCTGGTTGCCCAGCCATGCAGGCTGGTTGAAGAATGTGAAATTCGTACCCGGTGTCTGCCGCAGCGCCCCAGAGGAGCCTGCGATCTCAGCCATGAGGATGGGCTGACTTGTTGTACATTATACTATTTTATTAAAAAAAGTTCAGCATCCTCTGAAGGTTGCTACCCCCAACCAGGAGAACTTGGTTGATGCCTGGATCTAACCCATTGCTCGGCTGCCTCCCTCACATCATGCAGCTGGATTGCTGACAGGCTCCTGACAGGATGCCATTGACTCCAGGTTTGCTCTTTAGCACTTTCCCACCCATCAGCAGAGCACGAGTCCACAGAGCACAGGATGCAGATCCATCCCCAGCCTCCAGCAGCAGCCAGGTGCTGGGGAGAAGGTCTCAGAAACAAGGGCTGAGCTTCCCTGTGGCAGAGCCTGCTGGCTTCCAGCAGCGAGG
The DNA here is from genome assembly GCA_013398155.1 of Pedionomus torquatus. Lineage (NCBI taxonomy): Eukaryota > Metazoa > Chordata > Aves > Charadriiformes > Pedionomidae > Pedionomus > Pedionomus torquatus. Next base: position 217,065 of record VZRU01020544.1, on the reverse strand, counting down.
GGCATGGGGATGCCCCTGAGTCAGGGATGGCAGCCAGGCTAACAGGCTCAGTAGCCAGCTGATCTGCTCCCCCATCTCTGGTCTCTTTTGAAGCAGCTTGTGCTGTTGGCTACCACAACATCTGGTAGTAATAAACCGTACCATGTAATTGCTTTCTGTGTGGAAAAGGGTTTCCTTTTCCTTTTTCCATCTTAAATTTACAACCTAATAATTTAATATGCCCAAGGATAGGCTGGGAATGTCATTGTAGCATTGGTGGTTACTTGCAAGGTATTCTTGCCACAGCCTGTGGTGCTGGGAAAGACCCAGCACTTGGGGACATGCTGAATGTACCAAGTGGACCAAGGTGACCCAGAGCATGGCCCTGCTAGCCCCTGCATCCCTGTTAGATGCAGCTGAAATCTGGTTTTGTTTGCTAGATGCTACATAAATAAAATCCAGATCTGTCACATTTGCTGTTAATTGGCTTGCAAGGGCTGCTTGTTTGAATTGTGGAGCTCTCACAGAAATGGGTGACCTTTGACAGTGATAATGTTTCCTGTGAAATCCCCAAAGCTCCATACGTTCCCTGGCTCCTGCTGAGAGAAGCTGTTGAGAGGAGCTGCTCTCCTGGCCTCCCATACCTTCATTCCCCAGTACTCAGCTCCTCTTCCACCACACGTGACAGGAAAGTTGTTTCTTCACAATGCATTAATTAATTAACCAGCAGCAAAAATCTAGTGCTACAGGTTGCTAAGAAAGGGCAAGTGAAGCAGAGCATCAGCTATTTTGGTGGCTTTTGGCCAAATTTTGAGGCATTCAAGGCACTACATCTGTAGATACTTCCTGGGCTGCATCCTGGAAAATAGCAAACTTTCTCCCCCTCTACCCGCTCTAGTGAGACCCCACTTGCAGTTCTGTGTCCAGCTTGGGAGCCCACAGGAAGGACAGGAACCTGTTGGAGCAAGTCCAGAGGATGCCATGAAGACAATCAGAGGACTGGAACCCCTCTGCTGCAAGAACAGGCTGAGATAGTTTGGGATGTTCAGCCTGGAGAAGAGAAGACTCCAGGGAGACCTTAGGGCCCCTTCCAGAATATGAAAGGACTACAGAAAACCTGGAAAGATACTTTTTTACAAGGGCATGTGGTGATAACATGAGGGGTTGTAATGGCTTCAGTCTGTAAGAGGGGAGAATTATGTTAAATATTCAGAATAAATTTTTCCCTGTGAGTGTGGTTAAGACCCTGGCTCAGGTTGTCCAGAGAATCTGTTGCTGCCCCATGCCTGGAGGTGTTCAAGACCAGGTTGAACCGGGCTTTGAGCAACCTGGTCTAGTGGGAGGTGTCCCAGCCCATGGCAGGGGGTTCTAATTAGATGGTCTTTAAGGTCCTTCCAACCTGAATCATTCTATTAAATACTTTCCTGCAGGAGAATATCTTGCCATGGCTTGACTGGTGGTTTGCAAAGGATCCTGGTGTGACTGGCAGCCGGGACAGAGCTCTGCTCTACCGCTTCTCATCCCCGTGGCCGACCTAGCTGTACTGCTCAACATATGGACCGGGGTTTGCTGCCTCCAAAGCAGCCCAGCCAGTCATAAGCTCTCCTCCTATGCTCCATCACTCACACTGGGCTGTATCTTGCAGGTTTAGTTATCCTGTGGGCTCAGCTGCTCGATGTGGCTCAGGACCCCACCAGCCAAGCACCAGTGCTGGAACCAGAACAGAGTGATGTGGCTTGCTGAGGGTGCAGGGGAGACCACCCCAAAGCTGCCCTGTGGGGAATGGCCTGCAGCTCAGCAGGATTTATACTCTTTAACTAGCAGGATGCTTAACTATTCCTTTCCCATCCATCCTCACGGCATCTCTTCTGATTATTCCTTTATTTGTATTGATTTTAGTTCACTGGAACCTGAACCACTTGGTGTGTAAATCGCTGGAGTCTGCCTCTCCCTTCTGTGTGGCTCTGTCTGATTTGGGGTGTAATCCCCTAAAACCCACTGCTTGCTGCTGGCTGTGTCCTGGTGAGGCTGCTCCCCTCCATCCCCGCTCATCCTGGCGAAACGCCTCTGGGCTCTGCTGCCAGCGGGGAGTTTTGGGTGACGCATGCTCAGCCCCTGCTATTTGTGCTCTCACTTCCCCACTTAACCATGGTGATTTACATGGCAACCGGATGAGGCCTGGCATTTCAGTGCCTTTATGCATTAAGCAGCATCAGCCTCCATGTAATTTAATTGTCTGTGTTTTAAACATAAATCAGCAAACTGTGGGCTAGAGCATAGCAAACTCCTCTCTGGGCACAGCAGGCTGCTCTTGCTGGCTGCTCCTCCAGTGAGACATGACCCATCCTGGTGGCCCTGCTCCCTGGGGATGCCATGGAGAAAATGCAGGGTGCTTCACTCGGATGAGCCTCCCCTTTGGGGTTTCCCATTTAGGTTGAATCAGTCAGGCTGGAGCCAGGATTCCTGCGAGTGTGGTATCAGTGAGGTCTGGTTCCCACATCCCCCTTTGGAGTAGCTGGGGCTGCCACACTCCAAAGCTCCTAGGAATCTAATAATTTGAGGACTCCCCTTTCAGTCAACTTTCTCTGAGACTGGCCAAAGGGTTCGGAATTCATTAGGCACTGTGACTAATAGTTGTGACTCAACCAGCCTCATTTCCTGAGGAAATTGGGCTAACTCCACCACCACTACCCCCTCCCGCTCCTGTGCATGCTCTCTGTCCCATCAGCCCTTCCCAGACAAGCTCCTCAGCAGGGCTTTGATCACCCAGAGCTAAGCGTCTGGCAGGGTGGTAAAAGAGTGTTAGGGTTTTTCTCCCCTTTCTTTGAATAGGGTGAGAGTGCTTGTGCCCACCGGCTGCTTCCCGGGGCCCCAGGGATGCGGTGCAGGGCATAACGTGCTGACAATGTGGGAACAGGAAGCAGGATGTGCTAGTGGGATGGATTTGGGTAAAGGGGAGCCTCTCCCCTACATCAAGCCTTGCTGACACCGGGGGGGGATTTCTGTCGACAAATTCCCACCACCACAGCTGCATCCCTGCTAGCAATGGTATGAAGCACATGCCAAAATCCTGGAGGGTAGTTGGCCCTGTTGTCCTTCCCATCCCCAGCTGGCCAAGGCCACTAGTTGCTGTCATGGGCAAGGCCAGGCATGAGCTCCCTGTCAGGTCGCTGGGCTGCAGGGGCGGCACGGCAAACGGGGCAATGCCCCCATGCTGGGCAGGTCACAGCTGCAGCCTGAGCAAGCCAAAGGAATGATTTTCCCACACCTCCTGCTGCCCATCCTTTAGTCCTCTGCCTGTCCTTCATTCAGTGTCCCTCACCACAGACATCACAAAGGTGGAAGGGGGGGCCTGGTCTTGGAGGTAGCAGTGTGGCCACCCAGCAGTCTTCTTCCTCCTGTCCTGCGCCCTGCAACCTCTCCTGCATCCATGACCAGATGCCCCCAGCCCTCTAAATGTGGGAGCAGCAAACGTTGGTGCAGTGAACGTGTGTCTTTCATCTTTGCTAAACGTTTTGCCCTTCTTTTGCACTCTTCTGTGAAGCATTTTGCAGGCTCTTTGGAGTGTAAGAATCCTCCCATGACGGGTAAATCAAGGAGCAGAGGGAGGTAAAAAATAACAGGTAAAAAATAAACCTTCCATTGCCAGGTCTTACCAGATGTGTTCTACAGTACACATTATATTTCTACTAGGTTGGAGCTAGCTAGCTTCCTTAAAGCAGCTTTTTGTTAGTCTTTTTGTATGCAAGTGCTCCTTGTAGTGTAAAGCAGCTTCCCAGCAGCAGTTATCTCCTGCAGCAGTACAGCATCTACACAGATTTTTCCGGGGTGGGAAGGGGCTGGAAGTGTTGCCCTGTGAAGCCAGAAGCAGCCCAGGCGGGAGCAGCTCAATGTGGAGCCTGGCTCTGCAGGGGACAGGAGCTGCGCTGCTGGGCTTTAGGGCAGAGAAATGCATGGAGCCGATTACCATAGTCAATTCAGCTCTGTGATTTTTGTCCAAAGGGATTGGTATTTCAGGGTGTGTCAGGTAGGCACGCAGAACTAGGCTGTGACCTGCAGGCATCCACACAAACCCCTTAGTGGGCTGGGGCCAGGAGGGCACAGGGCAGCTGGGAGCAATTTATTCCCTTAACTGCTTTCACACTCTGCGGGCTTGAATGAATAGTTTTTTATTTTACCGTGCTGGTTTTATGCCCACAGAGAGATTTGTCTTCTGTCCTGAACATAGATCACCATGGGAATATGTGGCTTGTGCTGATGAGAGTCTCCCTGTCCCCCAGGAGGTGGCTGACACACATGACAACAGACCTGGGCTGCAAAACCCGTTGCCACGGCTTTGCTCTGGTACCATTCAGGTCCCTCCCTCAGTGATGGCCCTGTGGCTGTTCACCCGCCTTGGTTGTGGGAGCTGTAGGAAGACAGTGCCAGCTGGGTCTGCTTTGCACCCTGGTGGTTTGCACCCCTGGGCACAGGGGGCTCTGACGGGAGTTTTGCCCAAGGAGCAGGGTGTTTGCCAGACAACTGGCCATGGGTCCTGATGGAGCACGTGGACATGAGACAGTGGCTTATTGCAGAAGTATTATCCCTGCTGGCAGCAGGACTGAAGTCCCACAGCCTCGTGGAGCCACCGTTGTGGCAGAAAGATGTAGCAATGAGTTTTGTATAGATGCTAATGGCTCTAGAGGATGCAAGGAGTAATATAATGACTTTGTCCTTGGATGGACGTGTGCTGCCATATGTACTTAGAGCAGGTCATGCTTGGGCTTGGGCACAGCTGAGGGATGCTGTGAGCCCATGCTGAGCTCTGGCGTGCAGCCTCTCTCTGTCTCCAAAGGTCAGAGCCATCCTGGGCTGCAGCCTGTGTTGCTGGTATGGGACCCCGTCTGGGACCCCTGGTGAGCACAGCCACCATACGGGGTCCTACCACTACCTGCTGCCCGGGCAGGGTGGCCAGGGTGAGTGGGGAAGGCATTAGCCAGGCTTACTGCCTTTTTCATCAAGAGCCTTCTGTATAATTTACGAGGTACCTCCGCTGTATGAATGTCTCCCATAATGAGCAGCAGTCTCATTTCCACACTTTTCCTCTGCTGCATTCATTTCAGTTTGTTAGTTTTTATGATGAGAGATCCACTCTTTACCTGCTTCCTAGCCTTGCTGCCACCCTCCACCCCATGCCAGGGTGCTCCCTGTTCTGGGCAGGCTGCATCCCTGCCTCTTTGTTGGTTCTTTTCAGAGGTCGACAGCGGCAGCGTGGGCAGCTTGGGGCAGGGAGAACAACAAAGGGAAGCAAAGAATCCCTCTTCAAAAGGCCAGGGAGGAAGGCAGGTGGCCAGTGAGCGTCAGGCAGGGAGACAAAAAGCTAGGAACAATGGGAGCTGCATGGAGCACCAACGCTCACCCCTCTCATTATCCACCCATAACTCAGATGAGTCGCACGCCAGGGCTGAACTTTGTATCCCCAGAGTCAGAGCAGGGGAGGAATGGAATGGCTGGGGATGAAGAACTGGGCTCTGGGAGCACAGCACCTCAGGGTGATTATGGGCTGGTGTCAAGGGACAGGGCTCCTCTGGGGTGCAGACACATGCACAGGGACAGCCACATGAGCACTGAGGCCACCTCCAGTGGCAGCCAGTGAAAGCTACAGTCTGCAAGGATGAAGCTAACCCTGATGGTCTTTACTCAGCAGCAAAGTCAAGAGCTAAGAAAAGGGCTCCTCAGGGACACCCTGTGGTTTCCAGAAAGGGAGATTGTAACTCCCAATGGCTCTTAAGTGGTGTTGGTGGAGACATGCAGCCTGGGGAACAGGTCTCCAGTGAGAAGAGTCAAGGTGCACTTCAGGCATTCGTCTTGGAAATCTTTCTGAGTGTCTCCTGTCCTCAGAGGTACACTGCTAAGATGCTTCTAGGACAGAGAAATGTGTGCCTTTTGAAAGATGACACCATCAGGAATAAAGTAGGGGAAAATAAACCTCTTAGCCAGATGAATTCAGCGGGTCAGGCTTTGGCTGCCAGCAAACACAGAGGTAATGACTAGATTCTTGTCATGTACCAGGTATAACTATTCCAGGGACCTGCCAATAAGCGGATGGAGGGCAGGGGCAAGTTTTGTCTTAGCACACTCATATTCAAGGGTGCTACTTTGTCATTATGTCATTTTTCTCCAGCTTTTTCCATTCATCTGTCTCTCTGTGATGAGCATCTGTTTGTGTCAGAACAAGGGGTTGTTGACTGCACTCAAGCTGAGCTGCTTTGACCTGCACTTCACAATGCACAAAGGCTTTTCTCTATGATGATTAGCTCTGTGGTGCAATATTAAAGCTCTTTCTTCCTCCTTATGCGCCTTTTACAGAGTCTGTTAGGTGGGGAGCTTCAAAGGGCCTGCTGGAGTGTCCTACAGCTGTCTGACTCAAATCTGCTGCTGCCCTTGTTCCTACAGGAGCAGGAAACCATCCCACACATTATGACCATCAGAAATGTGCAGAGGGACAAGAGGAGTAAGGAAAGATTATCACCTGAAACGAGGTGCCACAGACAACACAGTGCTGTTCTTGGTGAGATGAGACAGCTATTTGGGCAGCAGCAGTGCCCTGAGTTAGAGGAGACTGTAAGCAAGGGTCACGGAGATGTGGGGGTGCCTATAGGAGGCGTGGGGTCACCAGGACTCCCTTCTCTGGCTGTTTTCTGCTGCACTCCTCCCTCCTGCAAAGCAGCAACCTTTGGCCCTTCTCAGCACTGAAAATGCTGGGGAAAAAACCCAGAAGCTTCCATACTGTGAAGAAAAACTGTTCAGTGGTTGAAGGTCTTTTTAAAATGAGAGCTATTTCACGGACTCTCCCATAGATGGAGATAGTATTTTTTCTACATGCAAAAAACCTTGATTTCTTATTGTATGGGACTAACTTTCTGGAAACATTTGGGAAGTGTCTTGTATGATCTCAACCAGCTTTGGGCTTTACTATTGTTACCTCAGCTCCTGGCATCACATGGACCAGAGCACACGGTGAACATAGGCTGAGGTCCCAGTGGGCAAAACCACTTGCTGAAACTAGATCTGAATTTCAGCACAGATTTTGGAATTGCACAGCACAAGGAGCAGTTGTATGGGCACAATGACCTCTCAGGGACCACTCTTCCCTCTCATGCGTGAGCACAGAATTAGACACTTTTCTTCCCAACTCTTTTGGTAGGATCTGAGAAAGAGGACCTTCCATCTATCCCCTTTTATTTGATAATTAAATAAAGAAATAGAACCCTTGAGCAAATGAAATGTCATTTCACATTCCAGCAAAAACATTTGGGTTAAAAATCTAGGTCAGAATGCAAATTATCTTGCTGCCTTCTTGAAGGTGAAGTCCCTGAAATGATCTCGATTTAAGTGAAATTGGGGATTTCCCGGTTTTTGCAAGCACTTTATTTTCCTTCTAATGAATACAAGGAAAAAAACTTCCCTGAAACTGCCAGGGGATACAATCTATCTCGAATGGCTGTAATACTGTATAATAAAATAAGCCTTAACAATAAATGTCTTATGCTCTTAGAGCCTGTATTTTGAGCACGACATGTAGGGTGTTAAATTTGGTGGAAAATCTGACCAGAAGTCAGAAAATCAATAGCATTTTTTCAAGATTGCTGCTTGGTTTTGGTGCCACAGAGAAGAGGAACCCAAGGATGCTCCTTGCTTGGGCCCAGGGTTGCAGTGGGGCACAGGACATTTCCTGGTACTGGTGGCACCTCCCCATGCTGAGGAGCATGAGGACCAAGGCCAAAAGTGGAGGAAGAGGGATTTTTTTTTTCCCCAGTGCTATCCTCCCATCTCCTGGATACTGCTTTCCCCTTGCCCTGCCCAGCTCAGCTGGACATTGAGCCACTGGTGGAAGCTATGGCAGAGACGGTGATGCCCCGCACAGGAGGAAAGACATGGATTTGATATTGATACTGTATTTGATAAGAAAATAAAATCTTCCAGTATAACACCGGGTATGACTGTTTGTACAGCAAAAACTACATTAGCACTGTAAATTATCTGTAGGAAAGTACAACCAGGAACATGAGCTCAATTGGTTCTGAAGAATTCAAGGTCAGAAGCTCTCTGCTCTCACTACCCCCTCCTTTCTCTTATTCAGGGAATTAATTCCTTGAGTGTTTCTATTTACCACACAGTCAGTGTTTGTTTGTCTCAGTGTTAACATTTCCTTTCTTTTTTGTCTTTAATCAGCTGCAATTATTCAGTTATATTCATGGGTAGCACTAAAATAAAAATAGGTGCATTATGAATATTAAACTTCTGCAAAGCAAGCCCTGAAATAGATGATTTGTGTGCTCTGTGTACATAGGTTTTTCTGCTTGGAGTACACAGTGAGCCGTATATTGTTACCCTTCCTTTCTATTTCATTTTCCATATGCACAGGATGAGAAGCAATCTGAGCCCTAAAGAGAATGGGGGAAAGGAGAAATTCTGGGTGCCTTCAGAGCATGGCTGTGATGTTCTGCTACTGCTGGAGTCCGCAGAGGGGAATCTGTGAAGAAGAACTTAAAATTAAACTTTAAATCTGGATTGCAATCAGCAGAGCAAGGACAGTGGGGAGCTGCACTAAGAGGAGAGGAGCCACCTCAGCCCCCATGTCTGAGCTCTGCTGGGGGGAGCCAGGTTCCCTCACCACCCTGAAGCCACAGGAGAAGGGTTACCCCCTCTGCGTCCTGCCTGTTTTTTCATCAAGTCTGATTTTGAGGATCCTCTCACAATCAGATCCTACAGACCATCATCCATGGCTTTGGGCAGCTGTAGAGTACAGTGTTGAACACGAGGGATATTTTCTTTTGCTCTAGATCTCTAGAAAACCCAGTGGAATACCTGAGACTGGGCTTTAGGACATCTAAGATCTCTCCCTGCTGCCATGTTACTCACATCCATCCCTCTTTGCTGGCTGGACTGGGGAGAAGTTGGAGCCTGCCCCTGTTAACAGGGCTGCTGCCTTTGCTCCCATGGAAGTGCATTTGTGGAAATCCAGGATTAAACTTGCTTTTTCTCTCTCTTCTTCTGTGTCAGACTTCTTAAGGTTTGTGAAGGGAAGCTGGGAGCTGATGTCACAGCCTGACAAACCTGCCATTGTTCATATCCCATGCCTTGTCTGGATGACTGGTTCTTTACATTTTTAATGGTATTTTGTATTGCTTTTCTTGTACTGCTCCTGGATATTTTGCAACAGGCATCTTTGTGGATGGATGCAATGATCAATAGCAAATAATAATCTGGGTCTAGAGGGAACAGGGTTTGCAAAGCCACTCACCATTCACACTTGCTGGAAGCACGATAAGAAATCATCAGGATAAGGCCGAGTAGAGAGAAAATGACCTGGGAGAAGGACAAGCAGGAAAACCAATCTCAGAAAATGAAAATAGTTTTTTTTAAAGTGCTGTGTAAAATTATACATTTAATTCTTTTTTCTTTTAGCATCTGTCCTGGTTTGAGGTAAAATGAACCAATTTTCTGTTTTACAGTTTTACTTTCTTGGCTGGGCCTCTCCTAACTAGCTAAACTCTGAAATTAACAGCATGTTGTTCAGAGCTGTTCCATCTCACAGTGATAAGACCTGATTATACCAAGGGATGGTATGCAGAGAGGCCCTTGTTTAAACTTATTGCTAGAAGAACCAAGGTCAGATAATTTTTGTCGTTCGCCCGTCAGAGAGTCCCACCTTCAAGGAGGAGCGGACAGGACAGGTGACCCAAAACTGACCAACAGGGGTATTCCATCCCATCCGCATCATGCCCTGTATAAAAGCTGAAGGATCAACAGGTCAAGCCCCTTCTTTCCCCTTCTTTGATGGCTGACATCCAAGGAGGACTCTGCCTGCTCGTCTGCCTTTGATCCTGATCTGAGCGTTCCTGACTCCAGATCTGGAATCCGGCTCCTGTCGATCACTGAGTCCAGTTTAGGACTTTTCCTGAAGCCTGCCGGTGACGTGGTCATCATCCTGGGAGCTTGATACGGTTTTGTATATATTGTATACTCCCTTTTTCCATTTTTCCTAAATTTCCTTTTTATTATATTACTTATATTTTTATTAAAGTAGTTTAGTTTGTTCTAAACTCTTGAATCTCTTTAACTCCTTCCTATCCTTTCTTTACCCAAAGGGGGCGAGGGGGGAACATCTGTCACTCAGGTTTTGGTAAATTTGGCTGAAACTACGACAGCATCAAACCTTACAGCACATTGTGCTATAGCAGCTTTCTTGCTGCTCCTGCTGGCTGACTCTCAGGAGCCAGGGTATATTAGCGACTTCTTTTTCCCAGTAACGCTATAGTTTTCTGTCTTGTTCCTTAAAGGATTTGGTTTGGGAGGCTTTTAAATCACTCCAGTCATCTGGGGTGACTTTGCCGTTTAGTCCCTGCAGGTTGTCCAAAGGGGAAGGATGCTGTCCTTAGCCTGGCTCTGTACAACCCTTGACACAAGCTCATGCCCAGGGCTGCTCCTCCTGCTGCCATTTCCCTTGGGCTGAAGATGGACTGTGCCTCTCAAGCTGCTGTGCCCTGATGAATGTCACTGGTGTAAATAAAATCCGTTACAGGGGCTTGAGCCAATGTCCACGTTCATCCCCTCTCCCTCCTGCTGCCCCGTCTACAGCTGGGATGAATTGTCTCAATCTATCACAATTACGAAGACACTTGAACTAAATAACTTCGTAAAGATCTGCCTGGGAAAATTCATTGGTTTGAGACCTTAGAAATGGATTTTATTTACAGTGTCCAGAGAATCATAGAGAAGAGGTGAGCTGGGCTGTGGCGGGATGCAGAGCAGCCCAGCCCCACTGTGTGCACCCTTTGCCCTGCAGCCCCCGCCACCTGCCAGCACTGGGAGACCTGCAATCCTCAGGGAAGGGTATTAAATAACATACTAGTGCATATAGAATTATAGAATGGTTTGGGTTGGAAGGGATCTTAAAGACCACCTGGTCCCACCCCTGTGGGCTGGGCATGGATGCATCCCACTAGACCAGGCTGCTCAAAGCCCCATCCAGCCTGGCCTCGAACACCTCCAGGGATGGGGCAGCTACAGCTTCTCTGGGCAACCTGGGCCAGGGTCTCACCACCGTCACAGCAAAAAACTTCTTCCTGAGATCTCATCTAAATCATTCCTCTTCCAGTTTAAAACTGTAAAACTCTGTGATCGCAGAGGGATGTCTAACTCTGCCTTTGCTAGGAATAAAGGGGTAGGAGCGATTTTATGTCTGAAGGGAATCTGATGGCGGTACTTCTATCCTGGGCAAAGTTTTCCAAAGCCCTTTTGTGTCTGAACTGCCCAAAACCCACTTTGAAAACCAATGTTGGCATCTGAGGACTTGCCAGAGATAAGATCCAGTTACAGCAGCATAACAAATTACCTGCTGTCAGCTGAACCATGATAGCCGAGTACAGATGTGCTCTTACTCTGTGATCTTTCCCTGACATTTAAACTAAGCTGTTTTAAGGATTTAAGAGCAGTCATAACAGGTCACAGCAAAGGGCTGGCCAGCCGAAGCTGCTGGCCCCAGGATGTGCTTTGGCCAAAGTCCTGGGAAGCGCGTAGGAAGTGGAAATCCTGCCCCACCACCTCCCTGAGGGCTCTGGCTGTCCCCAGCACTGTGGTGGGGCTGGAGCAGCTGGGATGGGATGGGACAAGACAAGATGGGATGGAATGGGATGGGTTGGGATGCCTCAGCCCATGAGGGAATTTTCTCCTACTCATTTCCTCTCTTTTCTTGAACTCAAGTAAATTTTTATCATCTGCAAAATCCTGTGGCAAGATATTGCAAAGCTTAACCCCATGCTAGGCTTAGCAAAGTTTTCTGGTTCCAGGGGTCATTTCTACCATGGTTTGGGGTGTTGCTGGGCTTCTGTGTCCTAGCCCACACCTCCAGGCTAAGTGGAGATGAAGCTCCTAAATCCCAGGCATTTTGGTGCCTAAATGCAGTGCATCCCAGGAGGCTTTACGGACCAGATTGGGACCAGCAAGCACGGTGAGATGCTTGTTCCCTTCCACCACGTGCATTTGGATGTGTCTCTGCCTGCTGCTATGGGTGGGCTGGGCAGAAAACAGGCTGACCCTGCTCCAGACATCTTTGCTGCTAAGCATCCAAGCAGAGTGGGAATAATAATTTGTAAAAAATTATGTGAGTGGTTGTAGATGAAAAAAATGTGTTTATTTAGTGCTGTCTAAGGAAATGTGCTCCGCATGCCTGTGACACATCCTTCTCTGGAAGGCAGTCGTGCACGCTCTGTCAGGGATAACCTTGTTCCAAGTACTAAATGCCAATTTGGCTGCCTTTGTTTTTTCCCATTTTACTACAATTAACTGTCTCTATGCTGAGTGCAACTGGGGTGGTGAGTCCAGGGGCTGGCTGGGTCCTGGTTCTGCAGAGATGAGGCTGGTCCTGCCATGGAGCAGGGCTCCATTGCCGCTGGTGTCTGTGCTGATTGCTGTGCTGACCCTGCTGGACAGACCAGCCTTCACTTGCTCATTTAAATACAATAATCTTCATTTATGTACTGCAAGCAAATCCCTAAATATCGTAATTTTGATTGCCTCCCCAGCAGTTTAAAGGATTATATCTGGGTTATTTTTAGCCCAGATCATTTCCTTGATCTGATTTACAGGCTATGTCAAGAAGGAGTTATAGGCAGGTGGGATGCAGGGAGAAGCAGTGGAGACTGAGCAGCCCTGGCCAATGGTGCAGCCCACGCTGAGGGGGTGACGGAGGGGCCCCGCTGAGTGTAGGCATGATATTCTTATCCTGCAGAGAGTGATGAGTTGCATCATTGCAGCACAGCTGGGCCTGCGGAGGTGGACTTAGTGCTCACAAAGTGGTCGCTCATCTTTGGATGGGTTTGGAAAAAAAAACCCAACCCTGTGATTATCTTCACCTCTCTCCCAGATCAGGTTTAGGACAGGCAGGAGGTTCTGGGCACCCTTTCACAGCTCTACCTGCCTGTTTGGCATCTGACGTCCCTCCTTCACCTCCAGCCAAGGTCCCTGAGCTGCCTCCTCTCTCACAGTCTGAGGAGGAGTGTTGTCTCCCATGCTTCAAAGGCAGCATCAGCAGCACAGCAAACCCCCTTGCTCCTTTTGCTGGGGGATTTAGCTAATGCTCTCTCCAATCCATTTTGCTTCCCTGCAGCTTAGCCTGGATTTTCCTCCCCATCTCCTCAGCCCACTTAGGGTGCACAGCCCTATGCCAGCCTGGAGGTATCTCAGCCCTGCCGGCAGCTTGCCCACACTGAGGGCTCCTTAGGGGCTGAGGCAGAAGGTGCTCAGCGCCGGGTGAGAACACTGTAACAGGCAACTACAGAACCAAGAGAAATTTATGAAAAAAAATTTGCCTGTTATAGTGTGTTTAGGCTCCAGTGACCCTGCCTATCCCTCCCTCCTGCCTGCACATCCTGGGGGGGCAGCCTTGGATGAAGAGCCCATGGAGAAGCAGCAGCACCAGCTGCGCCATCGGGCCGAGCAATGGCTCTCAGGCTGGTGAGGCTTCCCTGGTGATGGAGCAGGAGGTCTGGATTCATCAGTCATGTCACATTACATTATGTGATGCAATGCAACATGGCATGACTGATGCAACCCAACGTTAAATGTCATAGAGCAATGGATCAGCTCAAGGCTACGGTAATTTTATGTGCCCATTTAATCTGGTATTTAAAAACAAACACTCATAGCAATCTGCATCACATGCTACATTTTGCAAAATTGAGCAGCAAATCTGTACCAAGCAAATTATATAATTCTGTCATCCCTCAGCCTTATGTACGTATGTGTAAATACTATAGTCAGGTTTAAAATTGGTGCTCTGGCTTTCCCACCATGAGCATTGTCAGGGAGGGTCTCACGGAGCTCCTGCAGGCTACCTGGTTTTGGTCTCCACTCTCCAGCCTGTGCTGGGGGCATATCCCGTGCCAGGGGTCACCATGGCTGTTTGCAGACAGAACAGCTACTGTCACCATCTGCTCTAGGTAAATGAGCAGGGCAAAAACATCAGCAATTTACATTTTAGAGCTGAAGACGAAGGTTTTTTGCCTGAAGCTTGTTGGGAGCATGCCTGCCTGAGCTATGGTGGAGGCCAAGGCACAGCTGGGGGCTCTGCCCCACTTGGCACAGCTGGACCCACAGCTGCACAGACATTCAGTGCTTTTCCCTCCCTTGTGGCCTGGGAACACGTCTGCCACCCGATCTCTTCTCACCATGGTACTGTCACTGCTGCAGGTCAAGGCTTTCCCCGTCTTTCAGAGCATCTTGGTGTTTTGAAAGGGAAAAGCCTGTCCTGTTGTTCTCCCTCCCAGACCTGTGTCTGGGTGGCCTTGGTCTGATTCTGCTTGGCAAAAAAAAATACAAGAATCCCTCAAGCACTTGCTTACTGCAGCCTAAGTGAGGGTAGCACTTGGACATGAGCTGAATTTAAAGCAGGTACGTAAGTGTTGTCCTGGGGTGCTTTGCCAAGCCAGAGCAGGGCAGACCTCTCCAGAGCAAAGAGCATTCCTTCTTTTAATGGCTGGAGCAAAAATGATGGTAATTAATGTTTCCCCAGCCTGTCATAGCACCATCAAATTTTATGACCGAAAGAAGTACTTCAGTTCTTCTGCCTTGTTGGGCTCCTTTCCTCACTCTGACAGGAGGGCAGCAGCTCTGCCTGAAGGTTCTCAACCTGCTGGGCAGTGATCCAGCAGCAGGGAATGCTGCTTTTCCTTAAAGAAGCAAAATTAAGGGGAAGGGTGGGGGGGGGAGAGGCGGAGGGAATTAAAAAGAAACTGAACCAAAGGAGCAGAATCATGGCCAGGTTTCCCTGCATGCATGGGTGTTTTCTGGTGGCAGGTACCGAGGAGCTGCTGTCAGCATCAATCCACACAGGTCTAGGCTAGCTCCCTCCCCAGCAGCAATCACAGTTTGGGCGTTTGTTCTGCTTTGCAGGGCTCGTGTCTGCACTTGCAAAACACGCTCATGTCAAAGCATCCCCTTTCTGACCAAAAAGGCCCTTTTGAGGTCTGGAGGGGGGCAGAGCTGGGATACCATGAAGTTTCTCACCCAAAAACCTGCTCTTCGAGGTTGGCTGTTCCCAAAGCACTGTGCTTTGATCACAGCAAGAGGAACCAGAGCAAACTGTGGAGTCTGTGGCCAGGCTGCCACAGACACTCTGCAGGCTGGCTGCTGAGCTGGGATTCAGTGTTTACATGCATGGTTGTTGTTGCTCAGACCTTTCCAAGGGTGTTTTGCAGCATTTTCTAATATTGCTGTGTTGAGCCAGGATTTTTTGGGTAGTTTTTTTTTTCCTTTAATTTCTGGAGCTGACTGGAAGTGTGCAGCCAGGTCTGAATCCAGAGTGGGGCTGCTGTGAGCCGTTTCAGAGAGGCTTTGCAGCAGCTGGCAACACTGTCAGGCGACAAAGCTGTCTGCAGGGTGTGTGCTCAGCAAACCCATCTCCAGGGCTCCGGAGGTGGGTGAAAATCAGGTAGATGCTCACAGCCTCGGAAGTCTGTTTTTACATCTTGGATCAGAAACATGCAATGAAAAATTCATATTTCAGTTCAGATCTTATTTTTGGCTCAAGATCAGAAAAAAAATGTTAAGTGGGGAATCTAATGTGCATTTATATTTGCGTAACTCGCTAGCAGAGGAACTGCTTTGTGTCTTATACAACTCATGCCAAAGTGAAGGATTTGCTCTTTCATTTTCAGCCTGGGGTGAAATTTTACAGTTGAGATTATAGGATCCTGGAAATAATTGTTGCCCCAACCTTAACTCTTACATTATAAATGAGGATGCATCATACTCAGCATGACTGGGAATTACAGAAATTAAGGATGAAAAACCTCGTCTTCCAGCCAGTGTAAGATTATTTTGTACACTGTGATTAATTTTTTTAAAGTATTCTCTGCCTTTTAGACAATGGCCATTTTCCTTACAGAGCAGCACTGCTAATGAGCGGCTCCATTTCAAGCAAGACTCAAATGCACTGTCCACATGCTGGTCTTCTCCAAAAAGGACAAGAGCTGTTTCCATGCCCCACCTTGGTATTTTTCTATCCCAGGGAGGTCAGAGACATTCAGGGCTTGAGGTGGAGGCTGAGGCTTACATTTCAAGGGATACATGAAAACCAGGGCTGACAAAGCCCTGGAAGTGGGAGGTGATGACACCAGAGGCAGGCACCAGAGGCTGTGTGGGAGCCAGGGAGCAAGGAGGCTCTGGGTCTGTCCCCACTAGCAACCTCCTGTACCTTCTCCTCACTCTGCCCCTGTTTCCATGACATTCATCCCCCACCATCCCCACGCCCTGGGTAAGAGTGGCAGAACCAGGGCCGTCTCCTCCGGGTCTACCCCAGTCCTGCTGGTACAGCACCAGGGGAGGGGACAGATGCAGAGCCACAACTCCAGAAACACTGTTTCCCCGCCCTATGCACATCAGGCCAGATCTCCGTGGTGGAACACATAACTGAAAGCTGTAAAAGGGAAGTTTTCTTTCTGTGCTTTCTTTTTCTCCCTCTTTGCCCATCCAGGCTGGCTCCTTTCCACCCTCCTTCCACTTCTCTTTGTTGTCACTAAAAAGATTAAACTTGTTTGACCAGGTTCTGAGTCAGCACAGTTGTAAGGGGAAGATGAATGAGGCTCTTTAACCCTGCTTATCCCTCCAAATGCCCTCCTCATAGAAAAAAACACACACGTATGCTCTGGGAAACATCAGGTTTAATGTTCCTTTTATTTTTAAGTCATTCTTTCTACCAGTCTTATTTCTACTTCTGCCAGATAATGGGGCTGCTCTCACTCCTGCTGCTCTCTGTGCTGAACCTTTCTCTGCTTTTCCATGCTGAAAGGGCTCTCCCTTTCTTCTGGATCTTCTGCAGTAAGACAGAGCAGGATGCATGATCCTGAAAGGGCAAAACAGCTCTGTTCTCTTTTGTCCCCAAAACCTTTCCCCTCTCAGCCCAACTCTCACATCTTGATTCTTTTTTCCTCAGTCCTCAGAGGAGGCTGCTTTCAAAACCCTTTTATCCCTGTAGTAAAAATCAGAAGCGTGAACAGAAAACTGAAAGATGATGTGGAGGGAGATGGGGCTTATACCCAAGGAGAGCAGGTTTGGGAAGGGTCAGGATGCTGTTGGGTGAGGGGAACCCATTGACCTTGACACATGCATCTCCTCATGAACCACTCGGTACATTCCCCATGACCAGCACCTAGACCCAACCGAAGAGCATCTTCATGCCCACTAGGATGGATCCCAAGGCAGAAAGAATCCTTGGGGCAGGATTTCAATCCCCAGTGGTGCTAATTGCTCCTGGCATTTCTCTTTTTCTGTGACAGCCTGCACCCAAAGCCCTCAGAGCTCCAGGAAAGTTCTTAAACTGAATGCTTGGGAGAGGCAAATATTTTCCAGTTTTCTATTCGGGGGATAAACAGAAGTAAGTGGTGCATCCATAATCCTGGATTCTGTTTTACAAATGCCTTGTGGTGGTACTGTGTGTCATTCATGTAGGTGACTTTTACAATGAAAAATCCCATTTAAGCCTGACCTTTCACGTTCTGGAACATAATAGACTGTGCAACCAAATCGCATCCTCCTGGCAGAGACACCAGTGAACTGGAATATTAGTTTTGTAAGGGGAGATCTGAATTCTGAGAATTCATTTGCTGGAAGTAGTGTTTCTAACTATGGGTCCACTAAGTGAATTGGGCAAGGGGAGATTTGTGCCTCCAATGTGCCGACACCAAGCTCTTGTGCAGCTAAGCATCTCTGCAGGGCGATTTGAAATTGGGATCAGGTCTCCTGAGAGCCCTCTCTGCAGAGGAATGTCTGCCTGTCTCCCAGGAAGCAGGAAGAAGAAAGAGCAAAGGTGATAAATGGGGTAGAAAAAAAAGATCTTCTTTCCACAGCGAGCACTTGGTAATGATGAAGTATTTTGCCAGAATGGATGGGATGGGATGGAGTGAGGTGGGATGAGATGAGATAGGGTGGGATGGGACAATGTCTTGTTCTCACCCAGGCTGTGGGGCAGGAGAAGCAGCTCACGCAGGTGGGTCTATTTCCAGCCCAACAATTAATTATCGCTGCTGCTTCTCTCACGGGGCTCTTTGTGCAGCAGCTCCCCATGTCGGTTGATGAGGCCTCTAATTCCCCTGTTCCCGCTGGCTCGCAAGGCTGCTGTGGCTGCTACTTGAAGCATTTATGTTAATACGCTATCAGGCAGCCACATCCCATGGCTTATCATTTTCATCAAGTCTTGGTTTTATGGTTGAAAGGAATTACTTTCAAAAGACCATTACCACCTCCCTGTTTCTCATGGCCTTATGCCTACCTGCTGTTAAGCTTTTATAAAGGCATAATTTTTTTGTGTAAAGCTCATAAAAGCTGCTACTCTAGTCCCATGCTCGAGTCCACTTCCCACACTTGCTGCCTGGGACTGGGACTCGGGCAGCAGCAATCCCGGCTGATGCTGCTGGGGAGCTGGGCAGCAGAGGAGAGAGCAATTGGACTGAGAGCAGCCCTGAGGGGAAACACTTGGGGATGAGAAGCTCAACATGAACCAGCAACATGTGCTGGCAGCCCAGAAAGCCACTCGCATCCTGGGCTACATCCCCAGCAGTGTGGTCAGCAGAGTGAAGAGAAGGATTCTGCCCCTCTGCTCTGCTCTGAGGAGATCCCACCTGGAGTGCTGCCTCCAGCTCTGGGGCCATCAACATCAGAAGGACATGGACCTGCTAGAGCAGGTCCAGAGCAGGGCCATGAAGATGCTCCGAGGGCTGGAGCCCCTCTACTGTTAGGACAGGCTGAGAAAGTTGGGGGTGTTCAGCCTGGAGAAGGCTATGGGGAGGCCTTAGAGCCCCTTCCAGTACCTAAAGGGGATACAGAGAAGATGGGGAGGGTCTCTTGGTGCAGGAGTGGAGCTTCAGGATGAAGGTTAATGGTTTTAAACTGAAAGAGGGTAGATTTAGATGAGATCTCAGGAGATTCTTTCCTGTGAGGGTGGTTAAGACCCTGGCCCAGATTGCCCAGAGAAGCTGCCCCATCCCTGGAAGTGTTCAAAGGCCAGGCTGGATACTGCTTTGAGCAACCTGGTCTAGTGGGAGGTATCTCTGCCCTGGCAAGGGGGACTGGAACTGAATGATCTTTAAGGTCCCTTCTAACTTAAATCATTCTATGATTCTTCTCTGCTGAACCCACGATTCTAAGGGGCTGCATGATGGTGCCAGCTTCCGATGAGGATGTCCCAGGTCCTTTTCAGAGAGGACAGGGAGAGACAGGTAGGGTTGGCAATCTCCAGGTGCAGTTTCAGGCAGGACGAGGGCAGGATGCTGGTGGCCCTGAGCCTTGTGGTCCTGGTCATCCCAAGCACAAGTTTCAGCACCAACTTTACTGGTGGCTCCTGTCTTCCCTTTGCAGCCAAACTCCTTGCTGCTGTCACAGGCAGATGGTTTCTGCCCCTTGGGTGCATGACAAGCCCTTGCCTGGGGCAGGCACCACTCTCCAGAGCCTGCTGCCAGGCCAGTTTCTCCTTTAGCATTCCTGCCACACTCACTGCTGCTTTATTTTTGATTCTGTTTTTGCTGGCAAGTTGAACAGGGGCATGCAGCTAGTCACACCGCCTGATAGTCGTTTGCCAGTAACATAAAAACTCTTATGCGCCAATATATCAATCAGCGTTATGTGTCAGCCTTGACTACTGCATTCAGCTTCCATCAACCAAACAAAATCACGCCGTAGCAGTCAAGGAGGAGGCTAATACTGATGACTGGAGGCATGGCCGGGCATACAAAGCATGGGTAGGCAACTGGGTGGCCAAGCTGGCTGCTGAAGCTAGGGAAGTGCAGGCAGTGATATTTTTCCAGCCTGTGGTGCTCCCTGAGCCCTGGGGTCACATGCGGTGTGTGGGGAAAAGTGGCAGTGTCCCTGTGGGCTCAATGGCTCTCCATGGGCCATGACATGCTGTGGTTTCACTCCTTTCAGCAGCAGAAAGGTGCCAAGCAGGAGTAGTTTTGGTGGAGTTTCACTGCAGCCTCAGCAGCTCTCCCAGCCTCCTGCTGCTAGCCTCCATGCCTCTTTGCATCCAATTAGAATAATTCCAACTAATTAAAAGGAGGTAATGGATTTCAGGAGGGGCACCGTGTGCTGTCCTGGTCTCTCTTTCCACCAAAGCCATTGGAGCTGCCAGGAGGTGGTTGTTCCTTGTTAGCACCCTACTGGAAGCCCAGGTGACCCTTGTTGCCCCTGGGCATTGAGCATGGCCTTGGCCTGGGCCCATCAAGGGCAAATGCTGCCCCATATGGGGCTGAGTGCCCAGGGAGGCTATGCAGCCCATGTGGGGACAGGCAGAGATGACCAACAATGAATGCTAAGGTCCAAGGTATATTTTGGATTAAATGTGCCTGAAAACTCAAATGTGACTGGAGAGTAGTTCCCAGGCCCTTGGCAACTTGCTGATGCCATGCTCGGTGTCTGCATTGCTCTGGCTTTGGAAGAGGAGAAGAAATGTGGCGGGAGGCTCCCCAGGGACGGGCACTGTCCCTTTGCTCCAGCAGCACCAGAGATTCCACTCAGGCTGCATCTGTGCAGGGTTTGCTGGATGCGGCCATGGGTGCAGGGCTGGTGTCATCCTCTCGGCACTTCTGGCTGGAATGGTGCTGGCATTGGCTTTTTTTGATATGGCCATGGCAGGGATGAAGTTGTGGTGTGAGAGGTCTCAGAAGCTGAAAGCTGTGGGCTTTGCATTTCTTCATATTAAATATGTTAGTGGCCAATGTATCTCCCGATTATTTAATTTGACTTGGAATAAGAGGGATTTGTATTCATTTCCAGAGATGATGTACAGGTGTGATCTTAAACTGATTTAGACAGTATTGTACATCAAGAAAAATGAGAACAGGAAAATCTAGTGTATGGTGGTTTTTTTTTTTAAATAGGGCACTTCACAAACCTGCATGGAATTACAAGCGATAGGCAAATGCTGTCACAAAAGTCTCTCTTAAATGACAAAAGGACATGAAGAATAGTGCTGCTCAGCAGCACAATACAAGCTCCAATAATACAATCACATGCTTCTTCTCAAGTAGTTTGTAGAACAAGAGCTTTGACAGATGTCCTCTGTCAAATTTTCTCTAGTAGCCGGAGATGTTACTGGTGTTGTCTGTGCCCTCTGCTAGCAGCCACTGACCCCTGGGGCAGGGAACTGGCTTCTCCTGGTGCCTGCATGTCCACTGGGCATGTTCACCCCTCTGTGTCCATGCTTCAGAGCTCAATTCATCACCAGGGCTCGTTTTTGAGGAGCGCTAAGGGAGCTGGGGTTGTTCAGCCCAGAGAAAAGGAGGCTGAGAGGAGACCTCCTCATTTTCTACAACTCCCTGAAAGGAGGGTGTAGTGAGGAGAGGTCAGTCTCTTCTCTCAAGTAACAGGTGACAGGACAAGTGAAAATGGCCTGAAGTTGCACCAGGGGCTGTTTAGATTGGATATTAAGAAAAAAAAAATTCACTGAAAGGGCTGTCAAGCTTTGGAACAGGCTGCCCAGGGAAGCAGATGAGTCACTATCCCTGGAGGTATTTAAAAATGTGTAGACATGGGTTAGTGGTGGATTGGGCAGTGCCAGGTTAACAGTTGGAAATTATGATCTTAAAGATACCTTCCAACCATAAAGATTCTATGATTTTGGCTGTACCAGGTACAACTCCACATCATCCGTTCTGTCTGCATGTGGGTGGATCTTGGATGTTGCTGCAACCGGGAACTTTCTTTGGGATGGTTTTGTCAGGGATAGTCCAGGTTTAGGAGGGTAAGCAGGAAAAGTAAATGAGAGCAGGGTGAGAAATGTCCTTGTGTACATGGGTAGGCAGCATGTCCTCTCTTTGCATATAGGGATATATGGAGATATAAGTGCTGCCCGGTTGCACCCAGCCACTGGAGCAGAACATGCTCAGTGGTTGCAGTGGGCTGCTAGCCATCTAATGGGAGAGGTGACATCGGTGGCTAAATAACACTTATCTGGATCAAAATAAAAGCACAGGCTGTGGCTTAGTGGGTGCTGCCATCTCTGCAAGGTGTGGATTTTAAAGTCATTAAAGCTGATATGATGGAGGGGGAGAGGCTTGAGCGGGTGCCCTGGCTGGGTGATACCACACACCCACACCTCATTGTTTGGTTTTTGCTCCATTTGCTCTCATTTTCCTCCCAAAATCATTTCAGAGCAGTGCTGTGAGCTGCTAGGAAACAGCTGTATTATCGGAGGTGGCTGTGTTCCTGTGGGGAGGGATTGGAAACTGATCTTTTCTGGGAATCTCTTAGGATCAGCACAAACCTTATATTTTGACCTTGGCTGGATGTGATGTTTTAATTATCAAAGCTGGCTGAATACCACACAGCGTTTTGCCACAAACATTGCAATTTTGAGGAATTTATTTCAGTATTGCTTACTCCTTTTGGGCTTCGTGTCTATGAATGTATGAATAAACCTGCTCCAAAGTAGGTACTTTCACCTAAGCAGCACACTGAGGGGGCTGCAATTCTACTTACATGCTCTTTATGCTGCTTCTTTATTGTGGGTATAAATATAGTTTACATGTTACAAAATAATTTTTTCTTTGGGGAAAAAAAAAGTAATTGTGAGATTCCAGTGTAAAGAAGTCACAAAGCTTCAGGAAGTGCTGCAGGGTGGTTTGGGGGTCAGACCTGAATTTGCATCTCTCTGATTCCTGCTCCTTCTGAGTGAGAGAAGAGGAGATGTCACATGGCTCTGCCAGGGCATGGCCTCTCCCACACCATCTTGCTGCATCACAATGCCTTCAGAGGTGTCCTCCTTCCTCCACAAAACACCCCAAAATGCTGCTTAAGCCCAGATGTTTCCTGGGCTGGCCCTCCAGAAGACCAGAGGAACATTGGCAAGGCATGTAACTTTGAGCTTTAAGAGAAACTTGTTGATGTTTAAATATATAATAATCAAATGGAAACAGTCTTTTGCCGACTCATGGGAGTGTTCCATCTTCAGAGTGGCATGAAGGGATTTAGCCATTAAGGTTAATGCTCGTCTTCCTGCTGTCTGTTGAAACTCTGGGTTAGGCATTGCAAATAGCTTAGCCAGTATTTTTAAAGGTCATTGTGCATGAAAAAAATAAAGATCATATACCGCTCATGGAAATGTCCTTTGTAATCACCTCCCACTCAGAGGAGGAGGGACGAGGCACTCCTGAAGCATTTATCTCATCCTGTGGATCCTTTGGTGACCGGCCCTGAATCTGTGGCAACTTTAGGAGCAAGCTGACATCCCCTTCCGTAGCCCTGGTTTTCTATGTGGTTTGTTTTGCTGGGTGATAGTGCTGCTGGTGGTTACCCAATACTTGAGGTGGTTGCTCCAGGCAGGCATCCCATCATCAAGGCACACACTTGTGGTGGGCACTCAGGGCAGGTTTCACCTCCAGTCTCTTCTTTGGGTTTTCTGCGGGACTCCTTTGGGTTCAGATCTTCCCTTCTTTGCCTTCCCCACAGGATGTCTTGCTCCTAATTTATCTAGGAAGTAATTTTAATCTTTCTCTCCTCAGACAACTGGCTACCCCAGTGCATAATTAATTTATTAACACACTAACCTACTTTAAGGCAATAATCACTTCAGGGTCACAGCAGATCTCAACCTGGACTCCTGGCAGGGGTTTTCAGAGAACCTAAATTCCTTGGTGCTGGGGGGCATCTGGCCGGATACCAATTGCAGCATCCTCTTCCCATTGGCCGTGCTCCCTGTAGCCACCCTATTCTGGCTCCTGGGGCTGATCCCCATCCTCAGCTCCATTGCCCACAGCGAAATCTCATTGTGAAGGGGACCTCCTCTTGCCTGTGACCGGGAGGAGTTTATCCTTTCCATGACATCCTTTAGAGTGCCTTCCTCTTTGTCTTTCCTGAGTGGAGCTGCTGTATTGTGACTTCCCAGAGGAGGAGAGGAGGGAGCCGTTGCTTTGCAGTCACTCTGATGTGGGTGTTTAGCACCAGCTCTAATAGCCTCCTCTCTCTGAGAAGTGAACTATATCCTCTGCTCATTACTGCAGCCCTTCAGAGGAAAAGGAGAGAAAAAGAAAAGATCCTATTCAGTGTCACTGTTTCCAAAGAATACAAAGAGGATGAGGACTCCAGTGTTTGTAGCGAGCTTATATAAGAAATAAGCAATAAATGAGGAAATCCTGGTGACCTGCAGCATGCCCCGAGCCCTAACGTTTCTGGTGCTTGACTGTCCGTGTACAGAGCTGCAAAGTGAAATGAAAGCAGTTTTTAAAGTCTCTGTTCTTTTCTTCTGCTGTGAAATTTCTGCGTTTCTTTGTTGAGTGGGATCTTTGTTGGTGTTTTCTTTGTGCTTGGAGTAATTTCTGTGTTGAGAGTCTGTTATGCCGCTTCCCAGCACCACTGTGCAGTCATTGTTCCTCCTGACACCAACCCTTTCCTGGGAAGCACCTGCTTCGCGGCTGCCGCGCTGGCTGCCAAGTGGCTGCACCAGAGAGGTGGCAGCGGCACAAGTGCTGGTACAAGAGGACATCAGAAGGGCTCCCCATTCCCCCTGGAGTAAGCACCCACAGACTCCTGGGCTCCTTGGAGGCTTCAAGGGAGTTATAATTCTTACAGGGATGATCCCTTCCCTGGGGGATTTGGAGGTGGTTGGGCTCCAGGGGAGGAAGGGAGGTGGTGCAGCTCACCCTATGCTTCTCCTGGAGCTGGGCTGGAGATTTTGGGTCCTGCAAAATGTGCTGGAAACAGCAACCCTGCCTTCTGAGAGCAAGATCCTTGGGTTCCTGAGACTTCATTCTCCGCCATATAGAGTGGGTATTAATGAATATCAATAAATACTGATATTAATTATCTTGATCTGCTTGAAGCCCCTGAAAAGTAGATGTTTGGGGTCCTGCGAAGTGTGAGCTGACTCTCATTCTGCTTGCACAGAGCTGTGTGTGCTGACAGCCTGGCATGCATGCCAATGTCTCTGCATTATTGGCCGTCTGCTGGGACAGCTGAGATTACACTCCACGTGAGAAGCTAAATGTGCTTCATATGTCTGTACAAGAGCAGGGCTTGCACATTGCATTTTATAACTTTTTTTCCTGCTTCTCATCTGTAAACTTCACAGTCAGGGTAACAGATGGGGACAGCTTGGATGTTGCAGATACAGTTTGATGTATATGGGCTTGAGCCAATATCCCATTGAAGCTGAGGGTTGTCTTCCAGTCTCTGGATCACGGTAAATGCAGGCTCTGGGGTCATCATAAATACTCACCCTGTCCAAGAAATGATGGTGTCTGGTGTGTGGCTGGAATATTACACCTTGAGAAGGCAGGCTCTAGTCCAAAGCTATACTGAGCTCTTTTATCACTGATGCAATGCTCATTCTTGTTGGAGTTTTTCAGTCCTGACTCCGGGAAGCATATGTAGAAAGACAATGAAGTGGTGGAGCTGAGAAAGACTATTCCCAGAGAAGACTGCGTGGCTGCCATGAGACCAAAGCAGGACACTTTGCCAACCACCTCCTCTCCAGAGGGGTCTCAGCACAGCACTGATGCACATTGAGGGCTCTTCACACTTTCCAGCGGGGCTGGCCAGACCACAGACCACAGGTTTGGGTTTAAAGACACCTTAAAGATCATCCAGTCCCAACCCCTGCCATGGTCAGGGACACTTCCCACTAGACCAGGTTGCACAAAGCCCCACCCAGCCTGGCCTTGAACACCTCCAGGGATGGGGCAGCCACAGTTGCTCTGGGCAGCCTGTGCCAGTGTCTCACTACCCTCACAGGGAAGAATTTCTTTCTAATATCTAATCTGAGTCTCCTCTCTTTCAGTTTAAAACTGTTCCCCCTAATCCTATTGCTCCAGTTCCTGATCAAGAGTCCCTCCCCGCCTCTCCTGTAGCCCCCTCCCAACTTTCCTGTTGGCCCTCTTCAGAGAGTAGAAGGTGGATCTAAGGTCTCCCCAGAGCCTTCTCTTCTCCAGGCTGAACAACCTCGACTCTCTCAGCCTATCTTCGTAGGGGAGGGGCTCCAGTACTCGGAGCATCTTTGTGGGATCCTGCTCCTCAGCTGGCTATTAAAGGAGGCGAGGAGACACCCATCTCTGATTTATTCCTTTTTTTTTTCTTTTAATCTCTGATTTATTCCTTTTGTCCCTCTCTTACAGAATGTCTCCTGGCTGTTTTGAGAGGCAAAACTAAGCCCGCACAAAACTTGGTTGTGTAACTGAGCTGGTAAGTCATGCAGAGAAACACATCACCCTGGCTCAGGATGCTGTGGTCATTGTCCCTGGCTGGACTGATGGTACCGTCCCTGCTGGTTCTGGGGACATGGTGGTGTACCCATAGTGAAACCTGGCTGTAAAACTTTGGATCTCTCTTTCCAGAAGTAGAAATGGGGGATTCAGCCTTCTCCCCTCTGTCTCTGTTATGTTTCCTTGGAAAAAAAGCTGCTTTAAACTTTTTCCCTGGCTTGTCCTGCTGAGGCAGAGCTCTGCGAGTTGCATCTGCCTGTCATGTCACGTTAGTGTTTGCTGCAAGCCACGCCATGACATCCCAAGCAGACTGGCATACCATGGAAATAAAGTTGCTGTATGTGAAAATGGAAAAGTTGTCGCTTTCCAGAAAACAGGCTGGAGAACATCAGCTGCAAATGTGAAGGAAAAAAAAAAAAAAAAGAAGGCTTGTCTGAGTGGATGAAGGGATAGCTTTTAAAAGGCAGACCCAGCTTCCACCGATGTCAATGGAAAGCCTTACACAAACGTTAATGGCTATGGAGTCGTGCCCTAAAGCATTATATTTTTGGGATGATGTCAAATCGTAGTATCTCAAGCAAAGCTTTTGTGTTACTATAACAAGGTCTTTTTTGATTCATCTGCTTAGGTTGGCTCTTTAGTGAAGTCACTTCACCTGTCCCTGCCCCTGAAAAATAGCTGTCGTGAAACCTGTGAAACTTTATCAAGTGCTTTGAGATGTATAGGTGGAGTTGGACTATCAGGGATGTATTGTTATCACTCTCACTAGACAATATTTTGAGGCAGGAAAAATGCTTGTGATTCTTTGGGCAGATCTGCAGAGGGTAGGAAAAAAAAAAAAAAAGAAAGAAAAGAGTAATTTGTCCCCTATTAAAACACTGTGAAATATTCTGGCTCTGGAATAATTTCCCTTGTGCTTTTAGAAACCCCCTGAGTTCAAAGCATCTACCCCCTGATGCTCCAGCCTAAGCTGTATCTTTTAATCTCCACTATACCTTTTGGGAAATTTCCCCATGGTTTTGTGTACACAAGAGAGAGTTTTCTTAGGAAATTTTATTGAAAAAGACATATTTTTTTTTTTTAAAGTGGGATTTAAATAGTAAGGTACAAGCTCTCTGTCAGCACTTCTCTTTCTTCATCCATAGTGGATCCTGTTCTTGAATAGATACCCATCTCCTGTCTGCCACATTTGCATCTGTGATAATAAAGGAAAGTATCTGGCTGAAGTGGTTGAAGATAGTGGTGGGACCACTGCTTCCCAGCTGGTCTGTGGGGGTCTGGAGTTGTCATTCAGTGCAGTGCACCACCTGCACTGAACGTTAGGAGAGGTGGCTTTGCCCTGAAGCAGGAGGGGTTCACAAGCTCTGCTATGGGAACAAGCGCTTGCAAAGCAAGTGTCTATCTCTACATTATGGCTCCATTCAAGGAAGCACCTTGGAGTAGGCTGAAAGCTATTCTTTTATTGTCAGCGGTGGTCATTACATGCAGTCCTTATGGGGAGAACTCTGAAACTCATTCAAGTGTTTCCCCAAACTGCCATCATAATCTTACCATGGAGGTCACAACAGGCAGCTGAATATTATGGATTCTTTTTGTGTCACTCTGATTAATACTGTCTACAGTGTACATTGCAATAAATGATAAACGTCCCAAATACAGCACTTTCAAAGACAACACACAACCTGAAAATCTTGTTATTTGCTACTCCTACACAATACGAGAGCAACATCAGATCAGCCTTAGGTGTTGCTGTAGTAGAAATAATTAATAAAAATCAATCTGCCACCTATAATGTCTTTAAAAAGCAATAGAGAGCCACTCTGAACAGCTCTGTCTCCCAGGACCAGAGCTGGGGATAACATTTTCTACAACTTCTCACCTGAAAAAGGAAAGAATTACTTTGCATTCAGGTTCATATTGAATGTTGTGAATATTTTATAGTAGTTTACTGGCAGGAAATGGTGAATTTTTAAGGGCTTATTTGTAAAACATGAATTTTGAGCTTTTAGGAAGAACCATTTACACCATGTGCTCATTCTAAGGGCTGTGGGGAGCTGAGCACTGGTGATTCAGCAAAGTAGGGAGGGTAGATGAGGGACTACTTTCAGAGAACTCTTTGTGGGAAGCGGTTCTCAAGGTGCCTTCACACAGGCTAGACCAAGGAGGGGCAATCATGAGATAATGCTGTGGAATGCAGAGCTGCATGGTGTCTGGTGGCTGCCAGTTATCCCTCGAGACCACCACCACCATTTTTGGGCCACAGTTTGGGGTAGCCTAACACAAGTAGGAGTGTCTCCATCAGGGCTTTCCCCCTGTACGATTGCTCTGGGATTATTCCCCATTCAGATTAAAACAGGGCTGTGCTTTGACCTGCTTCTCGTTACCAGCCCTCCATATCGGGGTTAGAAGTGCCCAGGCAGGGAGCAGGAGGCTCTGGCTGTGTCTGAGGCATACCCCAAGGGCTTAGCATTACTAAGCACCATTTAAAAGCAGTAGCAGCAGCAGGAGCTCAGTATTCATAATGAAAAATTCTTCAGCAAGCAAAGCAGCAGTATAAGGAGATATAAGGGAGCCTGCCCAGTTGGGAGTCATTTGCAGATGGTTCTGGTTCATTTGTTGACTGCTTTTTCTCTGTCTTCATCAACCACCACTTCCCTTGACTAAGCAGCACACTCTGAGTATGTTCTTCGCTTTAAGCACCTTAGAAGTCCCATTGACTTCAATGGGGCGACTAATGTGCTTGATTAAAGGTAAGTACCTGCTTCAGTGCTTTGCTAAATCTGAGGTCTGGGAATAGAAATAAATGGAAGAATCCTGCCTACAGAGTGGGGACCTTCTGGGGAAATATTTGCTCTGGAGGTAGAGGAAGCTGGTCCTAGGGCAAATTTCCTACCTCTATCCTGGTGTCTTCAACGATCTTTCTTTGGGAAGTTATCCACACCAAACTGAACACGTGTCTCCAAACTGAGCTTGGATTGTTTACTTTCATGGTTGCAGGAGGACAATATGTATTTTGCTGCCATGGTCTAGTATATAAATGCAATAAAACTATGAAAGTGAGTACCTTCCCTCCTGGAGGGAGGTGAAGAAGGCACTATTCACCCTTTTAATCTTATATTGGGATTAATTTAAAGGTGGGAAATAGAACTGCAGCAGAAAGTCTGAGTTACATTCTCAGTTTGCTGCCTGAACTTGGTAAAGCCCCGTTGTACAGCTCCCTGCATGTCCTGGTTCCCCATCGTGAAGATGGAGATGATGATATAGGTCTCGCTAATGAAACACTTCACTACCTGTTGACACCAAATATATACCAGTTCATAGTGGTAAGAGTGGATGGGCCAAACATTTTGCTGGTGCAGAGTTCCCCAACAGGGGTACCCTGAGCTCTGCTGCTGGGTCAGCAGGAGCCACAGCTGGAGATCCCTTTCTAATACACCTAACAGATGCTGATCTTAATGGACTAACAGCCTGATGTGTTTTGGTAATCTGTTGTCTCTAATAGTGATGCCTGCTAATTATTAGTATTAATTATGTAAAGAGCAGTGTGTTACAGATAAACAGAAGACAAGTTTCCTGTCTTATAGGATCCCCAGTGTAAAGACAACAGTGAGTGAATCAGAGGTGACCCAAAATGTTCTGGAGAAAGCCCATCTCACCTTACAGACCACAAAGAAGGTGGCAGGATGACTGAGCCCACCACCAAACTGGGGTGGCTGAGGTAAAACTAGCACTCCCTAAGCACTTTATTTGAAGCTGGCTTTGTAACACCCCCTGGCTCGGTGTCAGAAATTTGGTCTGGTCCCATGCAGGGCTACTGGTTGGGAATGCCAGGTGGGAAGGAGTTGGCTATAAGGCCCCTCTTTGAGAGCATTAAGTGATGGCGAGGACCAGGACAGAACTAATGGGCTGCTAGCCTCGGGGGACTAATGGGCTGGCTAATAAGGATACAGATTGTGACATTGCAAAGCAAATAAGAATTGGCAGGCATTAACCTCAGACATGTCTGCTACCTAGAGAACTCCAAGCCCTTCTCTCACTCTTCATTCTGTTTAGCATATTAATGTTTAATTCCATTAGCATCAGCAGCAGTGGTTGCCATTCAGCCTGGGAGCTGCTGGGGCAAACCCCAGGAGGTGCCACTCTTGGAAGGAGGACCCCACAGCTGGCCGGGAGCCAGGATCAGGCCCTACGCCAGCTCCTCAGCTGCCGCTCCTGGCATCTGCCTCTAGGTTGCACTCCTCTGTGAATTCAGCATCCACCTCTGCTGCCTTCTCCACAGCCTGTCTCCTTCCTGACACATGGCTCCTGCACTCCATTTCACTGGAGAGATTTCTCATCATTCTCTCTCTCTTCTCCACTTTCTCCCCCTTTCCCTTTCTTGTTTAGGGTGCAATTCTTATGTGTCTGCCAGAAGAAGTGAGGTTGAAGGGGATGCTTCCAGGATGGAAACAGGACAGGGCAACAGTTCTTCATAAAGAAATGAACCATGTTGATTCGTCTTCTCCAGCCTTCCTGCTCTACTCTTCTCACTAAGTGGCAGTGGCAGCAGCAGCACGGTGTTCAACAGAGCGTTCCCCCGTGTTCGACCCAGCAGACCCACACCTCTGGAGAGAGGATTGTTCACAGGAGGACAGGAGAGAAGCAGACTCAATGTCTGGTGCGATCCCTTGCAGAGCTTAGAAATCTAATCAGCATGGTGGTGTTATATTTTTCTCTCCTTTCTCCCCTTAATGTTTCCCTTTAAATGACATATTAAAAATAGGAATATTAATTTGGCAGATGGTGCAATTGGGCTTTTGGCAGGAGCCTGCACACTGTGCTGTGGAGTCACAGACCTCTGTCTCCATGCTGGAGCACTGAGCGATGCTCTGGCTCCTCTCCAGGCACTGCCTGTCTAGCTCCAGCTCCAGCTCCCCCCTCCAGTTCTCTGTGCTGGGGCAGAGGGAGTTCCTGGGGAGTCCTTACCCCTTACAGCTGCAGCCAAGTAGCTTTGATTTCTGATAGTTCTGAGCTATCAGGGAAGGGTGGAGAGCTTGTTTCTGCTTTAATTGCAGTCAGGTTTGATGGCAGCAAGAGCTGTACTTATGTAAACACAGCATCACTTCTACAGGAGAAAAGGTGAGCTTCAGTCCTGAGTTTTATGTAGGGCTGCTGGGTGCTGTGGGCTTCCTGCAGCCCAGAGAGGAACCCTTCAGCAGGGTCTGCAGGGAGTTGAGCATGATGGGGTTTATTTGTGGGCAGGCAGTCAGGCAGTTAAAACCTTTCTAACCAGCAGGATTTTACAGATTTCTCTGGGTGATGTATACTTCTTTTTCTTCTTTTTTTTTTTTTCTGGTGTTCTGGTTGGTCTCGGCTCCCATCTAGAAGGAGGGTTCTGGTCTTTTACTGCTTTTCATTACCTAAATTTTCAGAAACACTACAGAGTCAAATTTCCCCTAAATTTTCTCTGCTGGAGCTTTGGCCCAATACTGCAATTTCACCAAGGGCAAAATGAGCCCTAATTAATCCCTGCATCTATGTTGCATCCTTCTTGCTCATCTGTAGCATTGTGTTATTTAGCATGTCTCTCCCCATGTGGTCTGAGACCAACCTCAGTTTCTGGGGGCTAAAATTCCTGTGGCCTCAGCAGGGTCCAGGGAACAAAAGCAAGAGTCGAGTCTCACGTTTGTGGTTCATTTTTCACTCATGTACAAAGGTTTTTGCCCTTTTTTTTTTCTTTCCATTTTTGTTGTTCTTTGAACTCCTTCCAGCTTGTCTGTCTTTGTTACAACATGATGCCCAGATCTGGGCGTGTGGCTTCAAACAGCAGCCTGATGAGCGCTGGGAAGAGCAGAATAATTATCTTGCTGGGCTGCAGCAGCCTGATGTTATTGACTTCTGTTCAATCGATCATCCCCCCCAGACCACTCTCTGTTGTATAGTTGTTTGGCCAGATAGCTCCATACAGCCTCTGTCCTTTTGTTTATTCTTTCCTATGTGATAATCTTTTTGCATTTGTCCTGCTGAATCTCTTTGCATTGATTGCAGGCCACTTCTTTAATTTATCAAGCTTGTATTGTATTTTATTTCTGTCCTGCAAATTATTTGCCACCCTCCCATCCTGGTAAGATGCTCAGATTTGATTAGCATACCCCTGGTCTGGTTTCCAAGTTGCTAATAAAACTATTGAACTGTATTGACCTTGCAGGGCATTCAGTGGGACCCCACTTAACATTTCTGCCCACTGGACTCTGAACTGTTGAGGTACGTGTCCATGTATTTTTAATCAGCAGCACATCTTTGTTCTTGTAGTTCATCTTATTTACACCATGTAAAGAGCCATATGATGTTCTGATAATAAAAACTATAATCTGTGTAGCTGTAGCTACCTGCCTGAGGATCTTCCTAGTGATAGATATAGTATCCGAGCCCTTGTCTGCTGATCAGCTGCCAATACCAATGGGCAGGATTTGTGTGAAGTCTGAAGTTAAAACATCATATTGCATTGTCAAAAGCACCACCTCCAAGGCCTTGATCCTGTGAGAAGACTACCCCATTCCCCAGAGCTTTCCCACCCAGCGCCCCAGCAAGGCTGCAGTCTTGGATTTGTAAAACCCTAGTTGTGTTTAGCAACTCCTGTGTCTGGCTCAGGGAAGGCACATCACTGGACTCTGATTACTTGTGAGCATAAAGGTGGGCAGTTTTCAGAGGCAGGGGCTGTGGCAAGCTGGTGCAGGACTATGAGGCTCGTCACTAGGGTGAGGGGACAACCCAAATGGCCAAGTCCCCAACTCTAGGGTGGGTGGTAGCATCTCACACCTCATCCGGCTGCTCCAGCCCCTGGGTAGCCTTGCCTTTTAACCAGATGCTCTGCTCCTTAAAAGAGCTTATCTTTAGCTTATCTTTAGGTTTTCCTTGCTCTGTTGGGGATAGAAACTGCCTTTAAGAAAAAGGAAAAGTGACAGAGGAGAAAAATCTCACTAATTCAGTTACATGCTTTTGACTGCCAGAACCAGCTTGCGTTTCACATGCCTGCTTTAGGTGATTGCTACTTGCCAGCAATGGGTACTGCTCCTGTAGCAAGTCTCCAGTGCTTTTTGGGAGCATCCCCTTGTTTTTGGTCCTGACTGACACCACAGATCTCTGACTAGTGAATGTCAGCTTGCTCTTTGTCCGCTGATGGAAAATACACTCCCAACACATGAGAAAATCAAACCTTAATAACAATGAATCCACTCTTCTGAGGTAATTTTAGAAAAGTTAGGGTTAAATTGCTCTGGCAAGCTTTGCCCTGGATGGGTCTTGCTGAATTTAAACAGCATCTTTCTAGGGTTCTTTTGGTGGGTACTTCCTCTGCGTGCTTCACTAAATACCCTTTCTTTTTATCCAGTGTTAAAAGTAGAGGGAAGCTGCAATTATCCTTAGTTTTCCCTACTCTCCTGAGAGAGGGGATGTTTGCCCCTTTGCCCTTCCTTGTCCCCCCCAAGGTGCTGGGAACAAACCATGGTGCCTCTGGCCCCAAGGGGCTAGTGTGGCTGTGCGCCTCTGCTCTGTTCTTTTGCAGGGTGTCTGGGCACCAGTGCTCCTTCCTCTGCCTATGACAGCTCCTTCTCCTGCTAACTGTTATTGAATTACACAGCCTCTTAATTGTCTCCTTTTCCTTGAAGACTAAATCAAAGCATCTCCTTAGCTTATTAGTCTCCTTGTTGTCTGTCAGAACTGACATTTTTGACTGAGCTTCTGTCAGGTGATGCTTCTCCTCCCCTCTCTCCCAGTGACTCTGAAGGAATTCAACCTCTGGTGCTGTATTTATGCCTCAAAGTTGCATTTTGAGGAACCTCTGTGGTCCTCATTGAGAATCACTCCCAGTTGCATGGGAGTAATCAACTGAAGTAAAGGGAAAGGGTGGCTTGTCCTGTCCTGTCCTGCATTCCTGGTGGACAACTGAGCTTCCAAAAGTGCTTGGTCTGAAGCCAAAAATTTGTGACAAAAGATTTGTCAAAGTGTGACACGGCTAAAGTCTCTGGTCTGTCTGGCAGAAACACCTCTTCCCACTGCCTCCACCTCCTGGAAGAGCTCCTCCTAGCTAGGACCGTCACTCACATGTCACCTTGTGTCTCCTACTCATGCTTCACATATATGAACCATTCTGTGTCACTCTGGATGTTGTATGTAACTCCTGTCCCCTTCCCTCTGTGTCACTGATCGTGCTCACAGGAGCTGGTGGGCACCTGCGTGCAGGAGCCCTCTTCTCTCTGCATGAGGAGCAACAGCCATGCCGTGCTTGATGGTTGGGCTTGGTCTCAGCTTTTCCTACAGATAAGCAGTCAGTGGGACTCCTAGCCCAGTGGAGATGGCCACCATCACAAGGTGCCTGTGCCAAGCCCAGCTCCTTCAGGAAACCAACAGCTTCCACCAGCAAAGTGTTGAAGAGCCTTAAAGCCAAGATTCATTTAGTGGGGCTAAATACTTCTCAAGAGCCAAATGCTGTTATTTTGACATCATATAAGACCTGTCTCTCCAAACAGAGTGATTTTCTTCTTTGGGACTCCCTACAGAGTGCAACAGAGATCTTACAGGTTGCAGAGATGCCCTGCATCTGGTTACATCAGACCTTACCTGCTAAGACCAGTCCCAAGCAACGGTGTGGCCAAAGGCATGAAGGCAGGAAACACCTCCTCCCTGACACCCTGCCTTGCTGCTCAGGTAGCTCTGGCACTTCTGGTGGCTGATTCTTGGAGGCCCATGGAAGAGGCTCCCCTGCCTTTCCAGCATCAGCCCTGCTACCTACTTTCTCCCCACTGCAGATAATTTGTGTATTGTGTGAACTTGTTATAGAATCATAGAATGGTTTGGACTGGAAAGGACTTTAAAGATCATCTAGTTCTACACCCCTGCCATGGGCCGGGACATCTACTAGACCATGTTGCTCAAAGCCCCATCCAACCTCGCCTTGAATCGCTCCAGGGATGGGGCAGCCAAGCTTCCCCAGGTAACCTGTTCCAGAGCCTCACCACACTCACAGAAAGAATTTCTTCCTGAGATCTAGTCTAAATCTTCTCTCTTCCAGTTTAAAACCATTACCCCTCGTTTGATTGTTCCGCTCCCTGATCACAAGTCCCTCCCCATCTTTCCTGTAGGCCCTCTGTCAGCTCCGGAGCTAGAGAGCCCTCCTTAGAAAACATGCTCTACTGTGTAATTCTTCATACTGTAGCAAGACTCCAGCCCTGGTGATGATTACACAGGCATGAGTTTATCTCTTCTCTCTCCCATGATGAGAGATCCCCCATCTGCGATGCAGAACCCAAATCTGTTGGCTTTCCCTTTGCCTCCCTGATTTGGCCAGCCTTACAGAAAATGAGTCATTCCTACTCAGGTGTTCCCAAGGAAATGTGGTGGGCCAGTCTTGTGCAAGAGTGCAGCTGCACTGGAGGAAGGCTGGCAGAATCTGGCCCACGGATACTGACATATGGTAAGGCAATATACGTCTTGTGGCATGTGGATCCCAAAATTATTCCTACAAGGTGCAGGGTTGCATTGATTGTGTTACTGGATTATCAAATGATTAAAGCCATTAACAATCCACTCTTGAGCAATCAATGTAACAATGTTTAGTTGCCTTGCAGTAACAATTAAAAGATGAAGCAATTCGCAATAATTAGGTAGTATCTGGAAAAAGTAGTCCTCATTAAGAGAAGTTAAAAAGATTTTTTCTTATGGTTGAGATGAACCTAGCAGGCCAATTTTGCTATTCCTCGCTCCTCTGCCCCCGCCTCAGTATAAGGAAAACAATATGTTCTTTTTTAGCCTTTTATTCTGGAAAAGATCAAAGGGGATCTAATGCCTGGATGGCTCCCTCCACCCTACTCAGGGGGTGGTGGGAATCGTGGGACAACAGCACTGGGGTTGGGACCTCCTTTTCACAGGAAAGCTGTCCTGAGTCAGTGCTGAGTTGTTGGGCTGTTTTGCTGCCCAGTGGGATTTCAGACAGCGGAGTCCCAGCAGTTCCTCTAGCAGGGGAAGTTCTTGACAGTGAGCACTAGTTTAGGCACACACCTGACTCTTCCCCTTCCTCCACTCCTCTCAGAGGACCATGCATTTCTTCTAAGCTTGTGTTGTCTTGGCAGCCCATCAGATGTCAATGAGCAAAATATGAGGCAGTCCAGGTTTGGGCACTTACAGGTAGGTGGTTGCCCTGACCACGGGAGCAGATGACGTTGTGTTCTCCTTGTGGCACAGAGGTGGCTGCTTGTGAGATTATTGGAGCTGCCATGGCCTGCAGCTCCACCCATGTGCTGCTGCTGCACACCCATCTCCTGTGCTGTGGTTATGACAAAGACATGTAGATGGGTTTGGATGAGAACTCTTGCACCTGAGAAGAAAATGCATCCTCAAAGGTCAGGAATAGGAAAGTGAATAAAACCCCAATATTTGTCTTCTTTATAGTTATTTAGCTGAACTCAAGCATTTTGAGGCCATGAGTCTGGATTTTTGAACATGTGATACTTGTCATACCACTGTTGTACTCCTGCAGTGGTCACTGCCGGTGTCCACTGGTATTTGTTTTATTAATCCATGTACATACATTATTAATAGGCTCTGCTGTGTGCCGGTGGCTCAGAAGACTCTCCATTTCCTCGTGCATCAAAAAAGTAGACATGTCCCTCTTCTGAGGCCAGTGTCCAGGCAGAGACCTCATTGATATTCCTTTGTCTTTAGTGCCATCAGGCACAGGGAAGTTGTGGAAGAGGGGTGTAGGACAGGTTTTCTAGCACATGCTCTGTAAGAAACCTGGGTGTGCAAGTCTCAGTCTCTGTGTACAAAAGTCAAAACTAATCCCGTGCTGGTGTGTGGAAGCGAGTAATCCTCACGGAATTGTAATGAGGACCTTCCAGTAACAGTTTTGGCAGATCCATAGCTCATGTAGGGATGGGTATGTTACTTCACTTAAAAATAATCTCCTTGGTGACAGTCCAATCGTCCTGTCTGGATGATTCTGCTCCAGAATGTCAAACAGATTTTCCACCTGAAGGTATGAGTGAAGACATTCAGGTCAATAAGTAATTACAGAATTTGGGATCTGGCTAGTACCCTGGGATTCCCTCTCCTGCACTGGCAGAAGGAGCAGCGGCCAGGATCTCTTCTGGCTGGCAGCAGGCAAGGCTTTGATTTTCTGCACCATCCAAATGGCAGCCTGTCTGTGGCCTCCAAACTATACCAGGACACGTGTGTCCCTGGAGAAATGCCATGTCTCTTCACATGGACCTTCAAGTGATACTTATATTGCTCCAGTGGAAGTGGTATTTGCTCAGCAAACCAGCTTGGGGAGGGTGCATACAAATAGGATTGCCTCACTTCCCTGCAACTCCTAGGAACAGAAAAATTCACTGGGTAAAGTGCCCTCCACAACATTTTGAGTCTATATAGCATGCAGAAATGAACAGAGAACTTGGGCTATGTGATTCCCAATGCCATGTATAGCCTTTAGAGAGAATATCGTGAGGGGGGAGGGCCTGGATTGCCACTGGTGATGCAGCACCAGTATGTCCTCCTCTGCTGTGTCCATATGGAGTACCATCTGGTGGCAGAATGCAGACTGTGCCTTCGCGCTTCCCTGGAACACGCAGCTGCTGGAATGTGCATTGCCATTCAAGGCACAAAAATTAGAAATTATATCAGATACTGTAAAGTTGTCATGAGCTATATGAACTGATAGGAGCCGATGTTCTTTAGCAAACTACCGCTGTCACGAATAGAAAATGAGAATGGATTGAGCTACATTAGGTCTGTGAGAGTAAATCATCTGCAGTTTCTGGAATATTTAGAAATACAAGGATACCCTGAAGGTATCCTGCACTGATGGGAAGACGGGAGTGAAAAAGGCATTTAAGGCATAGACAGGAAAGATGTGGTCACTATGATTATTTATATAGTCCTCAGAATCAGAGCAGCATTTGCAATAAACGATCACAAATACCTCAGACAATGGGACATAGGCTCTTTAAACCCAGGCAGCAGTCTTGTCTGTGGCTTTTTTTTGACCTTCAATATCATGGCTGGGACAGGGCCGACACTGAACGGAAATCGTTGCACATTCACTGTTGGGCATGATAGATGTAGATCAGACAGGTTTGTTCTTGTGTTCAGTGAAAGATGAACGTGGATTACAATGCAGGTGTAGCAGCAAGGACCTGGCTCCATACATCATTGTCACAAGTCGACATTGTTGGGTATTGCTTGTATACATGTGTCCTGGTTTGAGGTAAAACGAACCAATTTTCTGTTTTACAGTTTTACTTTCTTAGCTGGGCCTCTTCTAACTAGCTAAACTCTGAAATTAACAGCACATTGTTCAAAGCTGTTCCGTCTCACAGTGATAAGACCTGATTATACCAAGGGATGGTATGCAGAGAGGCCCTTGTTTAGACTTATTGCTGGAAGAACCAAGGTCAGATAATTTTCAGCATTTGCCCGTTGGAGGGTCCCACCTTCAAGGAGGAGCGGACAGGACAGGTGACCCAGAACGGACCAACAGGGGTATTCCATCCCATCCGCATCATGCCCCGTATAAAAGCTGAAGAATCAACAGGTCAACTCTCTTTTTGTTTTGCCCCTTCGCCCTTTCTTCGATGGCTGACATCCAAGGAGGACTCTGCCTGTTCGTCTGCCTTTGATCCTGATCCGAGCGTTCCTGACTTCAGATCTGGAATCCGGCTCCTGTCGATCACCGAGTCCAGTTTGGGACTTTTCCTGAAGCCTGCTGGTGACGTGGTCGTCATCCTGGGAGCTTGATACGGTTTTGTATATACTGTATACTCCCTTTTTCCTAATTTTCCTTTTTATTATATTACTTATATTTTCATTAAAGTAGTTTAGTTTGTTCTAAACTCTTGAATCTCTTTAACTCCTTCCTCTCCTCTCTGACCAAAAGGGGGGAGGGGGGGACATCTGTCACTCAGGTTTTGGTGAATTTGGCTGAAACCACGACAACATGATCCTTTTTTTGCCCAAAGCTTGTGCAAACCAGGTACATCCAACAGGGATCAAAGCTGGGGGGACCCCAGTGTACGTATGGCTGGAAGGAGCTGTTGGGTTATCTGTAGCCAATGTGATTACACCAAATCTCTGGTAAAAATGGCCTTGAAAAATACTGATATTCTCCCTCAGCCCCCATGGAAGTGTCTGCTATTAGTTCTGCCACTTAGGAACCCCTAAGGGATCCCAATACTTCCCAGTGTTCCATGTCTGAGGGGTCCATGGGGCTGTGTGTGTCCAGGCGTGCAAGGAGATCGCCGGCCCTGGGTCTACTTGGTGTTGGCACAACTCAGCTTGCAACAGTAACAGACTTGTGACAGTGGCTGGTGGGTTGGAACCCAAGTCGGTGGGTTGAAACCCAGGCGTGAAGCTCCTGCTCAGCCTGTGGCGGCAGATGGAGTCCCTTGGTGCTGGACCCAGAGCCTGTGGACAGTAATGGGACAACTGGGACTGATGGTGCTTTGACCTGGGCTCAGCAGAGGTAACTGGGGAGTCTGGGACAAGTGTTGCAAATGCTGGTGATGGAATAGTGTTAGTCTTGGTCTGTATTTATGTCGCAGAGATGGTATTCAGACTGCTTCCCGGAGTAATGGACTCGGCTGAAATAATTTATTCCCAATTCCAGAGCGTGCGTGCATCTTTCTGCCTTTTATTCGCAAATAAAAGTTATGTTGAATGCTGTCTTACAAGAACAGAAATATATTTAGTAATTCAGATGGTGTTATAAAGCATGAAAATGAAGTTCATGTTGTCAGTCAGTGGTATGCTAAGACGTATTTATACCTTTGGTCATAAATTCCTTGCTTTAAAATACCTAGTTCTGGGTTTGAAGTTGCACGGGAAAAGCAATAGCACTTAAAGAAGAAATGTAAAAAAGAGCTTTAAAGAAAAACTCTATGTGTGTGTGTGTATGAGTATATATAACACACTCTTTGTAATATCTATTTATCTGGCTATAATAGATTTTAAACCAAATAGACTGTCAGTGCAAGACAGAGCCTTGTACTTTGCTGAATTTGTTAGGAATTTTCGAAGTCTGAGCAAGTCATGCAAGTCCTGCATTGACAACACTTATTAATGCTGAGGTTTTTATTCTAATGGGGCTAGACACCTTGTTGTACTGCCTAACATACCACTGCCTCCAGCAGCTTATGCTGCTGCTGCAAATTATTAGAAATAGAATAATCCCATTTTCCGAAATGGGGATAACTGATATATTTGGTACAATCCAGGAGATCTGCAGCAGAATAAAAAATGGAGCCTCTGTCACTGAGTCCCCTCTAAGTGCTTCAGATATGAGCCCGTCCCACCTCTTGTCTGTATCAAAGGTTCCCATGTGTTTTTAAGTCCTGGGCTCAGTTTGGTACGGTTTTATGGTAATTTTATACCAATCTTGAAAGCAGTGATTATATAATTGCTCAAAAATCACCTATAGGGAAAGATTATATAGTTCCTCACTCTGATTGCTACCACAGTTAGATCTCTGGAATGCCTTTCAGGCTGCTGCCAGAGCCCTTGACCATACTGGGTAGGTGTGAGGTGCTCCCTACCACCATACTTCTGGCTTTGTCCCAGCCTGGGTTCCCAGGGAATCCCAGTAAAGGGTGTTGACCCCTGGCAAAAGGGGCTGTTAGGAAGGGACTGCCCTGACAAGCCCCCATGTGCTTGTTTGGCCACCTCTGGTGGTGAACAAAATATTTTGGGTGCATGAAGCAGACAGAGTACTTCCATACTCTGATTTATGCTAGCACCACATGTCCCTTTCCCCTGGAGAAGCGAAATGAATCCCTGCCCTCTCAGTGTAGAAGGCTAGGTCCTGGTGCACAACTCATCTTTCAGCCCAGGTGAGTTTCCCTGGCTGGTAGCTTGTCATAAATTCTCATTAGGGCTGGTGCTGCCACCATGATGGGTGGCTGGGGGTTAGTGAACAATAAGTCAGCTCCCACCTAGTCAGTCATATTCACACTTGTACTAATTTCTGGTTGCAGTGGTGGCTGCTCAGCAGCACAGGACATGGGGAATTAATTAGCTGTGTACTTATCCGAGGAAGTTATTCTGCTGATGCCCTGGGCACTGCAGGGATACTGTGCCTTCTCAAAGCATCAGGGTCAGCCCTGCCTTTCTGCTGCCATAGCATCTCCAGAGCTGCTAGGGCAGAGTTTTGCCTCTGTGTCTGCATTTTCCTCTGTTAAGGAGGTGAAGGCATCTCCTGGGCCGTCCCTCCAGAGGCAGCCCCAGCTTCTGCAATCCCCGCTGTGCTGGCAAGAAGGCTTGACCTGCCCAAGAGCTCTCTGCATCTGCAGTGGGAGATTGTTATTTTTCCCACTTGATCTTGTCTTTTCACCTTGGGCTGCCATGCAAATAGGCTGGGAGATGGGCTTGCATGGTGGAGTTGGACCAGAAGCTGGCCAGAGGCCCTTTGCATATGCAGTTGTTTGATGTCTGCGCCCTCGCCCTGATCTATGTATAGCTGAGAACTTTCTGCAAATTTGAAATTCATTTTAAGAAAACTTGCCAAAACTTTCTTTAAGTGCTCCCTTGTCCCTGCAGTTCTTGTGGAAAGGTCAGGCTGTTCTCATCAATGTATTGATTATGCATTTCTCCTTCTATTGATCCTGGTTAAAGACTGTCATGATAGGTGCCCTGGATACTAGTCCCTAAATGCCCGTTTGGAGGCTGCAGGAAAAGGGGAAGGATCTCCTCAAATTATTTTAAGGTTTTCTGGCTTTCTACACGTCAGCCAGTGATTTACCCCCATAGAACAGACCTGAAAGCTTGGGGAAATGATAATGCCTCTGATTTCCGAATTTTTGATGTTAGGTATTTAAGGGAACAACAAAGCTTTAGTGACTGTGTGCAGCTTGAAAGGAGCTTCTTCCCACTCCAGCTTTGAAAGGGAGTATCTCTTTTGTACCAAAATACAGAATGAAAAGTATAATCCTGGTTGAGTCCCATCCATGTGTAATTTAGCGTAAGCCTTTATGATTCAGCTGCAGCAGCCCCTTACAGCCAGGAGGAGCTGATTTCTCATGCCAGGCTGTGGCTTCTCACTAAATCTTCATTTTTTTTTACTGTCGGGCAAAGGACCCATGACGGCAGATGCGTATGGCTAAATTATGTCCTGTGGTGCTATCACGGCTCTGCTGACAGTTGAGTTTCACTTTTTTACCTGGTGTTCAGTCCAATTTTGTCAGCTTCATTGTGAATTCGTTTCAAGCTGCAGGATGTAACACAGTAATTAGCATCATTCCCTGCACAAGCACTGGAAAAGAGGCACCAGGGGATTGAATTAATATCCCCTCTGTAGGGGCTGCTTGCAAAGCAGTGGGCAGGGGCAGAAGAGAAGGAGCAAGTCTCAGCCAAAGTCTGCAGCTGAGCATGCTCCAAAGGCTTGGCACGCTGTGGGGAGGGAAA
Source organism: Pedionomus torquatus (assembly GCA_013398155.1). Taxonomy (NCBI): domain Eukaryota; kingdom Metazoa; phylum Chordata; class Aves; order Charadriiformes; family Pedionomidae; genus Pedionomus; species Pedionomus torquatus. Next base: position 174,427 of record VZRU01020544.1, on the reverse strand, counting down.
TCCCCAGGCTGTGAGGCCAGGCCAAGTCAGGTAATTGCATCAGGGTGTGTGATGGAGAAGTTCACCTTCACTGTATGAAACAGATAATTTAGCAAGAGCACATGGCTGATGAAGTTTGAGAACAAGAATAGTTCCTGGCAGTGCATCTGGCTGATTTCTGCAGTGCCCTCTAAAGCAGGGGCTGGATCCATACTGTGCCAGCTCATCACACAGATGGATGAGGAGGAACAGGGTAGTTGCAGCAAGGCTGCTGCCACAAGATGCCATGGTTCAGGTGATGGGAACAACAAGCATGGTATAGGTTATCTGACTGTATCACCCAGCGATGGAAGGGACACAGATGCAAATTACCCGCAGACCCAACCAACCTACCCTAATCCTGTTTGGCTCCGGTTAATAAATTTGCCAAGAAAATGGTAATTGGAACCATATTGCTGTTGCCAGTAGAAGAATTCAATAACAGAGTTATAGAATGGGTATATTATATTATAATTATAATGGATATATTATGTTAGAAAGGACTTCAAAGATCATCTAGTTCCAATCCCCCCTGTCATGGGCAGGGACACTTCCCACTAGACCAGGTTGCTCAAAGCCTCATCCAACCTGGTCCTGAATCCCTTCAGGAATGGAACAGCCACAGCTTCTCTGGGCAACCTGGGCCAGTGTCTCACCACCCTCAGAATGAAAAATTTCTTCCTAAAATCTAATCTAAATCTCCCCTCTTTCGGTTTGAAGCCATTACCCTTCATCCTATCGCTACATGCACTTTTAAAAAGTCCTTCTACAGCTTTTCTGTAGCCCCTTTTAGGTACTGCAAGGGGCTCTAAGGTCTCCCTGGAGCCTTCTCTTCTCTGGGCTGAACAACCCCAACTCTCTCAGCAAAGACCTTGTACCATCCAAGACGTCTGAGACCTTGAAGGTTGCAAGCAGAATTAACACAAGTTTTGATGTCAATAGCTGCCTGAATGGGAGAGGTGCCAGCTTCACCGAAGGCCTGGCACAACCCCTCACTGCCACTGCATGGCGTTTGCTCAGCCGTGTTTCTAGACAGAGAGGTTCTGCAAAGACAACATTGATCTGAAATTTAAATCCAATGTAGTAACTTAAGCATTTTAAAATGCCTCTGAATCAATGAAAATGATTGAAGGCAAAATCCAGATGGCCACATAGCTGTATCATATAATACCAGCCAAAGGTTGTCTTTTTCTGAGCAAGGGTATCTTCTAACACAGACTTAGTCTTCAAAGAATTTAAAATGCTGCAAAATACACATCCTAGTGAAAGTCTTTAATATGAATCCTTTTTCTGCCCCCCTTAGTAATCGTCAGTGCTGTCACTGGGATTGTGATCTAATCCTTTATGGATGTTTTTCTGCTTCATGCTTCCTAACGTTCCGGGAGTGAGTCATGTTCACTGGTGAGCCCAGCTGCCAGAAGCAGATCTGATTGAAAAATGCATGGAGATTGTCTGAGAATACTCTCAGGGTCTGTCAGTGTCTCCGGCACAGAAGACCATCACAGCAGCTCTGGCTGGATAAGCCAGAAGATACAAGATGTGGTGGTATTTAGAATTTGTTTTCAGAGCATAATCCTACTGATACTTTGCACTCCTTTTGTGGATGTCCCAGTGGTTGCAAACATCACTGGAGTGGGCTGGCCAAAGCCTGCTGGATGATTAGGTGAAAGTCATTGCCTCCAATCAGACACAGGGACTTGGAGAGATAAGGACTGAGGGGCTGGGGTTTCTTACAGTACCTCACAGTACCTGCTGAATCTGTCAACATAATGGATTTCCTCAGGGTACCAGACTTGATGAGGGGGCTATTGTAAAAGTGCTGTCTTCTGAAGGCTTGAATAAGCCCCATGACCATGTGTGCCTGGGGAGTATTCTCAGACATGTTTCTTTTTAATATAAATATATTTTAACAAAATAAAAACAATAAATTCCACCCTTTGGGCTTCAGTGACCAACAATGCTGTCTGCCAGCAGGAGGCATTTTGGGTGCAGTTGTGCTTTATCTTAACTAGGCATAATGGGGAAAATTGCTTTCTTCAGTGTCTTTCGAACCTGCAGCTAATGATTTCCAGATAGTCTCCTACTTCTTGTATTGTAGGAAACAGTAAATATTTGTGTCCCCCCCTTTTTTTTTTTCCTTAAATGACGTTCCTGATTTTATAGCTTTTGTGTGTATCTCTTTCCCAGGGATAGGGAATCCCAGCCCAGGTAATGGCTCCTTGGATGGGAGCCCTTTCACAGCTATGGTCACATCTGTGCTCTTTCTGTACCATTTCCAGTGAACATGTGCAGCGACTGCAGACCAAAACAGCGTGTTTCCCATCTCAAACACAAATACCTGGGCAGCACTGAGCAGTGCAGATCCCTGCAGATAACCTCCTCCACTGTGAGTACAGATCATTTATTCCCTTTTTTAGCTTTGTCTCTGTTGAACAGTTGCTATTTCAAGAGAAATTCTTTACTTTTGTACCATGACTTAGTTTCTTTAAAGCCCTTTGGTAAGAAGCACTGCCAGCAGCATTTTGAGGACTCCTATATGTAACACCAGCAGGATACCCCTTATTCCCTCACCGGTGGCCCTGCAGAGTGTTTGTCTGGAGAGCAGCCTATTCTTGAAGCCAGCTAGATACGGTGTTTACAAATGAGTAGCACCAATGTCTGTGTTGTCTTAATCCCTGAATCACATCCTAAATTTCCAGTTTTATCTGGCCTGTACAAGGACAAGCATCCAAGTGCGAGGCACTCAGCTATTCCAGTGGTGAAGATGGTAAGTGCACACATATATACATAAAGATTATTTCCACCTTTAGGTTGGAATATAAATTCCACATGAGCCATTTGGGACTACCCAATCTATAGATATTATTGAGCTATAATCCTGTCTTTTGAAAAATCCCTCTTGTAAGGTTTTGATTGCATCTCAGAAACTGCTAGAGGAATTGTATTTTAATGTGGTTTATTTTCCTCTCAAGCTCTTGGAAGGCACACACCCACGTGAGGCTGTTCTAAATGTAAGTGTCGTTACATTTGAACCCTTAGCAAAAGGGTGTTTTTCAGCAATTGAATTCATATTTTTAATTTTGATTTTTTGTTTTGTTTCTGTATGCAAATTAAGGTCTCTGCCGGTACAAATACAGCTTTCTAGTAAGCCTGGAGGTGTAAAGCAAATGTTGAAATGAAAATTAGAGCTGTAAAGCTTAGCTTATTTATTTATTTATTTATTTATTTATTAATAAGCTCTGTAAGACATGGGCTTGACTTTACTACAACCTGAAAGCTCTGCCAGGAATTGTAGCAAAACCCAAATTGCAACAGTCTTCCCAGGTTCCAGCAGCATAAAATATAAAAGCCAAAGTGAATTTGTGGTAGTTGTTGAGTCCTTTTGCAGGTACCAGGGATGTCTGCATTAGGATATGCTCCTCTGGGACACTCCTAAAACCTGACCGTTCATCTGATGCGTTCATCTGCAAATCACCAGGGTACTACTCTGTTCCTCAGCTCACAGAAGCAGTGTTTCTGTGTAATTCCTCTGGAGATGGGATTTTTCCTCCCTCAGCAGGGCCAGAGCAATGTACATCCCAATCCCTCTCCTTGCATTAAATCATGATCGGGAAAAGCAGCAGGTCCGGCGGTGCTTCCCATATCTGGTTATGATAATGAGATATCCCTGTCTTGAATGACAATGTTTTAATACAGACACATAATACTTCCTGCCTTAAGACACAGAATGATCTGTAACTATTAGGGATTACAGCGGAATGTTCCTGTTGGGGGAGTTTGAATCCTAAGGCTGCTCATGGGATTTTAACACTCTTGTTTGGAACGGCTGGTGGCAGTGGAAGTGTGCTGGACGAGACAGGCAGTGGGTCTTGTCTTATCCCCAGTTCCTCTTTTCATATATTTTGATTTCTGTCTGTGAGATGTGCCTGTGCTTCACAACATGAGCAGAGAGAGTGATGTGGACTATCAGTGGAAAGACTGAAGAAGGAGGCAAAAGAGCCCAGCAAAGTGGGAATACATCAGGGAGGCAGAGCAGGACCAGAGATCAGGAGATGGCATAAACAAGTGGGGCTTTTGGTGAGCCGTGATTGATGGGAGCAAGGGAATTGAATGGTGAAAATGCAAATGGACAAAAAATTCAGAGGGAGGCAAAAAAATTGAGGACAGGTGAAAACAGAGAAGGGAAGAAGTTTGAAATGGAGAGCAGGCACTGGACAAGAAACAGACAGGGGTTGAACAGGAGGAGAAGCCAGCAGAAGACATCTGGGAGAGGTGCCATCTCTGCACTGTATGGGAAACTGTGCACCCAAAGGGGGAAGAAGCAATTTCCCTATTACTACTGTAGCATAAACAACAAATTCTAGGTGTGGAGCAGGACCATGATGTGCTTGTTGCTGTACAAAAAGCTGGTTTCCACCTCCCAAAACTTTTAACCGAGGAGATGAGACAAACAGAAATGCAGACATTGAGATGGAAAAGTAGAGGATAATGAGACCGTGGTCTGGACATGCTAGTCACCTTTTTAGATGCTGTTTGCAACACATCAGCTGTCTAATAAATGCCTACCTTTTTGTAGCACAAACTGACATCTTAAGGAAATGTTTGGGGAGAAAAACAAAGTGAATGTTTACAAAGCCTCTGTGTAATTGTAGAGGGTAAGGAGAGAAAATAAGCAAGTGTTTCCTGGGGAAAAGGACAGCAGAGGCTTGCACCATTGGGCTGAAAAAATGAGTATCATCTTGGACTGGGAGTGATGATCAGTTGTGTGATGAATACCTGCAGAGATGTACAGGTCATGTGTGGTGTGACAGGGATCAGGGCCATGGGAAGGCTGTACATAGTGGTGATGTAGTCAGGTAAGATGTTGATTTTTGCAGCAGGGTTCACCCTGAGCTTTAATTCCTCAGGATCAAGGAAGACGTTATGTTAATGGCGGTCTGAGATAATGAGAGTGTAGACAACAGCTCTCTGAAAAAGAGAGCTATGAAAAGCAAGGAGACATAATGCAAAATTTTTAAAAATTCAGACATGCTCTAGTTAAGAGATTGTAACAGCTTCAAGTGGAAGCTGGTGTCTGAATAAGTTGTCTTAATGACCAGTGGCACAATGACAGTATGAGGAGAAGGGAATGATCTTATGAGGGCAAGGGATGTTCTTCCCAAAGGGAAAATATCGCTATGGAGCTGCTGACCTGCATGTGCCTTTCTGTTGCATCCCTGCACACAAGCACATGAGTTCTCACTCTTTGGAACTACTGTACAGACTTTGAACTTTTAAACTTTGGAAGTTCATAGAATTGTATAATCATAGAAAGGTTTGGATTGGAAGGGACTTCAGATCATTAAAGATCTAAATCATTTAAAGATCATTGAGTTCCACCCCTCTGCCATGGGCAGGGACATCTCCTACCAGACCAGGTTGCCCAAAGCCCCATACAGCCTGGCCTTGAACACCTCCAGGGATCCACAGCTTCTCTGGGCAACCTGTTCCAGTGTCTCATCACCCTCATCTTCCTGAGATCTAATCTAAATCTCCCCTCTTTCAGTGTGAAGCCACTAGCCTTGTCCTACCACTACTTGCCCTTGTAAAAAGTCCCTTTCCAACTTTGTTGTAGGCCACTGTCAGATTTCTCCCTGTGAAGGTTTTTGTGTGCACCACAGTGGGTGGGAACTGGATTTTGAGTGTATGAAGAGATGCATCCTTCCCAGAACTGGCAGAGGCTCTAGTGTGAGTCAGTCTTACCAGTTGGTATGCAGGATGGAGTTTCTAGCTGCTCCTGGGGAGGGTTTGTAACATACAGTTCATTGATCTGGAGCCCGGTGGGAAAAGACACACAACATTTTAGCTTTGGCATGCAAAGGCAGTGTTGAAGATACCCTAGCTCTGGCTGCTGGCCTGGTGGGTCTCGCTGGGCTCCTGGGGAAGGAGGAACCAGGAAAAAATAAGACAATTGACTCCATTCAGGCACAGTCCCTGGGACCCTGCAGGACACAGGCATCTGAACAAACCCATTGCTTTGAGGGGAGAAGCTGGATCCACTGCACGTGGGGAAGGTAGCATACAATGGAAAGAGTAAGTTATCTTTTTTCTTTTAGCATGGGAAAGATTCACCCGGGGCCAGAGAAGAAATAACTCTAATCACCACCCACCTGCTCCTCTCAGGCATCCTTACTAATGCCTCGCTTCGTGAATGTGCCTCCCCAGCTGCAGCAGACTGAGATGAAGAACTGCAATACACAAGCTCCTCCATTTACCCTTCTCTCATCCTCCCAGAAACCTCACAAACAGCTGAGCAGAGGAGACTAACATGGGGTTGTTGTTTACCAGTGGATGCAGAGTGGAAGTGTGCAGTGCAGACTGCCAGCTGCTGAGACAACCTGCACTCATCTCCAGCTGGGCAAACAGCTGCCAAGATGCTAGGTGGAGGAGGATGATTCTGTTGGTCATTGGTGTTTAACTCATCCTGTGTATCCCAGGATATCATAGGGGAAAGGGAGAGAATCCCAAGCCCTTAACTGTGAGTGTCAAAGCCACAGGACTGGATTTTTTGTTCAGCATCTGCATCCTCTGTTTGGCAACTGAAAGTTGGTCCTTATCACAAGGTCAAAAGCCCACTTGACAGTGTCTATGTCTGTACTGTAGGCTCACAATGACTTCAAAGGGTGCTGTTCAGCACTGCACTTCTTAGGGCTCAGAAATGGTTAATTTCTCATGTATTTCTCTCCCTACTTCCCATACTGCTCTACTTTATGCAGTGCCATTCATCGTGGTGCCAGGGGTGTTCAGTGATCACCCACACCAGGCTGGGGATGGCCATAATGCCATGGTCCAGCTCTGGCAGTGCCTCCATCCTCCTCTTCACACCCATCCTCTGGGCTGCTCTGGGAAAAGACATCTCAGCCTGCTCTAGGAGCTCCATTAAGGGAGAAAACAAGCTGGCAGATATCAGTTTTGAGCTGTTCTTATCTGATTTATTGTGAAAGTCACCTCTTTTGATTTAGGCGGTGCTGATAGTGAAAGAGAAAACATGTGTTTCTAAAACAATGGCAATGAAAACATTTCTTGTCAGGAACTGTAGTTTATTGTCTTACTGCTTGAAAGGTAAAATATCCAGCAGGGAAGACACTGTGTCATCATAAAGCAAATGCGGATTATACAATATGACACTAACTTCCCAGGTAATGCTCAGAGCCACTTCTGAGCACAAGTTACGTCTAGTTGTTTGTGTTTGGCAATGGTACCGAAGCCCTTTCATCACCTGGAGGTTTTCCAGACCTGGGTTCCTAGACCTGAAAATGTGAAGCCTCTGGCTGTGGCTTTTCTTCTTCATTTTATATTAGATTAGCTCTTGGCCTGGGGCTTCTCTCCAGGGAAGGATCCCCGTGGTTTTGTTCAACACCTCCTACCTTTCCTGCATTAGGTGGCACTCACAAACTCCATTGCCACTGAGACGTGTCTCAGAGTACCTGAGTAAAAGCCTTTTCAGAAAAGCCTTTTCAGGACCAGCATTTGTGTTCATAATTGCTGCTTGAGACAGAGAATAACTTTGGCTTGGCTTCTCTGGAGGAGGTGCCAGTCCCACCACAGCACATCCCATGTCCCTGCCCCGGGTCCTTGCTTTGATCCTGTTTGATAATGTTTTCTTTCTCCATGTGACAAGTCAGCTCACCTCTAAGCCTTATCATATTTGAATGTTTAACTGCTCTCAGACCTTAATTAAGAGGAGTAGCAGCAGCAATAGCTGTAGCTGTAGAAATACCAGCGATTTCTTCTATCTTAAAGTATAATGGCTTTGCAGAATGGGTGATTAATGGCACCCAGAGAGGCTGAGGTAAATGTTTCTCCATGCTGATTTTTGCCCTTTCTATTCATGATGCCCTTTCTTAACTTATGAAAAACCAAGAAGTCCATTTAGAAATAATTCTGTGATTATTTTTTTTTTTCTGGGGTTCAGTAGGTGCTTAATACAGCACTTAATACATGTGTTGAATAGGAGCTGATCTCTTAAAGACCCAGCTCTTGGTGGTCTCCATGCCAACTCAGCTTTGCTTTGAGCAGTAATTACTAATATTGTTGGTAGTCTCCAAGGATTCGGTGGTTTTGGAGACTAAGATCCCCTAGGCTAACCTTTATTTTTTTTCATCTTTTGTACTAGGCTGAAAGGGGTAGATGGACTTTTCATTTGATAGAAACATCAGTGCCTGAAGTTTTATTGTTTTAGGTTTGTGGAATGGGTCATTGAGTCATAAGATGTGAAACATCCATTTGCATTTGCAGTGAGACAGCTAACAGAGTTGTAAGACCAAAAAAAGAAAAGAAAAGAAAAATCAAAAGATGTGAAAACCCTCAGGTCAAGTGCCAGCATCATGATTATTCTCTGGTTCAGAAAATATTTATTGTGGCTTGTAACCATGTCCACCAGGCGGTTAATTAGCAAAGTCAGGAATTGCCACAGTGGAAGTAAGTGAATACAATTAATAGAAAATCCTCCAAGATAAGCAGCAGACATAAAGGTGATTAAGCTGTCAATAAAGAAGAAACACAGGGATTGGCAAAAAGCATGTGGATTTTGGTACATGGCCACAAACTACACCTATGCCACAAAGCAGAGCAAACATTTACAGTGATAATATTTGTACTCCTGCAATGCCTCTGAGTTTTAGCCATGAACCAGGCTCCCACACTGCACTGATCCCAAGCAAGAAATGCCTCTGCATTAAAGAGCTTATGATTTAAACATTAGTCAAGAGACAGGAGATGGGCAGGAACAGACAGGGAAGTGTGTACGTGGTACCGGTGAGGGCTGCACGGCGTGGTGCAGGCCGGCCCAGCACGACCACAACCTACCTGCTGTCATCTCCTTATCTTGTAAGCAACACGACAAAGGCACTGGCATTTTGACAGGGCTTACACTGTGCAGAGCTCTTCCCCAGTGTTAATTAAGTATTGCTGAGCCACAGCAGTATTATTACCGCCCTTCATTTCACAATCAGGAGATCTGAGGCAGCTTTGTGATGCTGGGCTGGGTAGCCCAAGGCTACTTGGCTGCGCAGTGGCAGAGTTAGGGTTTGAACCTTACCCATCCTCACTGGCATCCCCTGCTTGTCTCTCCCAGCTGACTACATGGAGATGACTATAAGAGGTATTTACTTGTATTTCAAAGAACATGAACAAAGGCAGTAGCAAAAGCAGAATTTCAGATGACAGTGTGAAGAAAAATTATAATACATTTTTGATTTTTTAGAATTACAGTATTGTCATCCTGTGTTGGAAAGAGCTCAGATCTCAGCTCCCAGGTTATTTTGAGCTATAAAGGAGCATCTCTGCTTCCTCTTAGTTTGGCACAGTCTAAGATTAGCATGTAAACGCCTCTGGCTTACAGAGCCTAGCTGTACACATGTGCCTTCTTCCTGGATCATCAGGGAACTAGGTCCAGGTTTTGACAAGTTGTTTGAGTTTATTGGGCCATTTGTGCAGTGATGGATCTCTGCAGAACCAGTACCCTGCCTCATGGTATTTCCCTCCTTAATAACAGGTATGTGGTACTAAATCTAAAATACTTTAAACAGATGTTTTTAGGCTGTGTCTAGGAAAGACAATAACCTTTGATGATTTTTATTTTGTCTTTCTGGAAACATAATGTGTTTCCTATGGGCTTATGACCACAATTCATTTCTAAGTGATTTTCCCTTGGCCAATTTCCATTTATCATTTAAATAATATAGCAACATAGAGGATGAGGTATTCTGCAAGAAGGTATATGACTCTGTAATCATTCTACCTTCATATCTCCTTTGGGGGGAATTATTAGAGATGAAATGACCTTCCTGGCTATTAAGCATTACCATTGTATCACAGATGGATAATATGACACCCCTGACACCGAGCCAAAGGCAGGCTGAGCTGAGTGTGCTGTACCCGAACCTGAAAATGACAGAGACTTGATTAAAATGAATGTGAGAAAGAAGACCAAGAGTGATGGGAGCTCTCTGCTAGCTTGCGGGACAGTGGGGATTCTAGCTGTGATGGATCGCCTTTAGTGTACTTCTCATTTGGACCATGATGAGGGGAATTTACCATCTTCACTGTGCTCTCAAGGGACCTTGTTCTGTTCTCTTCATGGTGTTCAGAAGGAAACCGTGCCTAGCGGACAGAGAGAAAAAGTCCTGCTGCTGATATCCTGTACAACAGCATTGCACATCTGTGAAACTGAGTTTCCTCATTTCTCTGATGATGAATCTTGTACATCTTTTATGTGAGCTGCTGAGCACTTTGGTTGGTGAACCTTAAGCATGCTTTGTCATACAAAACTACACAGAAAAGTCATGTTCTACATTAGCAGGACCATTTATTTTTCCTCCAGAGAGTCCTAGAGCAGTCAACAGGATACATCAGCACTTATTTGCTCAATTTTTGGGCTGAGAAACTTACGTCAGATTTTTTCTTTTTATATTCCCAAGAGCTCTCTTCACATTTCTTGGGTAGGAAGCCATCTGTGGCATGTAACACGGAAGAACAGTGTCTAACAGAACTGAAATTACAAAGGAAAGTCAAGAGAAGACTGTGTAGACTCTCAGACTTGAATTTGGTGAAAGAAAATCCATCTTCCTAGTAATATCAAGATTTTTGCCCTTAAGCAACATATGATAAGATGTCAGAAGTGATATGGGAGCCTTAATGGCCCCCAAGAAGATATATTGCCCCATTGTAAACTCCCTTACAGGCTAAAATTAGAGTGTTCATAAATATGGATAGCCCCAACGGTTCTTGCCTGACCTCCAATGGTGAGGACTTTGGCCTCAGTCATGGCTGGTGTGACTGTAGAGTTACTCATATTCTTCAAAAACAACGTTCTATTTAAGATGAAGGTTTGCAGAGGGAATACCATAAGGAACTGTTTTCCTTAGACACCATCTTCCTTTAAATGAGAAACACCGAACCTGGGCTTTCAGTATGAAAAATGAACAGAAAAGATGACCAGGAATTAACATCCTTGGATGTTAGGAAAGCTGGGCCAGAGGCACAGCTCTTGACAGGAGCCATACAAGCTCACGAATCTGGGAAGAGATGAGTGGTTCCACTCATCACATCTTGTTCATGCCGTTGGGGTGCACTCACCACTGAGGATGGAGCAGAGAGGTTCTGAAGTCCTCTAACATCATTTTCTGGTTCATCCTTGGGAATAGTTGTGCAAAGTGCATGATTTATCATGACTGTTATGGTGATCTACCTTGATTTAGTGGTGAAATTACAATGATGGATCATACTTAATTATGATCATTAAAAGACATCAGAAATGTAGTCGGCTGTTCATCATATACCTTTATAAAGGGAAAAGAAATACCTCAGGTTTTTAAAGAGCAGGACTCTAGGTGTTGATAAAATTAGAATATGTTTTATTCATGCTGTGACACAGCGTTCTTTCTTCACTGATCTCCTGGTCCAGACGTTTCACTTCAGAGACACTGGGGAAAGACTTGAATGAGACTTTAATGAAGTATAAACAACCATGGGTTCTGTTTTTTCCATGGGACTGGGGGTCACAGGTCATGCCCCACACTAAGGAAATCCACAGGGCTCTGTCTGCAAGGAGAGCTCATGTAACAACACAAGCTACAGCTCAGCACTCTGGAAAAACTGTTTGGATTCTAGAAACAAAAATTTGCCCCTGTTTGACCTTGATTAAAGTCTAGTACAGTTTAATGAGGCAACATAAAATGCAAGCCAAATAGTCAATAGGGAAAATCTTGTCAGACATAAGGAACAATTGGGATCAAGTCAGTAAGGGCTTCCTTGGGCTTTTAATGACCTGTTAGATTCAGCTTTATTGTAGGGTTTTATAAAAAAAAAAAAAAAAAAGGGATAATGACAGAGGGGAGCATCATTAGTATTGGAGTGAAATGGCTAATGGCTCCAGATTGCCCACAGGTGTCAGAGAAGAAAAGTTTATCCCTAGGCAGCAAGCTCTGTGATCACCACCAGCATTATTATTTGCACTGTAGGAGCACCTATCAAGGTTAATGGAGGCACAGCCCCCTTTTTGCCAGGGAATGATCAGGATGCACGCAGAGGAGAGGGAACAGAAAGAGGGAGTTCAGCACTGGCATCCCCACCTTGGTGCACACTGACTGGAGTTTGGCAAGATCCAGGGAGGAACCATATGGTTGAAGGCAGGGACAGGAACATTTGATAAATATTACTATTACAACAAAATACTATTATAATTCAGTGCCATAACAGGAAAGATTTGATCATGGTCTATACCTATCTGAGGAGCAAACCTTTTTGTTGGTCTCTTCTGCTCAGCAAAGTGTGGGAGTCCATGCAGGGAGCCAAACGTAGGATGCATCTATCTGTGATGGTAATTAACATTGGCACCATTCACCACATTTCCTTTGAATTCTCAGAGTCTAGCTATGAGCAAGTCAAAGCAGGATACATTTTCTAAGAGGTTTGCTATTGTTCAAAAGAGAATTCAGGGAAGTCCAGTGGCCTCTATTATACAGCACTCCAACTCAGATGATTGTTTATGCTATTTGGCTTTAAAACCTGTAACACATTATTATGCCCCAGTTAGCAGATGGCATACTGAGGACCTGAGAAGATATGCCCAAGGTCATACAAGGTTGGGAGACTCATAGGGTATGGAAAACATCTGGTAATCATGTTGAGGTGAAGCAATGCCACAGAGATTCTCTGACTGTGGTCAGCAGGAGAAGCAGAGGAAGTCCTTGTGAGGTCTTCACTCTCATGGAGATGCTTGCTCCTGCAGGAGACAGTGGGTAGCACCTGCAGGCATTTGAGCAACAAATAGAAACCAAACATGGTGGGACATTGCTGGCTCGTGCCCTGTGCAACAACCCGGGTCCCAGCGAGTCCCTACACAGCAGGATTTTGACCTTTTTGTTTGGAATAGTTCCTTTTCTTGCCAAAAGGGCAAAAGCACGTTTGCTTCCCTCCTGTGGGCCCAGTATGTACGTAACACACTTTTCATCCTAAGAGCAAAGTGTTTTTGCAGAGACAATTGAAAAAAATTAAGACTGGCAGATCATGATCATTTATATCATGTGTATCTCAGAAAGTTCATCAATTCATATTACATTAGGGAATATGTAAGCTAAATGTGCAGTCATTTGGCATAGTCCTGAGAGCAATTATTCTTCAGTTGATTTAGTACACTTGATAAAAAATAAAGGTTAAGGAGGATGTTAATTTGGGATTTTTTTTTGCTTTTTTTTTTTTTTTTTTTTTCTTTTTTTTTATAAAGTGTTAGAATGCAGATTAACTCCAGACTTTATAATACTGCATCCAATTCACTATCATATAAAAATAATTTGCATCAATCAGATGAGCAGGCCTGATCCTAGTGCTCCAATACTCACAGGGAATTTTGACATTGACTTCTACAGGAGCAGGCCCAATGTCAAAACCTAGATATAACATGAATCCGTGCCAGACACGTTAGAGCTCTGCTAGGAACATCCTCATTGGAGCATAATAATTCGTGAGAGAGAGAGACACACTGTGAGCACTCCTGGGGTTGGGGGCCCTGGGCAAAATGTTGGTGGCAGAACTAATTCTAGTCTGAGGAAATGAGAAAGCCAGTGTCGTGAAATATTGTTGCTTCCAAATCTCAGCCCATCAGACTGCTGAAGACCTACATTTTTCTGTCCGATTTTGGAGGTGGGGGAGTGTTGGCAGGACATCCTCATGAGACAGAGAAAAGAGATAAAACCACTGTGGCTTTTTTTCTCCTGAGTTCAAGAGAGAGGAGTGAAAAACCTGTCAGTGCTGCCCTAAAATTGCTAATGAAAGGGAGTGAGAGAGGCATTTGCTTCAATATGCTCAGCCAAAATGGGATTTTTCAAAGGAGTCTGGATAAAGACATCAGACACAAAGAAATCAGTACCTAATAAAAGAACTTACCTGAGTCAATCCTGCTGATTGGCTTCAATAGCAGACATGTGGGTGTTGAAGTAGAATTCACTGCAGAAGTTTAAAGAAAAAAAAAGAGAATGAATAGGAAAAAGAAAAATTACATGCAAGTAGTAGGGAATGTTAATAACATGACTAGGAAAGAGTCCTTCCACTGCAGGGTTAAGGGACTGCTCCACAGCAGCTGGGAGGAGTGCTAGCACTCTTTTTCCCTTAGGAATAAATCCTGCCTATACCCCAAGGTGGATCTGGGGGCAGATGGAGTGAAGGAAATCTCCCCAGAAGAAAAATGGGATTATAGAAGTGAATAAGAAATTACATGGGAGTTATATATGGGAGATTTCACTGTAGAAAAATGAGGTTGCATAACCTGTGGCTTAGTTCAGAAAACTCTTATCCATGGCTTTCTGACTGAGGAATCATCTTCATCCTTTCTTTATTGCCTGTCCCTGTCACCGGAGCTGCAGGGACAACACTTGTGTCCCTGTAGCTGCCTCATCCCATCACAGCCACGCAAACGAGCTTTCCCACCATTTTTTTCCTCCACCCCACACACTGATTCCACATTCTGGGTGCATTTGGGATTTGCAGAGAGCTCTGCCCACCTGGAAAACTCTAGCAGCCACCACACAGCATCAGGGACCCTCATGTGGGGACCAAGAGTTGTTCACGGCCCTTTCCCTGTCCTTGGCATTGCCTCCCCTGGGAAATCTGCTCTGGAGGGTATTCTTAGAAATGGCATCTGCAGAGGGATGGAAAGTTAGCACTTCATTCTTCCTTCCATTCCATGCCCAAGTGGGTCCCAGGACCCGCAGACATGCATGTGTAAGCAGGGAAATTTATTTTGCTCCTTTCATGTAGAGTTTATTTGGATTTGTGTACTTTGGAGACTGCTGGATTCATGAGATGTGCCAAGTTTCAGACTTCCTTGGTCCAAATCCTGTTGAACCATGTGCATCCAATTCTCCTCCTTCCCTAGCGCCTCTAAGAGCTGGGGAAGTGTTGGAATGCCCCATGCATGCATCGCTGGAGAAAACAGCCTTGCCTTGGCTCAGGAAACGGACACTATAATTAGGCACAGCTCTTCTGTTCTAAACACAATAATCTGAGGATTTATTTCTACCATTTGTGCATTCTCGGGTGTCTTTCAGCAGCGCTCTCCAGGCGTAGGCCTATGGGTTTCCAGTGCAGATAGTTGGTGGTTCTAGTCTGCAAAGGGGCTTTTCTTCATATGACTGGAAAACACAGGCAGACCCATGGTGTCTTACATGATTCCACTCATTTTTTGGACCAACAAGCGAAACTACACATTCATACATTTTTGTCATAAGAAGAACATGCTGAACTGGAGTTCCTGAGATGCCAAATATGATTTCACAGGCACTATCCAGAGAGGCTTGCCCTTTAAAGTCATCCAAGAAGTTCTTATACACCCAAATTATACTGTCACACATAAAATGGCCCAAGTAATTTGGAGTGAGTTATTTAATAAACTTTGCATTGCTGGAATCCAAAAACAATTTAAGATGTTCTTGAATTTCCTCATAATTCAGTTATTTCTTGCTGGATAAGTTAAATGTATAATTTGTGGCCTGCCGACTGAATGCAAGTGATTAATTAATTGCACATTTCTTGATAGTGGATTTTAAGTGTATCTGTCAGTTTAATAGGATCAGTAGGCCACATGGAATACTTTTGTTCTCACATCAGATGGATGCTTCTCCTTGAAAGAATCCTCCAAGAATTAAAAACCCTGATCAAGCATTTAAAGAAGGCATCCTGGCCAAAATGCCAGGACTCAGGCAACCACAAGCTCAATCAATTCCGTAAGCTCTATTGGCATCCCGGAAAGCAAAGTGCTGTATTGTGCAAGTCTTTCTCCAAAAGAGCATTTCAGCTTGAGAAAATGTTCGTGGAAGTATTACCTAATATTCACCTTGCCAAGCTCACTCCTGCCAGTAAGTTCAGTTGTTAAAACACATGTAAAGTACAAGCTCAGCCGAAGCAAATTTCTATGAAAATTATGTACAGCACATGCTTTCATTCACTCTTCCTGGCTCTTGCAGTACTGATATAAAAGGGATCAGCAAGATCTCTCTTTGCACAATGTTTATTTCAGTTTTATATAACCTGAATGCCGTGTATGTTCTGACTCTGCCATTAATTTTAAGCTAGGTCAAATTCATACATATCAGGTAATAAGCATTTTTAGTTCCCAAATGTGTGTGTTAATTAATTTTATTTGATTCATTGTAATTGTCCTTATAGCTCTGTGCTCATTAAAAGGAGAGATTGAGAATCCTCCTTTGTGCTAGGCTTAATTTAGGTAGCAATCACAGAAGCTGCCTTACAACTTCTCTGTCAATGCAGATGAGTTGTGACTTGCAAGCAACGTCCCCCCACCCCCGGCTCCTTGTCCTCCCTATCACTATTACTGACTTAGTAGTCATTTCCAATTCCTCGGTGTGAGCACACATCACTCTAAGGAGAGAGAAATTGCATCCAAAGGAGTCGAAATAGCCAGGAAGACCTAGTTTCATATATTTTCCTTTTGAAACATATGAGCATGTTGTACTGCATGGAAATGCCTACATTTGAAGCAGGTGCTGGGGGTCTACCTGCTCATCTCCACCTCATCCAATTAATTTGTCTAGGGTCTAACATTGGCAAAAGTGCCAATCCTCACTGGTGAGTACTGCTGCTGGCTGTCTCTTCTAGTATATGTGCCCTGTTCAGCATGTATAGGTGATAGACTACATTTTATAAGCATGTCATAGCCAATCAGGTAAATCTTGCTGTAGTCAGTAAGGATTCCACAATTGTCAGTGCATTCTTTTTGTTATCCAGTGTTTATTAACAGGGCTTGTGTGCCCCAGAATTGTCTTTCCCCTTCTTCAATGTCAATCACTCAAGCCTTGAGAGCACAGCTACAGTTGCTGTTCATTAAAGCACCTATTTGTCATTTATTAGGAATTTGTAAATGAATCCTGAAGAGGCCGCTTTCTCAATACGTCCTTCAGTGGTATTAGTGCTGGATGTCTTTGCATCCTCTTGTGTGTTTATGACTCATTTTCACTATAAGAGAAGGGCTCTTTAGGGTTTTTGATGTAGAGTCAGTGTTTGACACATTGCCTTTCCAGGGGAGGTGTGGAAGACTCTCAGTTCTCACAGATCACAGCAGAAGATGAAGATGCTCAGCACCTGCTTGGTTTGAGAATATCCCTCAGTGGAAGTCTAACCTCAGCTTCTGCCTCTTGTCCCCCCCAGTTTTCATTTGCAGTTGACGTCTTTCTTGAGTCGACTAGACATGTAATACTGAATACCACATTTTAGCTTTGAGTTAGCTACTTTGAGGTGTGTCTAAAAAATTTATGAAACACCGACATGAGTCTTGGCTTCTTTGGTGAACTTCTGAAGTTGTAATTGGTGAGGAAGAGCTGGAGGAGGATGCAGTCCCAAAGGGAATGTGCCCTTCCCAGAAGGTGATCCTTAGGGAATACAGCTCTTCTATAAATGCACAATTTCTCCTCATCTGAAGAGGGCAATGGGCTCTGCAGTATGCCCTGGTGATCATCAGTCATGTGCAATTCCCTGACCAAAGGGGAAAAAGCAGTCTAAAATCAGAGGGGTTTGTGGAGACTTCTCTTTCAGGTAATGGACTTTCACAGAAAGTGCCTCTAATGGCACTGCACAGGGGAGGCCACCTTTCTCTAACCCTCTTGAGGGTGGGATTTGGGGTTTTCTGCACCGTTTTTGCAATGCTGATCTTCTGAGCTTACATCTTGAATTCCTGGGCCTGGTAATGCAGTGTGGTCCTTTGGGACCCCTGGGCCTATTTAATTTCATGCATGTATAAGATACCTTTTCCCTTTTGGCATCATGATACCAGCTGCATTCACTTTAAACACTGCCAGTCATTCCTGGTTATCAGAATCTGTACAGGGGACAGGAGGAGAGAGGAGATAATGGATTTGCCTTGAGAGCTCATCTAGAAATCCAGCCCTACACAGCAGACTGCCTATGTAATGTATTACTTTTTAATAATGTAAATATATTAACATTAGAACAGTCTTCTCAATCTTCAGCACCTAAACATTACATCACTATCAGGAGTGGGTGTAATTAGATATCATAAATATGAAAAATATTGGGATATTAACATAAAGAGCACCAGCAAGTAGCTTTGCTTGTCATGTGATAGGGAGGCACTCAGGGTGCACTCTGCTGCGAGCGTGGACAGCGAGCAGGGATCACACCTAATGCAAAGGGACAGCTTTGGGATGCAGAGCCTCACCCCAAATAACCGCATGGAAGACATCACCAAGGGTTCTTTAGGTCCAAAAGTTAGCATTTCTGCAAAGCTGATCAGCACTCACAAATGTTTTGTGCTATTTTCTAATCAGTGACTCTCAGTCTCTTGGTTATTTAATGGTATTAGTGGCAGAAAAAGTGGAACCATTTGTTTCAGCAATCATAATCCTGCTCACTCTGGATGCTGGTATTTAAATATGCGTAGGATGCTGTTTTCATCCTACATTCCTCTTCTGTAAGATTTTCGCTTTGCAAAGTTTTCCAGTCTCTTGGTCTTCTGCTTAGCACCCTCCAGGTAAGCCTAGAATTGAAGAAATATCAACCATTTTAAATAAGGTACAACACCAAAATGACATATGAAGATTTTAAACTTCCAGAGCAAAAAGGAATTATTTAGCATGGCTCTACTGGGACTACAGACTCATGCTGAGAAAAATGGGATGCTTTGAATGACTTTCTGGCAATGAAATCTGTGGAATAGCCCAAGAGGAAAATGTCAGGTCCTTGTTGCTGGGGTAGATTAGATCTTCAGTAGGAGATATCTAATCTTGGCTGGAAGACAGGTCACTGGTGCTTTCCCAACCAGTCATACAAAGCACGTCTTAGGCTGGTGATAGGCTAAGTGTATTATCGGGGTGCAGAGGGAAGGCTCAGCCCAACTCTTGTGCAGCAAGGACAAGACTCCAAACTGAGAGGGGACATCCTCACGACACTGGGAAAAGGCAGAGTGCTGCAGTGCAGCCAGGAGCAGCGTCTGGCCTTCCAGTTGTCCTTCCTTTCCCTATGTGCTCTTTTTCTGGAGCACCCACCCACTTGCTGCGAAACACATGGGGACATGTCAGGCGTGTAGGTTGAGCCCAGCTTTGCAGGGAGCACTGGCTGTGCTGAGTAGGGTGGCCAGGACTTCCCCAACAAGGGAAACCATGTGTTCCAACCTTGTCCTGAGCTGCTCATTGCAAGCAAGCCCCAGCCAATGGGGTGTCCAGTGGGCCTGAGCTTGTTTGGGTTTGTAGAGTTGCAAGTGGCCAGAGAAGGGGTGCAGAGCCCCCTGCTGAGGCTGGCAGTAGTGGTTAAGCCAGCTACTTAGCATTTTTGCCTTGTTTTGTCTTCAAACTTCCTTCTTCCTGGAATGAGTCTCATTCTACATTTTGATGCCAAATCATCTTTCACCTTCTTCGGTTTCTCTTTCTGTATATCCCTTGTTCTCTAATTAGTTGAATTTTGATCTCAGCTTTGCATCTTCCTTTGTCCTTTTCCCAGCTCTGTTCTTAGAGAGCTCTGCTGTCTTTTCCTTACTTTTTGTCTGCCCTCTCACGGCTGGATATTTATTTGCTTATTTTAGCTTCTCTGGTGGGAAAGCCTGTCCACCATCACATCTCACAGACATCAGAGGATCTCTTCAGCCCCTTCTTGTCCTCCCTGTCCCTGTGATGGCATTTTCTCCTCATTCTCTCCTCCTCTGTGAGTTGTGCTGATGCTCTGCTCTCACTGCCATGGTAACTTCAAAAAGATGTGGTCATTTGACATACCAGGTGAACAAGACGTCTGCAGGAGTGTGTGCATGTCAGGAGAGGGAACGGGACATCCCTTTCCTTTCTTTTTTTCATCTTTGTGTTCAAAACATTTCATTACAGCCATTGGGAAGAGGCATTCCAGTTCACATGTGCAGAGTGAGGTCAGGGGACAAGAGCTTGTCCTGCTGGCCATCTCAGGGCATCAGGATGCTTGGCTGCTCCTTGAGCTCAGCTCCCAGCTCTGCAGCAACAGGGAGGGGAACAAATAGCGGTAGCAACATCTTTGAAGTATAAAGCAAAGGAAGGAATAGCTCTGCTCCTGAGGGAAAACATATGGGGCATTAGGAACACTTTCCCCAGCTTGCACATTTGTACTTGAAAGTTAACAGTGAAAGAAAACAAACACAACCACTTCAAACCAAACAAGCTGTAGGGGATCATGGGCTGTAACAGCTACCAGGGTAGACCAGTGGTGCATTATGGCGGGGATCTCCTGGAGAGGCTTGGTGGCATGTCAGCTGTCTTCCTTGGCACGGGACAGGGTGCCATGTAGCTTTTGCTCAGCTTCTGGGCTGGAAGTAGAAGCAGTGAGGCCAGCCCTGCCCGAGCAGGTTTTCCTCAGCGGTCTAGTCCTTGCAGAAAAAACCTTGGGCCTGAGGAAGCAGTGGCAGAGGCCACAGCTTTTGTCCCCTTTCCCACAGCAATGGTAGCACCATTGGAACATATCTCCCTGCTCTATAGCAAGCAGTAGTGCCTTGTGTACTTATCTGCTCTTTACCCATGGATGAAGAGCTGGAGGCTGATTTTTCACAGGTCTGGCAGCAAAAGGCCCCTCCAGCTCTGGCAAACACAATTACTATTTTGGACTCCTCATATATTTTCTCCACAGTCTCATTTTGAAAGGGATAATGATCTTTTCCTCTCCCCTGGGTGCTTAGGAAGCATCTTGGGCAATTAGTTGCAGAGAGGAGCTGTGGGAACCGCTCATGCCTAGGAGCACAAGGGTGCCGACAGTGAGGCCTCCTGTAGCTTGTTACCAAAAAAGTAAGGTGTTCTGGTTTCTGTGAGGGACAGGGTTAATCCTCCCCTGGCTCTATCAGGGGCACAGGAATTCTACCCCATGAGCCATGCCCAGGGGGTAGCTGGGAGTTGTCTGGGAAGGGGTGACAGGAAGTGCAGGTGTGGCCGGCTGCAACAGGTCCGGGGCTGCGGTTGGTTGGTCGGTATCCTAATCGTGTTTGTATCCTTCTCCATCTGTGTTACTGTTACTGTTTTCCCTTGTTCTACCTGTTGTTCTGTTAAACAGTTTTTGTCCCAACCCACAAGTGTTGCCTTTTTCTTCCAGTCCTCTCAACACCACTGTAAGGTGTTAGAGTGACCAGGCTGCCATGTGGTTCTTTGTTGCCATCTAAGGCTAAACCACAACATAAGGAAAAAATAATAACTGCAGCAATGTCTGTATTGAGGAGAGGTTTGTCTGTTTCACTCAGCTGCTGTGCAGGAATTGGGCCCATGTGCTGGGGACAGAGTGAGGCAGCCCCAAGGTGCCTTCCCCTGAGAGGATGTGGGACTGTGGGAATCCCATGTGTCACCAACCATAGGGCTGGGACATGCCCAGGGTAGGAACAATGCAGGCATGCCCTGGTCACAGCTCAGGCAGGAATGGCCTCATCACAACTGGAGATTGCACAGCTGTATTTGCATGAGGGACGTTTGAAAGCAGCTTTTCTGCTGCACAGAGCTGAAGAAGAGCAAACCCGGTGCTCCACAGGGACCGACCAGGGGATTGTCTGCAACAATTTCCTCACAAACACCCTCCTGTGGCTTTTAATATGGCTGGGGAGGAGGTAAGAACAATCTGGGCCAGCAAAGCTAAAACCTGTTTTTCTAATCTATGAAAACCAAGCAGGGAAAGAATAGAGGGAGGAAAGAGAAAACAGTGGTGACCCTGCTGTGTGTCTCGAAGGAGCAGGAACATGGCTCTGCTACACCTTACTTACCCTGTCCCTGTACCTCTCACATGTCTATAGCTTTGTAGTGCAACTTAAATGACTGTATGAGAGATGGGACAGCTGTTAATGAAGCAAGATGCATTTGAAGCCTGCTTAGGGAGCAGTGCCAGCTCACTCATCTCCATTATCTTTATTGTAATAGTATAGTGGCAAAGCTATATTAATGCAGAACACTTTTTCATTTGCACGGCATTATTGTTATTCATGGAAGCGTTTGATCAGATGTACATGCTCCTTGGTTTGGTGGTGGTTGCTTTACTGTGTCCTCACCAAGATGTCGATTAATAAATGTTGGAAAAAAATGCAGTTAATCTTCTTCCCCCAGACTGGTAGAGGCAGGTCAGCCCCAATACTGACTATCCACGGTGTGTTATGCATTGTCTGAGTTCGGGTGATGTGGCTGAGGCAAGAACAAGGCTGTGGAAACTCATTGGGGTTGGCTCTACGTCATTGGGCAGAGCCACAGAGCAGTTGTGTCCCCAGCATTTAAAAATTGGAGGAAACTTCTAAATTAAATTATGTTCTGAGCTGAAAAGACTTGAAAGTCTACTATTGAAGGTTTTGACTTTTGCTTTTATTTTTCATAAGCAAATAGCAGAAACGCGCAGATATGTTTTGATGCTTAAGCTCCATTTATTTTTGTTGGAAAGGGTGTTTGGCTGTTTGGTTTTGTTTTCACTGGCTTTATATTGGAGAGAAAACATCCTGGATGCAAATGTGTGATCCAGGAGAGAATCTGTGAGTCTGCCACCAAAGGCATCTTTTCAGCACAAAATGTCTCCAGCACCAGTATCCTGGGTTAATTTGCCATTCTTCCAGGGCTACATACAAACTGTTCAGCTGATTAGAGATGTGCAAACACGCCCACCACAGCACAGGCTAGCACTCATAAACTGATAAATAACAACAAGCCAGAAGCTGTTTTTTTCTCCCCAGAGCCATTTAGTCTTCTTCACCTCTGCTCAGTCCAGTGCCTGGTGTAAAATCCAGACTGCCTTTCACAGAATCATCTTTAATTTTCATTGTTTCTTTTCACTCACTTTATTTTCTTCTGCCTTCACCTTTTCCCTCTGGTTTGAAGGGGAACATCCCTGCTCCTGCAGCACCAAGTAATGCAGGCAACAGCCTTGGAGCTTCTCTCCACTTCTCCCAGGGAGCTGGAGGATGAGGTGCTATTAGCACACTGGGGAGCTGGACCAGATTTGGGCATAAGGATGAGGTGCTATCAGCTCACCTTGGAGGAGGAGACTGGAAGTTATGGATTTGGTGTGCCCATCAGCATGGTTTGGTGGTGGTGTGAGAGAGCTGGTGCATGTCCTCCACCACAAGCAGCCACAGGAAGATTTGCTCCCTCTGGAAAGGATGGTCTGGATGCATTTCCTTATGCTTCCTTTGTGGGCACACGTATGTATGAAGAGCGCATGCCTGGCAGGAGGTGGAGAGAGACTTGGGCTTTGAGCTGCCTGGAGGATGGACTCTTGGTTAGAGGTCCTTTTTTTTGGCCACCCCTTTTGTCCATGGCTGTGAGATCCTGGCAGGGTCATTCTCTCAAGGGAAAAATCCATCTGGCTGCTCAGATGAGCTTCTTGTTGCTGGAGCAACGTAGAGCAGCCCTGAGTACCTGGTTCCTAAAATACTGCTCCATCATTAAAGACCTATCATATTAATGAGGAGGTGGCACAGGAAGAGGTATCCGTATCCTGCTTTCAGTCCTGCCCATCATGCCCCCACCATACCCCAGAAACACAGAACCCACATTCTTCTCCTCCGGAAAACTAAACCCCATGTCTCTTCTCATACATCTGGAAGTGGGGGGGAAAGAGGTGGGGGAAAAAAGAAAGGGATTTTTTAAATTGAACTTCTCTTTTTCAAAACTTCCTTTCTCTTTGTTCTTGAAGGAAGTCTCTGGCTTTCAACTGTCTGGGCCCTGAGAATGAAATTCCTAGCAGGGATGTGTTGGCTTCTTTTTTTTCTTTTTGGGCTTGAATACAATGTTTCAAATGAAACACCTATTTAGTCTCACCTACTTCATCTACAAGAAGATGGGTGAAAGAATCCGGTTTCTTTCTTTTTTATAAAAGAATTTTTATTTTTCCCTCCAAGTGGTCTTATGTCTCTTTTTAGGAAATTATATAACAAATGGAGGAAATCTGGAATGGAGATGGTGATTTGATTTCTTTAAGACTTTCCCTTCTGCCACTAAGACAAAGGCAGAGTAACATTCAGTAGGGAAAAAAAAAAAGACAGAAAAAAAAAATAAAAGTTACCATTTGGCTTTTGAACAAGGTGCAAATTAGTGAGTATTTGTTAAAATTTGAGACAGCAATTGTCTAAGAAAAATATTTTCAAAGAGGAGAAAGAGGTTTTTTTCTTCTTAAATAAAAAAGCCCCCGAACCTTCCTTTCTTTTAACTTCAAAAGGCAGGCAGATTGCAGAGGAAGAGAGAAAAAGCTTAAATCTCCTCTGAAGGGAAGCAAGTAACTTAGTCAAAGTGATCTTTTTTATGAGAGAATAATTTTCTGTTCCCTTTTTTTTAAGGTTGTGATCAGATCAAGTGACTCATGAATTTTTAACGGAGCTAGTGAAACCTCTGCTCCACCTATGGTGATGTCGATTGGCCACTTATTAGAGGCTGACTGGTTTATGTTGGGACCTGAAGGTTCAGAGAACTTCATCAGCAGCACCAAGCAGGAGTTTTCACTCTGTGTTGGGTTGCTGCTTTCAGCAGTAAGAGTGCATGAAAAATGCTTCCAGCATGGAATGATGGCGCTTTGTGCTTCCTTCTATGCTGATGCAAGTGGCAGCGACACAAACATGTTTGAGTTCAGGCATGGTTCCAGGTCCTGGTGGAAGATAAGTGCTGCTTGACCTGTCTCAGGTCTCTCCCAGCTACTGCATTTGCAAATAAATAGTAATGGTAAAGAGGGATTTTCAGATATGACCAATAGGTATTCAATGTTTATGCTAGTGATAATCTCAGGGAAAAAAGATGCCCGCTAAGGGATGTTCTTGCAATTTATCTACAAAAGCTAGTGTCAGACTTATCCAGAGTAATATTAACCCTTGTGTCCTTTTATATATGCGGCATCTACTGAGTCTTTGGCCAGACTTGTAGATTTGACATTGAACTCCTCATTTCAATCTAATCTTTAATAATGTGAGAGTTTCCACAGTGCAACAGAGTACCAATTCATCCCGTAGCTGGGTCTGCCAGTGGCCTGTGCCAGATGCTTCAGCAGAGATTGTGGAGCATCATCATCCAGCTAATTGGTGGGAACATGTCCTCCTGCTGCCAGATGGTGTTCATCAGCTATGTGTCCTGCAGCACCGGGGGCTGATGAAAATCACCATGTGGAGCACTTCTCGCCTGCCTTCAATCAGAGGAGCACAAACACCAGTGAATGAAACCCCTCATACATTGGGTATTGTCTTGTCACTGTCTGTTGATTGCCTGATATCAGAGGACCAAGAGCTGGCATCCTTGATGTTCAGCGGCTGCAATCACTGAATAGTATCAACACAGGACCCAAGACAAGTTTTTGTTTGCTGGTGTTTGCACTGCTCCTAATTTCCCTTATGGTCAAGGGAGAAGTCAGGCAGCTCCTGCAAATATGTGGAGAGCTGCCCAGCAAGGGGCTGGGACTGTGCTGCAGGGCAAGTGGGAGACGATCCTGCACCTGCAAGTGGATTAAAAAAACCCAATAATATTAAAACCACTAAAAGAAAACAAAGCTGGGTAAAATGTGACATGCGCGGGGCCCATGTGGGGCAGAATTACAAACCCCCTAGCCCAGAGCTGGGCTCTGGCTGGACCTTGCTGTCTGCAGAAGATGAACACTTCCCCCTCTTTTGTAAAACAGCAGAATATATTCTTGTAGCTGTTGAGTCCTTTTTTGAAACTTAGTAATTTTTTTTTTGCCTCAATAACCTACAGCAGAGAGTCCTACAGGCTAATTATATGTTTCATTTTAAATCCTTTAATTTTTTTGTAGTTCAAATAGATAACTATGTTTTTCTCCCACATCTTTGATTCAGATGGATGATTTGCTTCATTAATTGATATGTGGAGGAGGGGGTCTAGAAATGAGCTATATTTATGCTTCAAAAATAATCTTTTCCTGACTGTATTTTTTTTTCCTTCTGTGAATCCTTATATTTATTTCAAAATTATCCTGATGTGAATGTCATCAACCTTTGTCCAGGAGTCTTTCACTGGATTAATTGGTCTATAATGAATCTACTTCTCACCCTCTTTGATTTCCAACTTTCAGGTTGGCCCTGTGTCAGACCGCACCCAGAAATCTTCTGTCAGTACCAGAAAGGCAGGGTGCTGGGGCTGCTTGCAAAAACCAACAGCTTCGCAGAGCTGGGATTTCAGTCGTTGAGGTGAAAATGCATTTGGGAAGTGCTTCTTCCCTGGAGGAGCTGTAGGAATCCAGTGAGCCCAGAACAGAGCTATCTCGGAGCCTGGAGAGGTCTCTTGGGTGGCACAAACATCCCTGCACCAAACAGTGATGGATTTACCTCCCAGAGGGGAAGATTTTATGCAGTCTTGTCACTTTGAGATGATTATTTCAGCTCTTCTTGACCAGATGGAAAAACTCGTGAAGCTCACAGCCCTAAACCAAAGCAAATCACACAATCACACCATAGTGCCACAAGCCAGCGTCTCATCCCCCCAGGGAGTTTTCCAGCATTGCTTGCTTGCTGCTTTCTCCTTTTTTTTTTTTTTTTTTTTTTTTTTTTTTTTTTTTTTTNGTTTTGTTTTTTTGGTTTTGCTTTTGCTTTCAACACAGTTTGGTGAAAAATGGGTGTGAATCATTTTTCATGAGAAGCTTCCATTGCAAAAATTGCTTTTTTTAGGAATGCAGCATCTTTTTCAGTGAAATGACAGAAATCTCACAAGCTGAAGCTGAAATGTGCTGGTTGCAACATTAGGTGCTAACAGTTGGCAGAGCTTGAGTCCCAGTGGCTAAAATACTAGAGAAAAATGGCAGACAGTTCCTTGGCATTTAAATTTGTGCTGTCTCACTTGTGTGACAGGAGGAGAGAGGGTAGGGCTCAGCTCAGGCTGGCTGGCTGGCTGACTGAGTGATTGACATATTTCATGGACAGCTTTTTATGGCACTCATCATGGTGATGCTTTGATTGCCTCCCCAGCACTAATGAAGATCTCCTGTAATGGGCCTACAAGGTAGGAAAATATTATTATCTCTAATTTCCAGATGAGCCTGATCAACATGGATCCACTTGACTGATGCCACTGGCCTGTCTGATGGTGGTGATGACGCATCCATGCAGGTGGCGGTGGTGGTGCCCGCAGCCCCACGGTGCAGGGGGCTGGCTCCCACTGCAATAACTGTCTGTGATGGGTCTCCGAGAAACCCCTCAAGACCAGCAATGTTGTTTTCTGAGAAATGTGGAAAAAATGCCATTCCCAACAGTTGACCTTGTCTTGGAATCTTCAAATCAAACCAATTGGGAGGGTTGGAGGACAATGGTAAGCATTTTGGTTTAATCTTGGTCTCTGAGATTTTGGATAGAAATAGTTGCGAAAAGGGTACATTCTGTTTTAGTAATAGTATCAAGATCAGTGGAATAGATTTAACAAAGACCCCTCTATTTTGGGAGTAGAAATGTTTGATGCTGGCACTTACTCGGGTCTCAGACCTGGCCACTTCCTTTTCTGCAGCATCTTGGGCACCAGCCTCAGACACAGGACTTCTGGCTATAGCCTCCTATCAGGTGCCATTTGCTCACTCCCACTTTCTCTGTTGCCTGTAAGAAGCTACAAACTACAGGCACAAATGGTTTTTAGGCAGATTTTTCGAAAGATTCTTTTTGTAGGTCAGTACCATGACAATGATGGCTGGAGTGCCAGCTACTGAGATGAATGATGAAGCTCTGGTTCCCTTTGACCTGAGCTGAGCAGCAAACTCAGCTTGCTCGCTGGGTGGGGAGGTGACACACATGGATTTTGATAACTGTCTTCTGTTTAGAGGTCATTTTTTACTTTAAATATTCATGTTCTGAGGGACATTAGATAAATAATGCTGAACTTGTTAAGCTGAGCGTCTTGAAAGTTTTGCATTTTGTGTCTCGTTTGCAATCAAGAAGTGATATGAGGCTGCTAAATACAACCTGCTTGATAATTAGGGAAGGTTTTGTTGTTCAGACCCTGTTATCTGCCAGCTGGGTTTGCAAAGCAGCACCAAAATGGTCTTCAAAGGGGGTAGCTGCAGGCTGGTTNAAAAAAAAAAAAAAAAAAAAAGAGCAGGCAAAATCAATGTTTTCGTTCTAACAGACCAACTGCTCCCAGCCCAGATTGCTGTGCATGGTGGGGGCATTCCCTGCCATGTGGGGACAGGCAGGACAGTCCTGTTGCTGTCCCCCTACTCCTCCAGCACTCCTGACAGGGCTGTTGGGCACTCTGCCTGGGCTTTTATTATGTGGATTCCAATGCATTACCTGTAGGATCTGTATTAAATGACAATTGGAAGAAATCCCTGTGATGTGAGATTGAAATTAAATGGCCAGTGCCTTTTATTTTATTCTTCCCTCTATTTGGTTGGTACCAGAATATCCCACAGCATCTTGGGACCCGCAGTTCAATTCAGACACTCGTATTTGCAAAAGATGTTTAATGAATATAAGGTTTCAAGGTAGGAGCCTTTCAGTGACATGAGATTTATGTAGAGATAGTTATTATAGGTTTTTCTCCCCTCTGTCTGCTTCAGAAGGAATATGAATCACCAGCTGAAGGCCTCCTGTATTTGTAAATCAGCTGAAACATAACAGTGATGTTGGGAAGTTGTACTGAGTTAACTGAGCTACTTCACAATCTCAGAGCTTTACATAACCCCTTTTTAACGCACTGTTATTTCCTTTATAGATAGACTCATAAATTACTCCTGGTACACAAAATGCGTGGGAAGCTGCCTGCTTGCACAGCATGGGACCAAGACCTGCACATTCAAATATCGGCAGACAGCTGGAATGCAATCTGTGAAAAGGCACTCAGAGCCTCCAGGTCTATTAAATACAAACTTAGAACATCTACTGAGAATTTTATATCTTGAATTGCATGGGTAATGCCAAAAAGAATAGGTGCAATACCCCTGGGAGTTTGTCAATAAGTGTCACAGCAGAGCATCCAAAAAATCTTCCTTCTGCAGGTAGGTGGGGTATGCACACAGGGGCTGCAGGGACATATGTGTGGTTATACATGAATGTGTATTTGCGTATAACTATATATGTGAGTAAGATCAGCCTGTGATAGCTATATTTTAGTATCCCATTTTGTGCTGAACTCTACCCATATTGAGAGAATGGGGAAACGTATCTCTCTGGGTTCTGCAGTTGTTTTTCTGCAGTCCTACAAAAATTACAGTGTATACAGAACCCAAATCATGCTTTTCTGAAGTTGTTTACTTCCTAATGTTGGGAAAGCTTCCATGATGGACAAAGTGGCCAGATTTGCTTCAAAAAGGATCTCAAATTTACACAACAGTTTTTAGCAGATAAGTGAGGCAGTAAGAGGCAGACTGACAGACAAGGGGAGGCAGGGTCAAGATTACAGAGCCCCACTAAACAGCCTGTGATTCAACTACCATGTTACCACTTTTTTAAATCTTACTGGCTCAATTCTTCAGTCTCTTATTTTTGGAATGTAGTCTATGGACCAGCTCTTATCCCAAACCCTCCAGCAACTCATGATAGCATTTACGATGCTTTTACCTCATGTAGCCATGCAGACTTTACTAATCTATTTTATTTTCCT
Organism: Pedionomus torquatus; assembly: GCA_013398155.1. Lineage (NCBI taxonomy): Eukaryota > Metazoa > Chordata > Aves > Charadriiformes > Pedionomidae > Pedionomus > Pedionomus torquatus. The sequence continues at coordinate 144,857 of VZRU01020544.1, read as the reverse complement.
GTTACCCACAGCCAGTAATCAAAATTTAGATAAATATTGTACTTTGTCTTTAATCTAAAGGCCACCTCTTGATTAAGCTGTTTTTGAATATGAGCCACATATGTTTCCAGCTGCGAATAAGGTCTAGGTATTCAGGCTAGTCATATGTCGGATTTGATTAGCAGTATAATCCATTGGGCATGGAAATGATTCACTAACATTTCAAAGCATGTCTGGATGCTAATGGGTTGTGGTTGTCTGCCATGCAGGAGCTGGTTGCATACACCTGGCTTGTGGAAAGAGAGAATCTGATTATGAAAGAAGTAATACATCCAAATTTTATCATAGGATCATAGAAGGGTTTGAGTTGGAAAGGACCCTTAAAGATCCTCTAATCCAACACCCCTGCAATAAGCAGGCACACCTTCAACTGAGTCAGGTTGCTCAGAGCCCTGTCCAACCTTACCTGCAATGTTTCCAGAGATGGAGCATCTACCACCTCCCTGAGCAACCTGGGTCTGTGTCTAACCACCCTCGGTGTAAACAATACATTCCTTATGTCTACTCTGAATCTAACAGTTCTGTTGTTTCTTTTAGTTCCTTTAGTTATGTTGTAGTGTTGTCCAGAAGCTTATATTAAGGGGCCAGAGTGGATGGGGCTTTGAGCAACCTGGTCTAGTGGGAAGTGTCGCTGTCCAGGCAGGGCAGGATGATCTTTAAGGTCCCTTCCAACCCGAACTGTTTTGTGATTCTATGAAGAGGAGGAGACTGCAGTGTGGGAGCTGGGGGACACAGCTTCAGAGATTTGAAATGTAAACAGCTGAGAAGCAAAGCAAAATCTCTGTACATCTTCCAAGAAATCAGTAATTTCTGGGAAATTTCTCTTTCTTTTTAGGAATAAGGTGTGATGAGGAGGGAAGAGGAGAGATGGAAAAAGAACCAACACTCTCTGCACAGTTCTGTTTCAAAGCAAAAAGCCTCTCATGGGTTAGGTGAGCACTGGGAGGTAAGCCTGGTCTCTTGCCAGGCTTGCTGCTTGCTCATGTAGGACGTAATTTAAGTTCCACCAATTTTTTTTTTACCTTGGTGCATCCTTCAGTTGCATGACAGTGAATGCTCTTGCCTGCAAGGACTACTTACTTGATGTACAAAAAATGCTTTGGGATTTTTTGACTAAGAAATGGATAAAAGCCCAGGTTAACTATTGCTCGTTGTACTGCTAAGGAATTTTAATAAAATTTGGTTGAAGAGGCAGGGATTAGGTACGGTACTGCGTAAAAACATCAATTAGCAGAAATACAATGAGCAGTCATACAGTTTGAGTTTATTAGCAGCTCCTGCTAGAAATACTTGGTGTCATTTTCAAGGGCAAAAGTTGCCATAAGACCTACAGTTCTCTTCTAGATTCTACTGGTAGCTTTCTATTTATATAGCTGTGGAGAAAAAAAAAAAAAGATTAATGTATCTGTTTTAAAACAATCTATACAGGGTGGGAATAAAAACCTTCTTATACTTTGCCTTTCAGTTCTGCAATAATAAATTAACTATCACAGTTTAAGATGCAATTGTTGTTCTTTTCCATCTCCAGACTAATGCATTGTGACACCTTGTTTACATGAAATGTGGATGGCTCCTCCTGCCCCTTGAGGTGAAAGTCTGTGACTGCATGAAGGAATTGCTAGCCAGCCACCTGGGCTGGATATGAGATGTCCAAGGGCAACTGTGCCCTGTGTCTTCTGCTGTCTCCCTCACCAGTGACAGAGAGGACATGGGGTACCTGTCCCCACTCTGGTGTCAGATGTCTCTATCAACCTCTCTGCATGGGCCATGTTTCTATATGTGAGCCTGGGTACCTGCTGCCCTTAACCATTTTTAAAGATAATAAGAAGAGGGAAATTTCAATGCTGCTGCACCAGAACAGAGGGAGTGCCATCAACAGCTGGGGTGCACCGTGTGTACTGCCATGGATAGCATGTAAGAGACCAGGATCAACAGAGTGAGAATAATGAAAATAGTCTTTCAAAACAAGTGTGGAAGCACACTGGGAAAAATCTCTCTATTTATTTATCTTGATATCCCTAAAAAAATTGCTTTAGGACTGACACTGCCTTGCCCAGTATCTGCAATAATCAAATCCTGGTAAGGCAATTGAGCAAGTTGTGGATTTTTTCCCAAGAAAAAGCAGTTGCTTGTTCTTTTATTTCCACATCCTGGCATTGTATCCCAACTGTTCCTCTCCTCTGGTGTACTTTTTCCCAGCTGGGGTGTGCTCTTCAAACCGTCTTCTCTCCCATGGCCAGGCTTGACCATTGGTGAAGCCACCCTGAACCACGTGACTGCTCAAGTCTGGGTTCCTGAGCAGAACTGCTGAGTTTGGACACTTCCAGACTTCCTCAGCCCACCTCCATGAAGACATGATTATTGTCATTAAATACACACTGCGATACACAATGTCTCTGCAATACTCCCTGATGAGCCCATTCACCAAACCTAACGACTTCTACCCTAGCTAAATCCCATACTTGGCTGTTAAGCCAACACCACATGCTTGGCTCCCAGTGCCTATGAACGCTCTACAAAGCAGCCAGTGATTTGCTAAAGGTTGGAGATCACGATAACACCACAAGATTCCCAAAAACCAAAAAGAAAGATGTCTCTTTTCCCTCCCTCCCACTCCCTGCAAGGCTCGTTTTTGCAAACAGCAGCTGCTGGAAATGGAAAGCCAGCGCAAGTGACATTGCTGCCATGGTGTCACAGGGTGGGATGCTGCAGCAGAAACCAGCAGGTGGAGGACAAACATGCTGGGCTCCCAAAGCACCATGTTTTGGTGGACTTCTGAGGCAAGGAACCACTGCTGTGTGGGTCTGGCAATGTCCTTGGTTCCTGCCAGCATTGCCCAGGATGTGTATGGCCACATGTCTGTTACCCAGCAGCACTTGGCCCTGGTTGGCCCTGAGCTCAGCTCCACACTGGATGAGTAGCTGGCTGCCCTGACAATCAGGTCAGTGTGCACATCCTCTCCTGCCCCTTCCAGCCACTGCCACCTCCTATGTTGGCCCTTTAGGAATCTTAACAGAGCCCATAATATTTAACGGGTTTGCTAGTGATAATGTCATTTTAAGTGACATAGCTGTGATAAATCGTTCCCACACGTCACTGAATTCTGTTTCTAAATTTTTATGTATTTTTGATAGGCCAATTTATCCCTGCTGCAGCTCCAGCCCGTGCAGTCAATCGCATTCCACTGGGGGTGAATTTTCTCTGCTATTTACAGTGTGTGCTTTTAAGCAGTGATTGGTGTGACAGTGTGATCTGTACAGCTGTCTCCCTGTATTTATTTTTTGGCCTGTAAGGTTGATTTATACTAGCTCCAAAAAGGGAAAAAAAAAAAAGCTCATAGCTTTTCATGTGAATGACTTTAAATAACTGATTAATGGTTATTATTTGCATGACTATAATGGAATGGGGTTTGCAAAGTTTACGGGCTTGGCTGTGCAATGGTACATAAAGCTGTTGTGTGCCCCTCACCAACTCTGAACCTTTTCTGAAGTTTTTCTTTATAATTGGACAGTGCCCTCTGGGCTCAATCGGACATGACGTGCCTGACACAAGGCTAGCAGCGGAGCTGCCTATGTGGGGGATATCTGATGTTGATGTGTGCGGGGATGACATCGTGCCAGTACCCACTGGGAACGAGGGGGGCTCTGCCCTATCCTGACGGGGTTAAAAATCCACCCCCCCCACAGCCAACAGCAGTGCCTTGCATGCAGGGAGTGTTCAAGTGTTCTTCTTGAATGTGTATGGTCCTCATCAGCTTTGTTTGCATGAAATTTATGAGCTTAAAATGGTAGCTTTCCAAGGCAGCATTCTTTCAGGCTTGTATGAAGAGCCCCTAAAGCTCTGTTTATAAAGCTAGATCTGTCTCTGCTGCCAAAATGAGTTGTCCCCTGTCCCTCTGGGTGTTGAGCTGTGCCTCGTTCATTTGGTGCCACCCCAGGAGTCTCCTGGAGACTTGTTTTGGAGGGTGCAGTGCCAGGTATTGGAGGGTGCAGTGCTGGGTTAACCCCCCTCTGCTTGTCTTTGCGTTTCTTCTCTCCTGGACTGAGGAGAACAGATTCCTGGTGGCCAGAAAGACCCACAGGCAGCAAAGGTCCTGGGGAAGGCCCAGGGACAGCGTCCTCCCTGCTGCCCTGTGGTGGAGAACAGTACCACCAACATCCCCTGCCCACCTTGTATTAACCCTCCCATTGCTGGGGTGTCAATCAACATCTCTCAAAACACAAAATTCCCTTCTGAGAGAGCAATCACTACACAGTTACTATGTTCCAGGACCAAGCCTCCTGAGATGTTTATTCCAGCAGCAGCTACCACTTGTGGTACCAAATAGGAGAAAGGATGACTACGTCACGAACGCATTCATGCCCTGAAAGAAGAAGCAATTGGCAAGCCAGGAAATGTTGTGTATATTTTCCTGAAGGTTTAACTTGTGAATGTGTTTGTTTTGATGTGTTTGCAAAAGGGAACCCAGAAGCAGCCTGTTGAGTAACACCAGAGGGGTTCAATTTTCCCCAACGTTATGCAGTATAGCCATCCTGCTAGGAGGACCCTCACTATTTAGTTGTCAGATTTGTTCCTGTCAAAGTCCTAGGAAGGCAATAATAGGTTGGATTGGTTTTTTTTATAAGATGGCACTGCTTCAAAAGTAGTACAGGGTAAGCAAAATCTGGGAATAAAAAGTATTATTGTTACTATTATTAGTCCCAGCTCTAGTAAACCTGCCTGAGAACCGAGGTCTACTCTCCTCTGGTTTATGTTCCCTGAGCAGAGTTCAATTAAAAACTTTTGCATCTCGTTTTGCTCACCTGTCTGCAGCCAAAGTAATATGACACATCATGGAAGTGGTTGAATACTTGCTAGTGGTTTTGATCTTCTTCAAAATATCATTTTCACTTTATGCAGCTAGAGAATAGCTGGCCTCCTGCTGTTCCCATTCACATCTTAGCCTTGAACAATAAGAAGAAAATCTGCCTGCAGTAAATGTTCAGTTTATGTTGGGGAATTTTTCCAATACAGAAAGAGCAAGGGAAATAAAGCAGCTTTATGAAATAATGGTGCCATTCTCAGATAAACATGGATATTTCTGCCATTAACTTCCTGAATAAGGAGGAGTAAGGAGGTCAACGGCTGCTGAACTGCTTGCCTATGCAAAGGTCTTGGGCTTTTTGAAAATTTTTAAAAAAGACTTTTAACTCATGCAGGTTGAACTTTCCTATATGTAAAAAGGGTGGCTTTTTCACAGATGTAATAAATAAGTGTGGGTTCCTGGGGAGCTGAGGACAGGGTGTTCCTGCAATGAGGGGGACGTGTGAATGGCTGGTGGCAGGGTCAGCAGGGAGCCAGGGAAGTGGGACCTCATTGCTATGGAAGCGTTGGGTCTCGGTGCTGCCCAGGGATACTCTCCGTGGAGCTGTCTGACTTTTTCCAGCCCTGGAACCCTTTTCCATTCACCTGCTCACTCTGGCAGCACTGATGTGCCAGCCCAGCCCTGGCAGGAGGATGCAAAGCAGGTCAGTCAGCAGGACTGCAGTTATAGGAAACACACACACACATTTGCTATCATGGCTCTGCAACCCAACATCAGCCCAACTACTTTTTATTATAAATTTCAAGCTCCAGCTGCAGCCTTGAAGCATTTTGTTTAGTAATTTTGAAAACTGCTGCTCAGAACAAACAAAAGGGAAAGAAAAATGAAAGTGAAGTCCCTAAAACTCATTAGTAACATAAAGTCTAGCAAGGATGGCTAATGCTGTCTAATAATCCATCAAGGTGGCTCATCTGTCAGCTATAAAAGTATCATCCCTAGAAGTTTAATAAAGCTTTATAAGGTTTAGGGACAGTTTACTGCTGGTGGCAGCAGCACTGCCCAGCCAAGGCAAACAGAATGCAGTGCCCACACCATACAGGAGCAGCATGGGCAGCATGGGTCAAACGCACATCAGCCCAAAAGACAGGGTCTCCAGCTCCTGGCTGCAAAAGAGAAAAAGGCAGTCAGTGCCTGGATATGTTACTTTTGCCAGAAGAAAACAAAAAAAACAAGTCTGAGGGACTGTCAGTTGGCCTGAGAGGTGTGATCTGCTGCAGGTGGGTCTACAAGCTTCAGTGCCATCCTGGAGAGGATGAGGTACCTGTTGTGGATGTGGAGAGCGCAGGGACCAGCCCGTTGACTTGCACTGGTCTTGCAAAAAGGTGCTGGAGAGAAACTCTAACCCTACCAGCACAGCCACTCTCCTCCCAACTGGGCTCTCAAAGCAGGGCAGCCAGCTGTGGGATGGCTCCACAGGAAACAGCGGTGAGCTGGGAGCAAGGCTGGTCCCACTGAGCACAGGAGCTGCTGAGGTCATTCCACTTGGAGCAAACTCATACTAAGGGCTCCACCAGCAATACATGACCATTTATCACCCACAGGTATTCTCTCTGTGCAATGTCTCAGTCACTTTCTCTGCTCTCCTTTCCAGTGACTTTTCCTTTGCCCTCAGCTAATCCATCATCTAGTCCAGCCCATGGTGTAACTGCTGCTTTAAACTGCCAACCTTCAGTCTTTGCTCTTGCGACATCTTCCAGTCCACACTGATCCCTTTTCCCTTTGGAGACTGCTGACATGTTCTGGTTTCAAAGCAGTTTCGTATAAAACTGGAAGGAGGTCTCAAATCCAGATCAAGCTTAACATCTGCCAATGGACCCCCATGGATCCAGCCTTTTCCCTCCTGCAAGTTTTAAGCCATTCTTTTCCCTCAGCTGCTTTGTGGGACTAATGAATTTACTGCTGCTATTCCCTCTGACAAGGGGATGGGGACAGTCACACAATGACTGCAAAAGGCTTACAAATACATGTGAGTGGTTTGGGTTTCTCTCTGAAATCTGAATTCAAATCTCCACTCTCAGTAAAAAAAATATAAAAGGGAGAAACAGCAACTCTGAAGAGCAACAACTTTAAAAAAAATAAAAAAAATTAAAAATTGTTCATAAGGAGGCTGAGAGGCTTTGCTGCCTTTTTCTCCAGACGGGAATGTTGTAGCATTGCCTACAGAGCCTTTCTTCCCTGCATTAAGTGAGCGAGGAGATTTCATTTCATACATCATTTACAATGGAGTGCGTCAAGAGCAGAGTCGGTGCATATTAACACAGGGATGTGGGGAAAGAGTTGGGTTCTTTGAAAGTTTCAAAGCATTTCCACCAAGGAGGGGAGCCCAGGCTGCAGATTCCCTTTCACTCCATCATAGAAGCTGTGTGAACCCAAAGCCCATGAAATGGAGAGAGGGGAACAAAGGCAGTGAAAAGCCTGCAATGTGCCAGCATTAATGTGTGCCGCAGGAGTGCAGGGATGGTGTAGCAGCCAGTCCCATAAGTCTTGAGAAACTCTCCTCACTCTCCTGTCTGCCTCCTGCCTCCCTTTATATTTGCACTGGATCAAGTACAGAGTCCTCTCTTACTTAGAAATAATGGTCATGAGTTGGGACAACATGAAGAAGACATCCTCCTCCTCCCCCACCCCAGTCCATCTGGCCATCAGCTTCCCATAATCACAGTTTCTTCATTACCCCACACTTTACTTTAAGACAGGTCTTCAGATCACTGCAGAGTGGCTGTCCTATGTATTGATTAAAAAGTCTTTTAGATAATAACTTGGTTTAAGAATAAATGTTCTTTTATATATATATATATTTGGGTTGCTTATGATTTCCTCCTGGAATTCACAGCCATAAGACATACCTGAGAAAACTGGGAATTGTAACTCACTGTGAGCTCTAAAACTAAATCTACAGAGGTTGATGTTGTCTCATCACATAAGTCCAGAGTCTGGTGCTTTCTGGAAAACACTAGGCACCACAAAACTTGCTATAAAAATTCTGAAACTGGCGGTGAAATGGCTATGTCTTCTCCCATCCTTTGTTACCAGCCATTTCATCCTTTGGCATGAGCTGCACAGGCCACCTTGCAAGAGGGAACAGGAAAGTCCCTGATGCCTTGTGGTAGCTGTGCCAACATCTTACCACCTTCCTCATGGCTGGAGAGAACCAGCAGGCAGGGGTGCGTGGGACCTCAAGCTTTTGTGCATGAAAAATCCTCTTGGCACGATATCCCTTGCCTTTTTCTACAGAAAGCCACCCAAGGGGTCTTGAATTTTGGATAGAAGTATCTGGCAGAGAGCTTTAGGAGTAATGCTAGTATCAAGGGCATCTTCCAGGTCTGCTGCACTGGGAACAAAATTATTATCTTCCCTGCCTGATACTGCTCTTCCACATACACAGTTGTAGGTCAAGGGATTGGAAAGAGATTTAAATAGGAGTTCCCATGGCTCCTGAAATTAATACAGAGTCTTTCTTGGCTGATATTAATATAAAGCCTTTCTTTGCTGTTACAAAATTTACCACATCTCATTTCAGGGGTGGGGAAGGGGTTATGTCACCTTTGTGCTATCACATCCGAGAGAGTGCTGAAGCAGCAGCAAAAATGCCAACCACATCTGGGAATGTGTTCCTGGATTTCAACAGTTTCAGGTTTGTTCAGTAATTGGTGTTGAACAGAGATGCTTCCCTGGATTTACAAAGTTTATTTTCAATTAAACTGTTCACTGGGACTTGCTCAGAGTCTCTTTCAAAACTGGTGATGGATTTAAGTCACTCGGGAGACACTCAGCTTGCTCCATGTGACTTCTACAAGGTTACAGGAGCAAAAGAAGCATGCAGGGTTTCTGTCAGCTGCAAGTTCTGCCCTGCTAGAGTGAGGAAATGGAAACTTTTCCCATCCCTCCCCCATGACTGCAATCATAAGTTCACCATCTATTTTCTCTCACTCTTCACCTCTTCTCCTCTATATTGGCTGCTTTGCACCAAAAGCCCCATAGTTGCATGCACTTTGACACTTGCATTTCAAAATGCCTGATTGTGGAGTTCTGCCAATACCAGCAATTGATCTGGTGCCACAGACCAGCTTAATTATTCAAGGTCAGTCTCTCTCTGTCTCTTCTTGTCCAGGGAGCAGCAGCTATGGGGAATAAAACTTGAACAGTCTTTAAATTTTAATCATAAACTTTAATAAGTCACAGATTTGTTTTGCTGTATGTGGATTTTTTTTTCTACTGTACTTCCTGCAACTTTTCCAGCCTCAACACTCAGAGCAAGTCTTTATTGCTCAGTACAACAGTGGGCTTTTGTAAAGCATGGTATTTTACACTGCTATTTAAAATGCATAAGTTGTGTGAAGTTTCCAGTTCACTTTTGAGCTCCTGTAAAACATATCCCTTAAGGCATTTCAGCTGAGCAACTAAGAAGGTGAGGGTATTAGAGGTTGTGAAATGGCTTGTCTGCTAATTCTTTCTGTGTGCATCTCTTCAGATAAATCTCCTGTGACCTCCTACTACAAGCAGAACATTAGTTAAGTATCTCCTTGGTAATGGAGTGTCCTGGACCTGATCTTGTATTAAAGACTTTTCATGCTATCTGTGAATGTGTGGGCCTTCAGAGAAGGTGGGAAAGGTGTCTCTAAAAGCACACAAGGTGCAAGTAGCTTCACTGAACAGTGCTGGGCTGACCCAAAGATCCCGGTCTGGCCTGGCTGCTGGTCACTGAGTCAGGCTGGAGGCTTAGTGGGCTGAACCGCTCCCTGCCAGCTCATGCAAGGGCTAACAAGGAACAGGATCCATTTACAGCAGCCTTTCATCTGCCCCAGCCTATGGGAAAACAAAGCCTTTGAAGACTTCAGCCCATTCCTGAAGCAACAAAGAGCTTCAGGAGAGAGAGAGAGAGAGACCTTCTGGAAGCTGACAGTGGCAGAGAAAAGGAATTATTATCATTTTAAGAATAAATCCTGGAAGTAATTTTACTATATTCAGAGAATCACAGAATGGTTTGGGTTGAAGGGACCTTAAAGATCAGCTCGTTCCAACCCCAATGTGATGAGCAGGGACACTTCCCACTAGATGAGGTTGCTCAAAGCCTCATCTAACCTGGCCTTAAACCCCTCCAGGGATGGGGCAGCCACAGCTTCTCTGGGCAACCTGGGCCAGTGTCTTACCACCCTTGCAGTAAAGAATTTCTTCCTAATATCTAATCTAAATCTTCCCTCTTTCAGTTTAAAACCATTCCCCCTCATCCTTTGGCTACGTGCCCTTGCAGAAAGTCCTTCCTCATCTCTCCTTCNTTAATAATAAATACTGAAAAAGGAGACCCAAATGTCTTTTTAAATTAGAGATCCTAATGGGGTGGTGAGGCAACATTGCAACAATACACAAGGTACGTTTACCTCTGTCTCACTGGGATCATGGGAAGGAGAGGTGTGGGAAAGTGAGGAAACTTGTGTTGTTGAAGAAGGGACAGCTCCTGCAGAGGGTCGGGAGCAAAGGCACCAGTGAGGGGCTGGCCTGGGCTTGGTGCACTGGGAAGCCCCAGCCTGCCTGTCACTTGCCACACGGTACTGCCAGCTGGCAGGGCCTGAGGAGTAGCACTTCTTTTACACATTTTTTTCAGGGGGAAATAAAGCCTGGCAATCCTTGGTAATTTTCAAACTCTCAGCATGATTACAGTATCTCTGTTTTACAGCACCCAGCCATTAGTGAAAAGCACTATGCAAGTCAATTAATGATAATGTCTCTTTCCTTGAGATAAAATAGTTCATTCTTACAAACCGGCCAGGATGCACAGAAAGGCGAGCTGCGTGTTGCCCTTGATGGTGCAGGATGAATAGAAGCACAGATTTGCTTTCTTCCTGTGCAGTTGCTGGCTTTGTTGCAGATTTAAAGCAGCACTGTTTGAAGCTCTGCCTCTATAGCTGTGTTCTGCTGTCCTCCTTTGTAATGAAAACTTCTCCTTTTTCATCATTTTTAATTTCAAAGCCTTCAAGGGTTAGCTTGCTCAAGGCTACGTCTCAGTCTGTGAAGAACAGAGTGTCTAGCTATGCTCTTCTTCACCAACCCAATGGCCAAGGCTAGTTGTGTTTCCCCTTCTATAACAATAGTTTTTAGCTTTTGGTTGGTGTTTACCCAGAACCTTGTCTCGCTTTAAAATGTATTTCTAGATATAAAGCCATTTGCTTCTAAGCTGAAGCTCTTGCTGCTAGTTTGGGGGAGGTTTGTTTACTGCAGTAACCAGCTTGCTCTGTATGTATTCCTATCACTCCCCCTTGCTATAACCTACAAATCTCTCCAACTTATCCAGCTCAATGCTGGAGATGGTTTTTTGAAGTCTTCTTTAAAGCATAGTGAGTGCCCTTAAAAATTTTCCCCGCTTTGAAAGATTCTACCTGTTCTAATGCAATTCCCTATTTTAAAGATAGGGAATAAATATCTTGGGGATAGTTGGCTCGCATACAACTCCTATCTCTTAAAACATTAATGGTCCATGCTGTTTGATTCTTTTTGAAAGTGCTGTGTTCCTGCTTTGTTTATTTAATTTCTTTTCTCTGCAATGGGACTTGCCAAACGGAGCCATGTCCCTCCCTACCCCCTCACTACCACCCTTTCATTCACAGAAATCAGTGGGATGTAAATACAGCTCATTTAGTTTTAGCATTGCCAACTTTTGTTTCAAAAATCAGACATAAGGTCCCTTGAATTTTGAAATGGGTTTCAAAAACCCAATTCTGAATAATTTCTGGTTTTGCTTTCTGTGTTTTGTGCCTTTGAAGGCTCACACTTCCAAGCCTTCATGTACAATCATAAGAGACTGAAACTTGTTTAACTGTTAATAACTGCTGCATCCCCTGCAATCACACGCTTCCAAGTGGGAGCCACTGCAGGAAATGAGCCAAGTCAAATACTGCAGCTTAATAAACTCCAAAGACTTGACAACAACAAATTTTGCTCCTGGAAATTGCCCATCAGTTTGTCTATAGCAGCAACGAACTCTGGGAAAACACCATGGGAATAGAGAGTACCATGGCTGTGCTCAGGGCTAAGCAATAAAATACACTTCTTTACCAAGGCTTTGCTAACTCAATTTAAAAGGTGAAGGTTGGCTTGGACACAGCCCCAGGCCTCTCTTCCAGATGGCTACATTGCTCCCCACACAGAGTATTTGGGAGTTCTCCTCCAGCCATTGCTCCCTGGTTTGGGGATTACAGAAATAAGATTTACAGACAGTTATGAATTTGTGCCCCAAAGGGTGCATTGACCCTAAGGAGTTACCAAAGCTCAGCACTACTTTCTGTAAGAGCTGGTCTCAGCCCCGGGGCCCTGCCTGGGGCTGTTTGACACCCCCTGTCCCCAGCAACACCTCTCTGCTTTTCCCACAACTTCGCTGAGCTGCAAATCACTGGACTTATTAGTTGGAGCCATCTCTCCTCTGATAGTGTCATTTGAGCTTGTTCTGTCCTGTGGCAGGTATCCACAGCTGTTTGGCTGGGTATGACTGATGTCTCCTCTAATTCATGTCAAACGCGGAGCACAGAAGAGCTGGGGAAAGAGGGAGCTGCCAGCGCAGGGAGAACAAGCAGAGGGTCCTGAGCTGAGGCTGGGAACCCCACTAAAATCACGGGTCGGGGAAAGCAGGGCTAGGACTAAAATGATGCCCCTTCCACGTGAACACAGGAGAAAAACCTTTTGGTCACATATTGCCACTGTAGTTTTGCTGTGAGTTTTGTTTTGTGCAGAAGGTGAGCTGGGGCTGAATGGGGATGAAGCTGATTCAGTGTGTCAGAAATACAGACTGTTTTTTGCTGGTATCGCTGCTGTTGGGATACGTTGATGACACCACACAGATGGTGAGGAGACAAAGCTGGGGATGACAGGGGCTGGTCATCTCTGGCCCACATCTGGGTACAAGAGCTTGCCCAGTGAAATCTTCCCCTATGCATGGTCCGTTCCTGACACCATCAAGCAAGGGAGACCAAAAGCATATGTGTGGAGACTTGGCAGTCGGCAACAGAAGTGTGTACAGGCGAGGGCTTAATTAATCAGGCATGTTATCTGGGCAGCCATGGCTGGCAGGCAGGTCACCTAACCCCCCCAAACTTCAGTCAGCACACATAAATCCCCTTTTCTTTTCTGCCTTTTATCTTTCCTGCCTGCGAGATGCAAGATAGTGGCATAGGCTTGCTGCTTTTCTCCTTTTTTCCTCACACATAGACTTTATATAAAAATATATATAATTCATACATAACGTATACATAAAATAATGTTCTGTCTGAACACACACAGACACACACTAAGCATGTTGCAGAGCCTGTGGGAAATACTGTCTGTAATGGAGCTCGCTAATTATAGCAACTAATGGCAGCTTCCCCCCACCCTCCCCAACAGCAACTGAGATCAAAACCTTTTTTGTTTAAAATATTTACTGTACAGCTTGCAAAGCTTTAATCAACATAACATGACGTTTCCTTGCAGCAGCTGAGTAATAAATATGCAATTAATAGGGAACTGAAATATAACCATTAGCTGTTTGCAGAGTCTCTACTTCCCCACTGTAAAAGCACTTTCCGAGCATTATTGCTCTGCCTACAGCCAAAGTGGCAAGGGGAGTGAAGCGATCCCCCAGCCTTTTGGCAGGGAGAGGGACAAAGTGTTTCAGAGAAGGCTTGAGAAGTTTTGCAAGTGGAAATCTGCCTTGCTCCTGCTTCAATGGCTGGGAGAAGCCTGGGCAACGCATCAGGCGATGGGGTGACGGCTCCATCCAAGATTTATATCTTTCTCACCCAGGAATTGGGGGTTTTGAGACTGTTGATTTTGCTTCACTAAGCATGACTGCACAGCTTAAGAGGTTCATTGGCTTTGTATTCACCCAGTGCAGGGCCAGCAATGGGGATCTAGGCTCTAAATGTTCCTGGCCCCCGAAGAGCTAGTGTCACAGTGAGCTCCTCCTGAGCTTGGGACCTCTTGGGCAGCCCAGCACTTGCTGGAGGGGCTACAGCCATGCTGGATTTGTCCCACAATGGCCCACAGGCCAAGTTAGCATGTCATTCCTGTAAATTTTAAGCTGCTTTATAAAAAGTTTGCTTCCCACCATAGTTGTAGTACCCACCCTGGCTGTCTTGGGTACGAGGAGGCAGCATGAAGGTGGCTTGAAGACCCTTGATAACTAAGCAGTAAAATATACCCAGCACAACCACCCACTTCAGAGCCTTGTCCAAACCCTTGTTCCACAAACCAAGTGATAAACTAAAGCCACAAAGTGGGACAAGAGCCTGAGGGAATGCAGCAGCCCTGGCAACTTGTCCAGCAACCAAGAAGCTCCTCATCAGCAGGGCTGACCACATCCCCTGAAGCCACCCCAACTGAAGATTGGGTTGAGGAATGCCTGGGTGAGTGTTGGGGCTCTGGAGCTCATGGAGCCACTCTGTTGGCATCCAGAGAACCATCCAGATGCTGCTTCCCCCAGAAACCTTCCTATCGCACAGGGAGGTAACAGTGCAGATCCCTGTGCCTCCCAGCTAAACATTAGTGAAGGTTTTTAATCTCTCACTGTGGGATTTCTTTTTGCTTCAGCATCGCTCCATAAAGTATTTCAGACAAGGTGACATTTTCCATCTGCATAAAGTGCTTGCAAACAGTGTGAATTTAACTTTTATTTGCCTGATTTAGGGGTATGGGACTGTGCATAAGTCTTGGTCTCTCAACCTATAGTCCTGCACTTTAAGTGATGAATTACTCAGTAAAACAAACAGGATATTATCTAGCTGTACACGTCTGCATCTTCCAAAGAAAATTAAACCTCATTTGAACGCACAAAAGCTAATGATGGCGAAATCAGCTTCACCATAAATTACCCAAAACTCAAAACTAGCTTTCTGAGAGCTTGAGAACATTCCATCAGCAGGAGCTGAAAGCCTATCATGCAGATGGCAGTGTGCAACCATGACACACTGGGAGTGCTCTTGGGAGGCTGTAGGCACTCTCTGGAATGAAACGGGAGACCTGGCCACCCAGGATATGGACAAAGCCAAAGTACTGAATGACTTCTTTACCTCAGTCTTCACTGGCAAGGGCTCTAACCACACTGCTCATGTCATAGAAGGCAAAACCAGCGGCTCTGAGAAACGAAAACTGCCCACAGTAGGAGAAGATCAGGTTCAAGACTACCTAAGGAACCTGAAGGTGCATAAATAAGGTCCCTTCCAACTCTAACCATTCTATGATTCTATGACCCTCTGTGCTACTCTGTACGTCCATCCATCTGGGTGCTGACCACCCCCCATGAGATTTGAGCAGTGGACAGGGCAAGACAGCAGCGTGACCACAGCTCCCATTCCCTTCCACACATGCTGAGGGAAAGAGCGATCCACCAGCTGCCATCTGCAGTCATCGACAAATGTTGACGTCTTAATGGTAGCCACCATACCTGCAGCTGGGGTGTGATGGAACACTGATAGAGCCATTAGTACCTAGGCTGGTGATGCAATTTTATATTTCATTTAACCCAGAACACAACATACTGCAATGTATATTGTGTTTGTAACTGCTCCCTTGATGGTCTCTCTGGAGTATTATAAAGATTTATCATGTAGTGTTTGGTCAATACTAAATACCGTGAAATGTCAGTAGAGCAGTTCTTGGGATTGCTTGAGCAGTAAATAACAGAATCCTAGGATATCCAAAAAGCAGGTGAGCAAGTAACCTTAAAGTAACAAACCAAACCCAATACCTAACCTTTAGAAAAGAACAACAAAGCAGCAAGGATTTCATCATTAAGTGCCCGTGACTTTTAATGAGGTATATGAATACTTGTCATTTAAATGCTTTGAAAAGGATAGACATGTAGATCTGGGAATTCTGTGCCAGAGATTTTTGGTGCCAGGGACTCCGTCATGTTTCCTCTCTTTTACCTGCAAGAAACCCTTGCTCCGCTGGCTCTGTGACCCTGCGGCAGCAGCCATCCTAGGGCTAGAGAGACAGCACAAACATCGTCCCTGCTTCTCCTCCCCAGAAACCCGCCTGAGAAACAGCAGCTGCCTCGTGGGAGGTGGTATGGACACCCCCTCCCAGTGCTGACATGTTCCCTCCTAATCACTTCTCAGCTAATAGCAGGGATTGCTCTGAGAAAACCCTCCAGGTTGTTTTTTTTACAGGTCAGAAGTTGGCTACTGTTTAAACATATGTTCCTCTTTCCCTGTCTCTGACTTGCAGAATAGCTGCTAACTAACCAAAAGACAACATGGTGAGCCGAGGCTATTAGTGAATAATAATGCCATTTGCAGGCAGCAAAGGCTGAAAGGCTTCCAGAGCAGTTAGCAGTCTGCAGGCATCTCCCAGAAATGCATGAGCAGAGCTCCTGTGCATCAGCCAAAGAGCAATTATTCTTGGAAAGCAAGTCTGCTTTACGCTTTAAAACTCTTTATACTGTCTTGAGCTTAAAAAAAATTACTAAAAATGTGCCGAAAGAAAGCAAAGAAACTGGAGCAAAGGACTTCTCATGCTGCAAATGAAGATGACTGCAGGTGTGTGCACCTCTCGGCACCCTGCAGCTCCAGGCTGGGTGCCCCACAGCAGCGACAGCCCTTGTCGTGACAGAGGGGTGACATGAGCCCGAGCAGCCCAGAGCCCGGCCTTGGGGAGAAGCAGTGGGGAGAGACCTTCCCTGGTCTTACCAGGAGCAGAACACAGAGCTCCTCAAAAATTGCCTTTTTACGGTGAACTGCAGTCAAGCAGCCTTGGTTTGTTATATTTTCTTTTGGCTTTCCTGTGTTTTTTTTTCCCCCAAACATCTCATTTGTAGCAGAAGATTATATTCCTAATGGGATCATTTTGAGTGCAGTATTGTACACAGTTCTGCTCTTTAAAGAACTAGTATGGATCCTAACAGCTCTCCAGGCAGGAAATCTGGTGGGAACTCTGCTTTCCCGCTTACTGATCTAAGGCTGGATCCAGCGATCCCACTGAGCCCATCAGTGCAGCGTCTTGGTAGCAAATAATGATGCTGGGAGCCACCAAAGGACTGTTTTATGGTCCAAACTTGTTAACTGCGAAGAAGAGGGTTTTTGCAACACTATTATATTTTTTGGCAAATCACTGAGATGCTTGTGATGCTAGTTTGTGCCTCACTTTTGTTTAACCACTCTGGTGCTTTTGTTTCCCCCTTTAATTGCATATTTCAGTTCCTACACAAGACCTATTGTCAAGATTTGTGTGAGTGTGCTTTTTTCTGTATGCTGCTGCATCTTTTTTTTTGGTTCAGTTATTTTAATTATGCATTTTATTTTAAGTACAGTGTTTTATGACATCACTTGTTAATTGTTCAATTACCACTCTGTTCCTCTGCTGCTCTGCAGTGTGCAGTAGCCTTGAAGTGCTGTAGGAGTGTGCCACAGACAGGGGGAAAAAATAAATAAATGGCCTAAAGACCCAAAGATGCATTGCAGACAGTTCTGCACTATTTAATTACATGTTGTTTGGCAAATAATTAGTAAGAAATTAGCTACTTTCTCAGTATTGCAAAAGCTTTTGCAATTTGCCAGGCCCCTGCCAGGGGATGCCTGCTGCTTCCAGCTGGGTTGCAGGGCCATGCTCAGGGCATGGCCACTAGCCTGGGAGTGGGTGAAGCTGTGATTTGCAGGGGTCGGGGCTGACACACTGCTCTTAGGACTAAGCATCTCACGGCACCACAGACATCAGCATGGGGAAAGTGCCAGGCTGGTGCCTAAAAGGGCGCAGGTTAACAGGAGGAGCATTTAGCTGTCACCTCTTGGGTCCTTCAGCTCACCTGCCCATACAAGTCCATGCTCCTACTCTTTAATTTACTTCCACACCAACTCGCTCAGTGCATCATGCCTCCCACCGCACCCTTGCTTTAGGATTCCAGCTCCCTGTTACCCTTTCCATCTTCAAAAAGGGGAGAGAGCCAATGGACTGTATCTCCCTGCCATCAGCCCTGCCCGCATTTCACTAAAAGTAATTAAAAACAGACCAAGCCTCCAAGTGATGCAACTGCACAATTAGTTATAGGTGTTCTGCTGAGTGCTCTGTGGACTCCGAAGCAGTCAGGGAGATGGATGAAAGGAGAGTTGCAGTCTATATACATAGATCTATTGAGGGGCTCACTTTTAGCTCTCAAAGGTAAAGCTTCATGTCTTCCCTGACAAAGGAAGGACTGACACCTGCCTCAGGCTGCCTGAGCAGTTGGCTGGTGGAGATGAAGGAGCCCTGTCCTGGCAGTGTGCAGGCTGGTGTTATGGCAGCAGGGTTGTGATTAATTTGCACCTGGATTTGGGAGACAAAACCCACTAGTTACGAAGTACCCAGTTCCTTTCAAGTGCCCAGGCCAGAGTTATGTGCATTTCACCCTCCACCTAACTGTGGATATGTCCCACCATCTGTTTTGTCAAACAAAGCCCCAGGGCAACCTGGAAGCTGGTTTACAACTCTGAACTCTTCATTACACAGCTCAGACCAAACACGTCAGGTGCTCCACAGCATGTCTGGGTACAAAACACTTTAATTTGCAAATCCATACTGTATATTAATTTGGAAGGGCTGTGTGAGTTGATGGCTCATGTTTCTTTTAGGATGCAACAGTTTGTGACCCATTTAAAATAAAAACCTGGAAGAGAATTGAAGATGCTGAGATTTACCATATATCAATGCAGTATCTCACTTGTTGTACAGTAATTTGATGCTGCCTGAACACAGTAGTCGACCTTTCTTTACTTCTGTTTGCAGGGTACAACAGCAGGGATGATAAACCTTATGCTTTAGTTCAGAAATAGCACACATCAGTGAGAGCGACCAGGGTTGCACCACGGGAGAGAGTGAGCTGTGGCAGCTCAGAGCAATACTGATTACTGAGGTTTATTATATCTACAAGAAAACCATATTGCCTAGCAGAGAAATTGCACAATGGCCTAAAAGTCTGTTTAGGGTTTGTTTGTTCTTTAACCCAGGCTAATAGCTAGTTTTATGTCTTTTCTCTCCTGGAAAGTGTGTTCATTCTGGAGCCTGAATGGCTCATAGTCCTGAGAACCTGAAATGGAGATTCCTGCTCCACCCGGGGCTGGCCCTGGCTGGAGCCCACATCGGCAGGACACATATTCATGTTGTTGTTCTCTCCTAAAGGCAAAGTTGTCATCCCACAATACCCCAACTTAAAAAAAACCCTGTGAAATACCTGCTTGAGGTGGAAAGGGAAGCATGTGTGCATAGGGGGGAAATCGCACTCTGGTCACTTGAAAATTGTGTCTGTGCCCTAAACTGGAGAGCAAAAAATCAAGAATAGGAGTGACCTTGCATCCTGTGTAGCTTGGCTATGCCTGGTCTGCAGAGCTTTGTTCTTGGGGCAACATAGTCATGGGGAAATGTAAACTTCAGCACAAAGAGCATGGAAAAAAAAATAATAAAGCAAGACTAGCACAGGATGAGAGCAGCACCCGGGGTCATCGGGGTGCTGGATAGCATCTGCTTTTGTGTATACAGAAAGAAACATAGCATGAGTAATGGGTCTGAAGCAGCTACGCTGGATGTTTATTGCAAAGAGATGACTGGGGCAAATGAGAACATTTCCAGTTCTTCAGCAGGCTGTGCACAATGTGTGTGACTCTCACAGTGAACACAGACCTCAAGAACAGTGGGCAAGTGCCTTCCTTCTAGTAAACCGTATAATCTCTTTCCAAAACCGTGAAGCCCAGCCTCAGTGATCACAGGGATTTTGCCTGAATAAAGACCAGAATAAATTTTGGGGCCAGGTTGTCTGGCTGTTGTAGCAGCAAATGTGGGAAGAAGGGCCTCAGGCTATTTTCCTTGACATGGAAAACTTACATGACACCTCATTTGATGTGTTGATTCTATTTTTCAAACATTGCCTAGCAGGGAAATGGGAGCTGGCTGCAGCTCAGCTTTGCCCCGTGCAGTCCAACACTTCTGCTCTCCAGAGCAGGAGCCATGCCTGGCCCCCATCTCTCTGCTGACAACCAGTGGGCTCCCATCCCAGCACGAGCATCTTCTCTCAGGTCCTTTACTGATCTCCAGCACAAGCTCATCATAACCCCCATATTACTCCATGAACTATTTACACGATCATAACCAGCCTTTGGCACAATTCCTCACTAACACTGTAACAGTAATGGCCCACTGAGCTGCCAGCAGCTAAAACTCCACTGCAGATTCTCTCACCTGGCTCAGAGTCTGCAACTTAGCTACATGAGGTTCAGCTGGGTGGATGGTCCTGCAAGATGGGTGGCCTCAGATGAACCCAGACTCTGCAGGGTATGTTCCAGAAGCAGCAAGGCTCAGAAATTGTATTCCATGCCTTTTTGCTAGTCGCAGAAAAGGGCAAATACCATCAGAGCATCAAGGGCTCTGGGGCTCTTCTTCATTGGTGACAACTTGGGAGGAAAGCTTTCATCCTGAGGAACTTGCAGAGCACTTCTTACATGTCGTGTGTATGAAGGGAGTCTTTCTGAGGAATGAATTGCTTGGGAGGCATGAAGTGGCATTTGCCTGGTGGGATCTCTCTTACTGGTGCTACTGTGTGAGGAGGACAAAAATGAGCCTGTCAGGTCCTGTAAAAAGCATGCAGCTCAGAATTGGGAAAAAAAAGATAAAACTGTAGATTCTGCTTTGTTGCTGATTTTTTCTTTTTTTTTTTTTTTTTTTTTTTACATAGTTTTAAAAGAAAAATCAATCCTAAATCTTGAAAGGTTGAATCTTTGGCTTTGTCAGATTTGCTTTTCAGTACTAGCTTTTCAGAGCTTGTGGACAGACCTTTAAAGATTACACAAAAGTATAGTGTTGAAGTGCAGAGACAGCTGAGAGTCTTCCAGTTGGAGGAATTCTCCAGCCTGCGCTCCCTGATGGAGGCAATGGGAGATGGCAGATGGTAGGTGGCATCTTGTTTATCAAAAAAAAAACCTTGGGATCTCTTGAGGTGCTGGAAAGACTATGTGGCTGAAGTGAGAAGTTGTCTGTGTGCACTTAGAAGCAATTCCCCCTGAACTAAAAAAATGTTACTGTTCAGTGCAACTTGCAGAAAAAAATAATTTAGTCAAGGAGAATTAATAGGGAGGATATGGGTCCTGTGCTGGGTTGGGAGGTAAGGTCACAAGGGCTGCCTTACTTCTTACCGTAGCCAGGAATCCCCAGAAACCATCATTGAGGGTTGGAAGGGCATCCACACCAGCAGCAAAGTGAACCCCACTGAGAACCTCAGTTTCTTATTTCTCACTACACTTTGTGTGCTTTCCTTAGGACCACACAAAGATGCTCCAAGGGCTGGAGCACCTCTCCTACAAAGACAGGCTGAGAGAGCTGGGGTGTTCAGCCTGGAGAAGAGATGGCTTCAGGGAGACCTTATAGTGGCCTTCTAGTACCTGAGGGGGGCCTATAGGAGGTGTGGGGAGGGACTGTTTGCAAGGGCATGTAGCAACAGAACAAGGGGCAATGGTTTTAAACTAGAGCAGGGTAGGTTTAGATTAGACATTAAGAAGTCTTTTACAGTCAGGGTGGTGACATTGGAACAGGTTGCCCAAAGAGGTGGTAGAGAACCCATTCCTGGAGACATTCAAGGTGAATCTCAAGGTGAATGCTTACTGCAGGGGATTGGACTAGATGAGCTTTAAAGGTTGCTTCCAACCCAACACGTTCTATGATTCGTTCAAGTCTGAACGAGGTCCAACACGTTCAGGTCTGCAGCATCCAGAAAGTGGTTGGTATGGTATCGTATTCTCTCTTTAATATCTAAAATATTCAGAGATTATTTGACCAGAGAGGCTGTAGGTCTCTTGTATTTTCCACACCTGAACATTGCCAGACATTATAAGAAACTATATGAAACACAGCTTTTTTAGCATTTCTAAATGCCTAACACTATCCCAGTTTTGGCATAGAAAGGACAATTAATCGAATTTATTCCTAGCATACTCCAAACTCCCAAATAACCAGTGTAGCCACAGCAGAAAGATGAGATGCTCAAGATGTAATGCACCACAGCATCTCCATTTTTTGAAGCTACCCGAAAAGCAGTTAAATGCCTCCCACAAGGAATAGTGAGAATTAGCAGGGGCTGCCTCTACAGCCATACAGTCTGTGACTGCTTCCCCCAGTGGAAAATACTGATGGGTCGGTAGCAAATTCCTCTGTGTCCCAAAGCAGATGTGTACCCAACCACATGTGGCCATTCTGCCACTGGGGCAAACCCAGAGCAGCTTTATGGCTGAAAGTTGGAATCAAAAAGGTAGGGGAGGAGAACTGGAACCCTAATGTTGCTTTTTCTTTCAAACTGATCTGTACACACGTCACACAGTTGGATGTATGAATAGTAAATTATTCTATTAATTTCTTACTCTTGATGAACAGTAAATTACTCTAATAACATTTACTGCTCAATTCATTGATTATCAGAGGGAGATTAGAGGCAAATAGCTTTTAAGCCTTTCCAGCTGCAAACATTAGAGTTGTCTAAAGTTATGATTTTTGACTGTAATTAGCTACAGCTCTCCAGCATCTCCCCAGTCCCCCACCCTGGCTCTGGCTCCATGGCGTAGGTGCATCCCTGACCACTGCCCAGGCCTCCGCCACTTCGCTGGTGTCAGTGATCCCAAAGCAAGGTGAGTTCCTTACAGTTCCCTTGACAAAGCAGGTAACAAAAATAACTAGCTGCTTAAAAAACCAAACCAAAGCAAAACATAAAAACCCCACCAAACATTTACACCAATGGCTTAATGGTTCTGCACAGCCAGAATGACAGAATGGAGAATAAACCTGAGATGTGTGATGCTGGTTGGGCAAGAGAGGGATGAAGTCAGGCTCCGCCACAGCATGAACAGCCTTTCTTTTCTATGTCTGGAGGGTCTGAAGTGCTCTTACATAGGAGAACTTCACAGAATTTGCTGTACCGACACCAGCGGAATACAAGTGTGTGAGCGGGGAGAACAAGGCCCACAAAACAGCAGAGGAGTCAAATGAATTTAAGAGGGATGCCTGCCTTGTACCTGGTGTGCCTCCTGTTTGTCATCCTCCTGCCTGTGGCTTTGGCTCCGTGCTGGCATTCACTCCTATCAGTTGGAATGCCCTATCGGCTATTTAACAGACAGGATTACTTGTAGCCAAAAGAAAGTATAAACAGCAGAATAATTTCAAATGCTACCAGAGCTTGGAGTTGTTTATTACCTTTATCTACATCCTCACCCCCTCCTTTTCTTTCACAAGGCCTCAGCAGTAAATAAAAGTAGCCTTCTCTTGATATGCTAGTCAGGTTTTATTTCTGCTAGAGAAATGTTGTGCCCGCTGCAAGCTGCAGGTGAGCTGAAATGCAGGTGTTTTTTGGAAATCAAGCTTCCTGCCAGCACCAGCCTAACTGAAACCCCACACCAGCCCTGCCAGGCCAGTGGTGGCCACCTCCAGCGCAGCCCTGCCATCAGAGCAGTCTTGGCCAGGGTTGGCAGCATTTTTCAGGTAATGATGCTCAATCTCCAGAGGGAAAGGAGCAGAGACAAGGCACCCCAGGGCTTTAGCCATGGAGCATCAGGAGCTGAGTACGGAGATGAGCCTGATACCCTGCACTGCTGCTGCAGTAGGGAAGAAATCCAGCTGAAGCACTTGGCAGAGCAGGGACAGGCATGGGGTGGCCAGCCAGCCCCAGAGTTGCTAATGAGGGCCAGTGCAGGGGGAGCAGAGGGGCATGGGCAGCCATTTGGACAGATGGGCCTGTTTCAGCTGTTGGAGATGCAGCTTCTGCTTTCTAAGATTGTGTGGGCTGTATGCAGCCAGAAAATGCCACTCACCATATTTCGTGGAAATTCTTTTCCATCAGAAAATGGAAATCTGTTAAATTCTCTGTGTGCAAACAGTTGATTTTTGGTGGAATAATCTGCTGGCAAACCAGAAAACATATTTTGTCATCTGGTAACACGCTGGGTTTGGTCTATGGTTAGTTTTGCACTCATCTGGGCTGTTGGCATTTCTGTGAGCAGCTCTGTATTTTCAGGGCATGTCACTGGTCTCACTGAGGCTGACTCCTCTCTGGGATCTGGTGCATGACAGAACGAGAGCAAGAGGTGCAGAAGCTGAGGGGAAGAAGTGAACAACAATTCCTGCAAAGGCCAATGATTCCTCAGCTGCAGACAAGGATTAATGTCAAAGCAAGATCTTACTAAAGAAAAAACTTCTAATTTAAATTTTTCTGCATATTTCCTCATTTTGGCTTTTTGCTTTGCTTTCTCTCACATGTAATGACCCATAGTAATGTCAAAATATCAAAACTTGGAGGAGGTGGAGTTGTGATTGTTTGAAGGGGGTTGATATAAAAGCTTTGCTCTTTTGTGCCCTTCTTATGCTAAGGTTTTCAAATAGAAATATACACACACCTTAACAACAAAAGGCTATATTGACTGCATTGTCATCAGATAAAACTGTACTAAAAATAAATAAATGCTGCAGTTTAACATGATTCAGTAGGCAGGACCCTTATTATTCTTCCACCATTCAAAGGAAGATTCAACTTGAGCATAATACACGCTGTATCTCTGTAGCATCCCTCATTTGACTGGTGCTTCTTCCGAAGTTTCTGTCTGCTGATGAATGCAGAAGGTTAAGAATAATCACAGGCACAAGTGTTGTGGTCACTGATGCATATTTTTAAGCAGTAGGACACAGTGAAGAATCTTGGTTTAAGTGTAATAAAAGTGAGGTCCTGATTTGTTAATAAGGAGCATTGTCTGCTGCAGACACTAATTTCACTACAGGGTGCAGTCTTCAAACTTTTCATTCTAATTAGAATGCATTTCCATATTCTTTATCAATTTCTTCTCTTACTGAAATCTTCTCGAATGACCTTTTTTTTCTTCACTTATGACTCATCCAAAGATTTTTATTTTTCCCAAAACAATCATTCAGATGCAACCGCATTTTTCCAGTAAACACGTTCAAAAATAAATGACCTTGCCAGCTCATGCCTACACAGTGGGAGAAGGGCATTAGAATGCAGAGGCAGCTACTAACAATACACAGGAAAATTAAGTATGGGAGAAGACTGTCTTTTTCTAATTCCTCGAGCATTTAATTTCCAAATGCCCTGCAGTGAAATGCATCTCAAACACGAGTTTAATGGCTATCAATGGAGTTCCAGCAGTGGGGAAACGAGTCCCAACAGAACAAGGAGCATTTTGTGCATGGAGGAAAATAGGTTATCTGCTAAGGAGGCTTTTTTTTCCCCCATTCCTTCAGTACTCCACAGCTGTGTCCAGTTCCAATTTTTATAATAAAGTAAATTATTAACTGAAGTTGACGGATTGGTTGGTGTTGGTAATAGGCTTTCAAAATGATTAGTGATATATACTCATTACCCAAATTAAAAAGCCATATTAAAAATAAGGAGAGGAAATGTAGCAGCATTATCAATGTAATAATTTCTACTTAGTGCATATCTTTCCTGAACTTTGGCAAATGTTGAATTATGCACGACAAACACTAATCTGAAAACATTCTAATTAATGATGGTATTTCTTTGCTATCAAATTAAAAGCAACACATTCACAGTGCATCTGACTTAAACATTATTGCAACTTCCTCACAGTTTGAGGAAAATTGTTGATGGGTTTTAAAATATTATACCTATCTGCAAGTTACCAGGCTTCAGCCAATTTCCCCTTGCAAATGGGAAAGACCTATATAACTCAAAATTCACCCAAATATTTGTTTTGTTATTCAGTACTTCAATTATCTCATTTAAAAAAAAAAAAAAAAAAGCAAGATAAGTATCTTGACATCAATTAATCACAGTGCTTTGTTATCTAAGGTTTGCTATAGTTTTCACCAACAGAATCAAACAGTTGCTTTCACTTTTAAGATGCTTTATAGATGAAAACACATTTACAAAACTTTTTTTCAGAATAAAACAATAATCAGGCAGCTAATTAAGCACATTGTAAGTACTGAGCTTTTGAGCTAAAGACCTGTCCAGGCTGTAACAGCATTTTTACTTTGTCATTATACACAGGAAGCTAATAAAAATATAATTTTGAAAAAAATCACATTAGTGATTTGCCAGAGTGAATATAGATGTCAAAAATGCTAATCTAGAGAAGCTGTCAGGAGTTTAAATAGATTTTTCACTGACTTGCCATTCTTAATTATAGCTCAGCACCCTGTACAGGTTAAAAATGCTGGGTTCCTGCGAAACAAACCATGAGCTCCTTACCTTCTCATCAAATTCTCCTTCTCTCCCTTTCAAATGGATCAATCAGATGCCAACACATAACGTTTTTCATTTACATCTTTTCTTAAGCTTCCTTATCCACCGCAATTATATTTTTACCCAAACCTTTCCTGAAGGGGATAGAAGAGATTTCATGGAAGAAGTATAATTGGCAAATGAGCTTGCTCTTCCGTGGGCTTCTTTTATGAGAAAAGATAGTGTTTGTGTTGTAGAAATTCAGTACTTAAATTAGGGGACATGCTGGCTACTTAGTTAAATAATCTAGAATAATCAGGTCAGGAGGGAATAGCACATAGCTTTCACTTAGTGTTTTGTATTAATTTTTCAGATAATGTAATTCTACATACTATCCAAGTATTCAAGAGTGCATCAAAAAAGCTGCAAACCAGAGGATTGACAAATTCCTAATCCAATCCTCTGACTGTCACAGGGTGCCATGTAAAAAGGATCTTTTGTCCTTTAAGAACTGATTGAGTTCCATTAGTATCCATATTCATAGCTCTGGGCACAATATTAATGCTAATACTGTTGTTACGGAGATGGAAAGCCGTTAAGAATGAACAATAATCAGCTCACAATATCATTGGACATATTCATGCAGCTTGTAGTGGGGTGAGATCCGATAGCTCTGAACCTTTCTAAAAAGAAAACGAAAATCCAATTAACATCTTCTGTGTAAACCTCCTCGGCTACTTTCACTGGAGATGACCTTGGGCAGCTGTGTTGCCATTTTGCCAAAACCTCAATTATGTCTTTAATTCAGCAGCGTTGATGGGTTTTGCCCAAACAGAAGGCCTGGCTCCTCAGCTTGCTCTTCATGCTGGGTAATAGTTGCTCACTCAAGTTGCCTCAGCAGCCACTGGCATGCTCTGCACAGAGTTGTAAGGCAGATGGGTGGCAACCAGGCTTCAGTCTTTATGAGTCCCTGGGGACATGCAAGCCAACCAATAGGAGAACTCTTTTCCTCTCTCCAGCTCTTTGATGCACTCTTCCATCACGACTAGGGCAGTGCCCCAGTTTCAGGGATACATGGCTGGTATGACCCGGTGAGTGGCTAGCTGTCTCCTGCTCATGAAGCAGGTGATGAGGGGAGGAGAGGCTCCTTGTGGAAGGATAGACACAAGCCTTCCAGCCCAGCTCTCACGACTCAGGGTCATCCAGCCTATGTTCAAAGGAAAATCTGCTCATTTAGAACAAAGGTTCCTTGCAAACAGTTTGAATTGGACCTAGATAAACTCTAATTATGAGCAAAATTTAGCCTGCTAGAAAAATAAAAGGGGCATTTTTCTTTGGGGCAGGATATGAATTTACCTGCAATAATTGCACAAGAAGGGAAGCAACTGCCATGAAAGAACTCAAGTCTTTTTGAAGTATTTTACTGTACTGTCCACTTGATATTTTCAATTAAGCCAGACCATAAAATACCAAGTTTTCACAGCCACATCTCTTTTTCTGATAAGCAGCCTGCAATTATACCAGCAGATGTTGCATGACAGGGAGCACTGCATCCTGGTGGGCACACGGTCCAAGATTCTTCCACTAGGCAACATCATCTATAGCAGAGTCTGGTCCTTGAATAGGTCTCTTAGAGGAGTGAGGATGTTGACGGGAAGAAGCACATTCATTTCCAGTCAGTGTGGACAGCTTCTGGACACAAAGCTTTTCCCTCTTGCAACTGTAGAATTCATGGGAAAATAGCCAAAAGCCTTGTTACTGACTGTGCTAATGCCACCAAGATGTTCAACATCAATTGTAAGTTGTCCTCAACCTGAAACTTTGTTACAGCTGCTGTCAACACCACAAGTGAAGGACCCCAAAGTATAAAGCATTTTGAACTCTTTCTTTTCATTTCCTTTTCATTATAGCAGGACGATACCACCTTATCTCAAACAAACACTTGCATATTTGCACTCTATAATGGAGAAACAGCATGACATACAGGTCCCTAAAAGTAAACACCAAATTCTGAAAATCTTGTGTATAATTAGAAATATTCTTCTGGATTTATTATTTTTCTCCCAAAGCTGTTACTGCTTGATTTGGCTGTCATCTATGTCACTTCTATGGAAAGATTTTCTCTGCTTTAGAAAGGGAAAATCAGAACAGCAAGCTAGTAACTTGTTACAACAGTGAGATTTAACAAATCAGATAATGAAGCAGAGTTGCTGACAGCCCTATGGTTGTCACACCTCCTCCTTAACTGAAACAGGTCAGCTCACCCTTTGCTTTAGGGTAGGACCAGCACAGACCCTGCATCTGATGGACACATCCTTTGAGTACTTGCGCCTTTTTCTGGCCAGGTGCACATGCTTTGAGCTGAATACTGGCTGCCACTTCAGACTGAGAAGAAAACAGTTTCCCCTTAAATATCTCCAGCCCAAGGCCAACAAAACAAATTCAGTTCCGACTTTATCCTTTTGATTTAATTTCCTAGTGTATTAATTTTCGCCATTCAATCTCATTGATCTATTGAGTCCATCTCAGCTGTGACCTTGATTTGATTGATTAATTGGCTTAGCAAAGGCTGGATGCATTAGCTCTGTAACGTGCCTGCTTGATTGCTGTACGTGCTTGCTTATTCTTTTTTCNTTTTTTTTTTTTTTTTTTTTTTTTTGTAAAATCTATAAAAAGTAAACAGAACAACTTATTTTACATAAAATGGCAGTCAAGCTTAGAAATTGCAGGGCAAAGATAATCTCAGGTGTATGCACACCACTTCTCCAAGCATAAGCAAAATAGTTTAATCTTGCCTTGTTCAGATCTGGAGATGTTTGAACATTGACATGCGCCCTTCAGCATGCCAATGCAATACACTGGCATTTCTGTGTTTGTTTCACTTGCATTTAAACAATCAAGACTTTTAATTAAAATGCATAAATGAATCATCCACTAAAATTCCTATCTCCCGTGTTATTTATTTTTTATATTAAACCTTCAGTTTGATGGATAAGCACTGTCATTGGTCATTTCTGCTAAAATGATCCCATCAGCAGTGAAATATTTGACAAATCTGATGTTGAATTTTTCATCCCTAGCTCTCAGCACTTGTGTTCCATTAAGATAAATAGTGTGTCTCACACTTTTGATCTATTCTTTGAAGCTCTCTGGCACCAGTTCTCTGTTAAAGAGGGAGAGGTGAGGGTCAAAAGTGGGTTTGTGATCCAAACAGTGTTCTCCTTAAGGCTTTCTTTACACAGCCCAGCACATCCAGGCAGCAAGTGTCTTTGCTTCTTCAGTGTCTCCTGCTGGTGACAAATATCACTCCTTTCCAGAATCTGGCGTTTTGGTACCAACCTGTTGATTGAACAGAAGGTGACAAGGACCTTTTCCTAAGTGAAACACATTTTCCTTATGCTTCCCTCCCCTGTAACAGTAGTATCTTCAATCATCACAAAAGTTCTTACCACTTTCAGTATTAGTTTACAGCTGGGCACTGAAGTTTAGCCCCAATGGAAGAAATTTGTCCCAAGAACTGTGTCCTAATATAGAGAATAAAGCAGGAAACAGACTCTGCTGCTAGCTTCTCTCAGAGGATTACTGTAAAACTGAACTAATAATGCAGCATTCCTTCAAAAACTGAAATCTTGCTCACATGTTAAGAAGCTGTAAGGGTAACAGCATCATCTGGTGGCTTCTGCCACAAAGAATGGATTAATTGATTTTTTTTGTTCTACTTTCATTTGAATTTCTCATCTCTCAGTTGAGGCGAGGTCCTGAAGGAATGTGTGAAAGGAAAAACATACAGAAAATGACAAAAACGAGAGAAAGTGGTAATGTAATCCTCAGCTACACTGAAACATTAAACTACATCTGAATATCTCAGATCTTTTTAAAATAGTTTTTAAAAGCACATTGAAAAACACCATCCTGATTGAAGTCAAGCTTCATTTAAGGCAATGCCAGATGTGGTTGGGATTTTCACAGCATATATTAAGAATGGAAATGATGCTGCTAAAGGCCTTGAACCTTAGATAAGGGCTGGTGTAAAAGTCAGCAAAATCTTATGACAATTCCTTTCCACCATTGCTTTTGTAAGTGCCAAATCAAATCCTTCCAACTCCTCCTGCATCTTCCTTCTGGAATTCTTACTATTGATCCTCTTAACTTTTGGAGAGGCGGTATGTAAAAATGAGATGTTTCAGCTGTGATCAAGTACTATTATGATTATGGTTGTAAACCAAGCTAATCCACCACAGCTTACAGGTATGGCTAGTACAGTACTAGAGGCTGAATCAGACAGCTTTAGGTATTAAACCTCCCTGACCTAAATGGGCTGAAGTGTTCCCAGAAGCATCCAAGGTCCCCAGTAAGAAGTTTACTGCAATCCAGATGAAGTAAAAGGGCCACTCTAGCCTACAGAATTCAAAGTCTTCAAGATTTGTTGTTGCAAAAGCTTATTAACACGGCAATGAAACAAAAACTATTCCTCCTGGTTTTATTGGTGCACAATGTCTGTTTTACATTCATACAGTTTCTGTCCTATCCTTGGCAGTTGTCTTCTTTGTTGTATTCTTACAAAGCAAGAAATATCAAAACATTAATTTAAGCTGTCACAATGCAAAGGGCTGACAGTCATATAAAGAATTATCATTATGGAAGAGAATGGAGACAAGTTAGCGAAGGAAAATTAAAGTGACTAGCTAAACAGAACCGAACTTCCTGAAAAATCTAGGATATTGCCATGACAATTTGAATTGCTTCAACTTTTTCTTTTGTGTTTTTCAGCACTTTTCTACACAGCCTGTTATCAATCTGATGGGGAAAAAGAAAGAAAAGGAAATAACTTCATATATATGCTAGTTTTGGTGAAATATGTATTTCAAAAGAGAAAAGTCATCCTGTACAGGGTTGTGCAATAAGATAAATCACAACTAACATCAGTCTTTGTCATTTTCCATAATTGAAGAAGTCAGACTGACCAAAATTACTGCCTGTCTAATCCTTCTTACCAATACATACAATATAGAAATGTTTCTTTGTCCTCTTTAGGGCTTTTTTGAAAACAAAAATGATTTCTAACAAACAATAAGATTCCGGCAGGTGGTGGTCAGGGTCTCAAAATGCTTTGTATATTCAAAAAAAAATCATTTAAATTATGTTACAAATACAAGAAGGAAGAGAGAGGTTAAAAGAAAAAACCCAACCACTTCAGTCTTGCATTATGCTTATCAACAATAGCTCTTGGAACATTTTTCAATGACTCTGAAGAAAGCGAGAGCGCAAGAGTCTGAAGGTGCATGTCCCTGGAGTAGCTTGTTTTCTCTGGTAAAGTAAAGCAAGAGATTATCTGTCATAAAATAAATTTTTAGGAGAGAAGACAATGCTTAGTCTTGTGCTGTGTCCCTTCTTCATATGCTACTTGGGTAAGAGGAGGACACTAAGAATTTAATGCAAGGAGTGGGTGAAACTGCATCCCATCTTCCACACAAATGTCCACTGCCTTCTCACTAGAGTGTCTGCAGTGCAAATTAAGTCAGTGAGCGTTGCAGTGGCTAACTGATCAGAATACTAATGAAGCAGGAGTCCACAAGATTGCTTTATATAGTCAAAATTCATAATTAATTCTCATACACATAAGCAATCATTGAGTTAGTTCAGCTAGCATATCAAAAACAGATGAAAACACCAAAGGCTGAGCAAATCAGTCTTCCCAAGGTATGCAAATGAGAGGCTTACATGACTAATGCCAACAGGACAGAGGCACAAAACTCCCTGTAGATGTAAGGACATAAGATCCTTTCCTCTTGTTCATCATTCTCATGTGCCTTTAAGCACTGTAATCCTGGAATTAGAAAAGCAGACTGTTTAGAAACACCACAGTAGGTAGCCTTGAGGTTGTGTGTATATGCAGCAGCAGTAGGCACTCAATTCAATAAGCGCCAAGACCAAGCTGCCAGCATCGCCAGCCAGAGCTGTCGGGCCAAGGCCTGGTGCATCCCCAGAGAAGTCAACCTCTGCATGGTGAAGTCACACCTGAAACGTCTGCATAGATTGTAAGACAAAAAAGGAACAGGGAAGGGCTGCAAATCATTATTATTCTCCAAATAAATCAGATGTACATTATGACTTGGGAAAGCAGACAAGAAAACACTTAGAAATGTAATAAATGTGAATTGCTGCAGTCACACCAAATGTAGTTTCAGCCCCCTAATTGTATAAATTATTTTTTATGATTGTGGTCTCAAAGATGTGAAGTTTTTCTAAGATGTATTTGCAGATCATTTTGATTACTATCTGTGAATAGTGTGAATGTGTTTAAAAGCTTCTGCATATTTGCTGTGGGTCTCTGACCCCTCTTTGCAGTGTCCTGAATCAGTTGGCAGAATATCAGGCACTTTAGACACTCCTACTTGAAGCGATCAGACAGTCCTGGAATTATTTGGACTACTCAAATGGAGAGGCTTTGTATAAGCTGTCCTTTTACTGATCTCAGGGCTCTTGCAACTGACTTTACTTTCTACAATTTTCTCTCTCTCCTTTAATTTTTTAATAAGAAATGTTTCACTGTGAGGAAGAATTTGACCGTTTACTATTGTATTCTAAGAAATAAGCCTACTAGACTAAGCATTCAAAGTAATTTCATTTTTGCAATAGGAGGTATAATTGAAGAATAATATTTTCAATGTAAGACACTATCTGGAACTAGTCTCTGGTCAACTATATACATTTTCTTTAATATGATCTTTGATAGTATTCGTTTACCAATCTCGCTCAAAGCCTTAAAAAAGGGCACTGAATGAAATTAGTTTCCAAAAGAACTGGAATAGTAACAGAGGTCTCTTTCTCTAAATTAACGACAATCTTAAAATCTCAACTGTGTTTGAAATAGCACATTAATCCACAGTGAAAATGTTTGCATAGCATTTAAAAATACAAATAAGATTAACAATGAACTTTCCAAGGACAAGATATAGTTGATTTGATTTGAAGACTGAAAGTTCCATGCCTTAAACTTTTTCTAAGAGGTTTAGAGAGAGAGGCTGTAACTAGATGAGGCAGAAAAAAACCCTCCTCTGCCCCAAACAATAATTTGAATATTGCTCTTTATTTAGAAACCATTGTAAATATAAATCTAATTGTTCATTGGTGTATTACGACTGGCAATAGCTTTGTAACAGCATTGCCCATAATCACTCTTTCCAGCCACTGCTGTAAGAGCCTCCCGTACCCCAGATCTCCTCAGTGCTCATACCAAGATTGGTAACAGCAACTTAACTGTTGCCCAGGCAATAGGACCTGTAAGCAAGTACTTTTGGATCTCTTATGCAGCTCTACAGTCTATAAAGGGAAGCACCTGGCTCATCAGGTTCATTGAGGTGCTGGAGTGTGTCCAGAGAAGGGCAGCAGAGCTGCTGTGGGGTCTGGGGCACAAGCCTTGTCATGAGCAGCTGAGGGCACTGGGGTTGTTCAGCTGGAGAAAAGAAGGCTGATGGGAGACCTTATCACTCTCTACAACTACTTGAAAGGAGAGTGTAGCCAGGCAGAATAGGTTTCTTCCCCCAGGGAACAGCCGACAGGACAAGAGGAAAAGGCCTCAAGCTGCCCCAGGGGAAGTTTAGGATGGATAATAGGAAATACACCAAAAAGGTAGTCAAGCTTTGGAACAGGGTGCCCAGGGAAGCGGCTGAGTCACAGTCCCTGAAAGTATTTAAAATTGTGCACATGTGATGTTAAGGGACATGGTTTAGTGGTGAACAATTCTATGATGCTATGATTCTATCACCTAAACAATTTTGTGCCAAAGGAAGAGGAGGTACTTTTAGGGCAGAAAGCTATCCCTTCTATCTCAGACCTCTATTTTATGATGGAGTGAATCAGCTCCTCTCTCTGTTGACTGCAGGAGAAGATTAAACTCAGACTACATAAGCTTCAGAAGGCTAAAATTAGATTGGGGCAATTCTACCAAAAATATTTTTGGGTTCAGTCTTCAGCTAAGCTAAGTACACTTAGACCTTTGCCTTTGATGGAGTGTGTGTCAGTTTCCCCTCCCCCCAGCAGAAGTTTTGGCCTTGAAAATACACACAGCATTCTGGATCCAGAAAGCAGTGAGAAAAAATCTTCTGTAGGACAGAAAGTAAAAGGAAGCCAAAAGAGAAAGAACAACAGCCTTGACTGCACCTCCGTGAGGAGGCTGATCCCACCTGGAGAGCACATTTCTCCCTGAGGCCTATCACCAGCTTCTCATTTCTCCTTCCCATTCCTTTTTGGGGTGAGCAGAGCTGTAGCAGCAGATCTGAACTTGCTATCACTGTTCAAAGAGAGATCGCCATGCTGCAAAGCACAAGTGAAGGACAAAGGCAGGCTGGAGTAATGGTCAGCCTTGGGAAGATGAAACAGGGCATCATCTACAAATTGTCATGTCTGAAAGGTAGAGGCTTAAGAAAGCTCATCCTTACACAGAAGAAGCAATTTCTTACCCTGCAGCAGTCGCTGGATTCATTTCTGTGGCAAGCCAGGGCTGGCCTGGTGACCATGCTGCTGACTGCCAGATGAAGTCTTCTTGCCCTTGCGGTCCCATCCCTCACTTTTAAACTTGCACATCTGCACGCATGTCTCAGCAGCTGCACCAAGGGACTCTGTTTCTTAAAATGAATTTAGAATGAGATGAGCAGGGATTGTTTTGGGAGCAAAGAGCAAACCTCTGCTAAGCCTTAAAACCTGATCTTAGCAGACTTTTTGATTGCTCCAGGGGTGTGTACGCTCATATGTATGTACTTCTGCAATAAAAAAAAGCACAGCAAAAGTGATTAAACACATGAGGAAAGAGGCTTCCATCTAAAAGGTGATTAAAAAGACAAGCATTGTTTAGTTTGCAAAACACAAGAGTAAAAGAATATATATATAAAAAAATATAACAGAAGCAGGGAGAAGGGGCTATTTATTCTGTTTTCTCTCATGAACGAATATGCATGGAAAGGTGAAGGAAAAAAATCTGAAAACGTGTGCAGTGTATAAACCCTGCAACTCAATATTGCAGAATATTAGGCAAATTTTTCAGAAATTTCTAAATGTATTAGATGCTACAAATGATAAACCTCAGTTAGTGAAGGAAAAGCAAACCCAACCAATCCTCCCAAACCATAAGGATGTTTAGGTTAGTCACTGTCCTTATGCTTAGATTGGTTAGAGATGGAATTTTTCTCTCCAGAGGGATGGCATTACTTATTTATTGAGTGCATGATATGGGAGAACTTGCTTCCTTCAAGCAGGAGGGTTCTGTAGAAGGCAATTAAAAGGGTCAGTAAATGCAGCTGTATGAAGTCATTGCCAACACATTTCTCCCACAATACACAAACTTAGTAATGGTTAAGTGGCTCAGGTTCAGTTATTTTGTTCTGAGCTGGTTATTTTCCCCAGTGAACTTCAACTACAGCTAGGTAACAGTCAAGGCTGTGAATGGAAATGGAACTAAATATATTCATGTCCTTGTAAAGTTCTTTGCTAATCCTGCTTGTTTCTATGCACTTGTAAACGCCAAGTAAACATTTTCACTGCGGATATAGCCTATTTGGAGCATAAAAGAGAAACTGTTGTACCTTCAACATTGCTCCAAGTTAGAAGTGAGTGGAATCTGAATTTCACCAGTCCCCTCTGCATCAAGAAGTGCTGGAAGAAGCCCAGGAGTGAGAGGATGCGGGTGCTGATGCGACGTGGCAGTCCTGTGCATTCTGCTGGAAGCTGCAGCTTCACTTTGTGCAGTCACAGCCGAGAAGGTGCTGCTCAAACAGAATTAATACCTGCTTAAAATGTACACACATGCTGAGAACAAACTGTCTTTCTAAAAGAATTTTAAATGCTACTTTTGGCTTTTGAATAATTTTCTTGCAACTGTCAGGCCATCTGCTTGGAGAGGGGTCTGTACAGTCATGAAAAGGATCTCAAAATATAC
Organism: Pedionomus torquatus; assembly: GCA_013398155.1. Lineage (NCBI taxonomy): Eukaryota > Metazoa > Chordata > Aves > Charadriiformes > Pedionomidae > Pedionomus > Pedionomus torquatus. The sequence continues at coordinate 108,857 of VZRU01020544.1, read as the reverse complement.
TTGCCTCATAAACATCTTTTGTTTGGAAAATCCACATGCATCACATAATGCAGTAAATGGCAGCACAAGCTGAACTGAAACATTTTTAAATGCCGAGGATGCAACCTTGGATACAGCTCTGCCACCCCCACTCCCTCCTCCCTCGCCTCCCCTCTATTAATAAGGATGCTTTAAACGTACCCTTAAACACATTCTCACACAGGCTGGGACTGGAGCACCCACCTGCTGGGAAAGATGCTACGAGAACTTCTTTGGGTACATCCAAAGCACCAAACCGGGTTGTGGGCAGAAAAGAAAACAGGCTTCTGCAAAGCAGCTCTCACAGAGATTACATCATTCTCCCAGCCAATTTTCTGCCTACACTGCACCATTTTGTACAGGGTGTGTGTATGTGTGTGTGTGGGGAACAGCACATGGCCATGTGTTTACAATCAAAAAGGCCAAATTAAGGGTGTGCAAGCACGTCTAATTCTAGCATTTCCTAACTTTTGGGAACACAGCTTTTCAGAACTGCTTGGAACATGAATATATACAATGCATACATATGCACATAAACATTTATATTGTTTGCATGCCTAGAATATAAAATTGTATGTACAAGAATAGTGTGAGGCATTCCTCATATATTTTTCTGGTTATTTTAATAATTCTTTGGTCATTTTCTGTTTACCTGATTTTTCTTATTCTAATGTAAGTTCAGATACACAAAATGCTAATTTTCTTTTCCATAAAAATGGAATAAAACTTTCTGGCTTTCTTTATAAACAAATTTCAGTAGGAATGTTGATGGGATGCCATATAACAAGTAAAGAAGAAATACCGTTTAATTATCTTCCATATAAAATCCAATAAAACGTTCTGGCTTTTCTTATTTTTCTGTACTGGGGATTAACATCAGTGTCTTTGTGACGAGAAATCTGCATTCATGGCTCCTCCATTTAGATTTAAATAGGAATTATAGTTGTTGGCAGAAAGGGATCTGTCAAATATCACAGCACTTGTGGCAGGTGGTCACTGCATTGCTTAGTATAGACACTGCCTACTTAACCATAGCCTGAAGTAAACATCAAAAGTCAATTATTCCCTTTGTAAATATTTTATTTATATTTTGCAGGCTAACGAACATCTTTTCAGTGCTTGGCTGAGACCTTCCTCCATAGATGAAAATCCTACTGAAGCTGCATTTGGGTGGTTAAAAATGTGTTCAGCAATTCAGGAGCTACTACCAGAGCTACTACCAGTGTGTATTATCCATAACACAACCCTCTGCTTGGAAAACATTAATGACTTGGCTGGGTTGAAGTGGACAGAGCTAAAACTTGTCATGGTTTTTATCATTGCAGGTGCCAATTAGTAAGACAACCATGTATAATTTTGCCAAAATCCCTTTCCTCACTTAAACTGTATAATTATGTATAAATGTATAAATAATGCAAAAGAAAAAAAAAAAGAAAAAAAAAGAAAGAAAGAATAAAGTGTCTGTTTCCCTGGATTTAACATTTTGGGGGTGGGAAAGCAGGAGGTCTGGTTTAGTAACAAAATGAATGTGAGCAGAATGGCTCTACAGAGGTAACTTGAACGCATGTTGAGTACCAAATGTGGAACGAGTTGAGCTCCAAGGGTCAAATACCTTGAAGAAGTGTCTTGTTGCTGGGTAAGCCTGCTAAGATAAAATGACAGTATCTGGCAATATTTACACATGTGTGGCAGAATCTAGCCCAAAACCACTAATGAGAGGAAAACAACAAAGGATGCTGCAACGCATTTTAGATCCTTATTTGAACCCTATCTGAACTCTTTGGGACATTAGCTAGTCAGATCATCTCATTTAAACAATGTTATAAAAATAATGAAGTCCTGCCTACATAAATATATGTTGAATATGTTTATCTTAAAGAACTGTGATTTTCTTGGGTATTTACTCCTGACATTCAGGAAACAGGAGGAGTACAAAACGTTAAGGAGCAGCAGAATTCTCTGAGATGGGGCTGTGGCTAATTTTCCCTGCAAAGCCTGTTTGGTGGTAAGTTAATTGACTCCCACATTACCGAAACTGCAATGTACTAAAGCACTGGGTGCTCATTTCCCTTCGTTATTTGACTGGCAAAAGCCATCTGTTCTACCCCATCCATCCACATACACAGCGTCTATTGTTGTCAACAGGATTCACACACACGTGGATCAAGGCAAGCATGTGCCTCTAACTTTTTTGATCCTAGAACATGGATTTTTCATTTTCTTTGTTTCTTTGTGCTCACCCAGTAATAATACTTGTCGTCTGAGAATTCATATTGATCTTGTCATTGCCTGAAAATTGGATGACAATTACTATCTTTGTCAAAATTCGATCTGATGAAATGGCTCCAATTAGGAAGGGAAAAGAAGGAATCCATCACAGCAGGGAGTGCTGCATTTGGCTGTAAAGTAGGGAAGCTTCTCTTAAAGAGGTACCATTGGAACAAGCAAATGGGAACAAGCATAACACATTAGGATGTGAGTCTCAAAATACACAGAAATTAGGTGTATATCTGAAGTGAATAGCCATTTCATTTTTGCAGTCCCTATCTGCCTGCAGGACAGAGCTTAAGTTCTTCTGACAATAAATGTTATCATTTTCGGATCTGGTCAGACATGCAGTAGCAGTTGACACCAGTCTTCATGCGTTTTCAAATCCAGTTCTGATCATCCATATAATAATAATACTTTATCAGAAGTAGATTTTCTGAAGTGCATGAAATGATAACAGCATAAATTGTATCATGTTTCCAGATGATGCAATGAAATCCAGATGATCTCACCTTGAAACTAAGTATAAGAAGGCAGTGAAAAAAAATGAAAAACAAAAGAGCAAGGGCACTTTCATTGTTACTAGATTTCCATTTGCACTAAACCAAACAACTCATCCTTTCTAATTACAAATAAAATTGTGCTAGTTACAGAATTTTTAGTTCATACATGTCCTGGTTTGGGGTGGAGCAGAGCCAACTTTCTGCTCAGAGGCGGCTCTTGCTTACACTCATTGCCCTGGTAACCAGGGTCAGCTGACTTAGTTTTTTACCCCATGGAAGGGTGATACCTGTGGGGAGACATGGACATGTCAGGTGACACAAACTGACCAACAGGGTGTTCCATTCATTTGCCATGGTCAGTATTAAAGCTGAGAGAGCAAAGGGGTCAGATTGGCCCCTCTTCTTTGGCTCTTCTTCAATAAGGAGGACCCTGGGAGTTTATCTACCTTCAATCCCCATCAGAGTGTTCTGGAATCCAGTTACCATTGGTCTGAGACCACTGGAACTTTCCTAGTGCCTGCTGGGGACATCTCCCTGGCAGCTTGATATGGTTTTGTATATATATTTATTGTATCTCTTTCATTATTTCCTTTTTATTTTATCATTAATATTTCACTGAAGTAGGATTTTTCCTAAACTCATAAATCTCTTCCTTTCTCCTCTTCCTCTCCTTGGAGTGAGAGGTGGGGAGAGCATCTGTTGTCTTCACAGAATCACAAAATTGTCAGAGTTGGAAGCAACCCCTAGAGATCATCTGGTCCAACTCCCCCTGAACCACGACAATAAATCAACCCTAAAAATGAACGTGTACATTTGTGCATAGGGGTGAGGGTATCTTTTTCCAGAACAGTGATATTTGCTTCATGTTGGCTGAGTGTTTTGTTCAATAAAACAGTTATCAATATTTTGCTTCCAAGCAGGAAATGAAAAGTCAAAGTTGCTGCTGGTCTGTGGTTCTGGTGGGGCCTGAGCTGAGAGATGGCAGTTGTGGTGCTCAGCTTGCCCTGAAGGACTGGAAGCCTCCACCCACCCAGCTGGGGCTTTTGGAGTTGCACATTTAGGTGAGCTCCTGAACAGGAGACTACACAGTTTACCTGCCTGAAACATCATTTTTCCTTAACTACATGGAAAAGCTCCATAAGAGATTGAGGGAACCCAACCAAGCACACCACGCTTTTAGCAGGTGGTTACTTTCTGAGCTAAAAATGTAGCACTAGAATGATGCAAAGATGAGTCACTTCACCTCATACAGCAGCCAGCTCTTTGGTAAAGGTGGTGGGTGAGCTAGTTCTAACAGTTCTTCCTCTTGAAACTGGATGAACATAACTTCTCTTTGCCGAAATCTTTCTCTTTTCTCTCTCTCCCCCCTCATTTTCATTAGCTAAACCTACTTGCTAAGTCTGATCTACATTTGCAATAGTTCCAGAATGCAACACAACTCTGTTTCTGGGGAATTTTAGCTATTTGCTGAAAATTTTGATTCGAGTCATTTGGATATGTTATATGCTAACTGAGCAAACACAGCAATCAGAAAAGCATACAAAACTCATGCAATTGTCCTGGACTTATTTGCAACATGCTGCTATTAATGAGCATCTGGGATCTTGTACTATGGATCTCATGATCTGTACAATAATGGCTGATTTTAATTGACTTTTGCTTCATATACCAAATCCCAATTGGAGAAGTTCCAGGATGCTGCTAGTAAAGAACTGTGGGCGGGTGCATGTTTTGAAGTGATGGTAAACATTGTGACATATACTGTGTGTATCACATATTCTCATATGCACATTTTGACTTTTGTTGCCTTGGCTTTCACAGCATCTCTAACATAGACATCCCTATTTGCCAGTTTGAGTGGAAATCTGTTGATATGTGAATACTGCTCGCCAGCATGTACCACCATCACTGGACTTTCAGTACTTCTCCCATTAAACAGCCAAACCCTGCCTGCTCAGAGGCACCCCACAAGACCATGATATCTCTGAGAGTCAGACTGGTGGAAGTGGGCAAATGGGGAATGATGACAGTTGCTATGAGAAACCATAACTTTGAGAACTTGTAACTCTCAGCTCAATGTGATCCACCAATTTACAATTCAAGTAACGTCACCAAGAAGGCCTTGCTCTCTTACTGCCATGAATTCTTTTCTCCTCTCAAGAGATGCTGGTAACTAATTCCAAATTTGGTCAAGGCATTTTAGCACTTAAAGTATTACAGGAATAAAAATATTTTTAAAGGTCTGAGCTTAAGTGCCAGATTACCTGTATGATGCATTTTAATGATTAGTCAACCCTTCTGCTTGAACTGAAATTTGTCCCAAGCTCAGAGTGGCTCTTTGGGAACCTGTACCCAGCCAAGATTTGTACAGGGTTTTTTTTTCTAATTTGATGCATTAAAGCTTCCCCTGCTACATATTCTATCCTGCCTGGCTTTAATATTGTGTGGCCAATACTAGACAAACAATTTGCTTTTAGGTTCTTCCTAGAAAAATATTTGCATCATGTGCAGCAAAGTATAAGATAATAAGCATGGGAGCTATGTGCATCCTCTCCCTAGCAATAAGGTGCTCAGAGCACAGGCAGGGTGCTCTGGGGCTGCCCATGCTTCCCAGGGAGCCTCTGATACCTTTACAGCAACTGCCTCCACTTTGCTACAGAAATATTCCTTTTAAAAAAGGAAGGGAAAAAAAAGAAAAGGATATGCTTTTTCCTTACTGTGGCATAACCACTTCTCACAGAGACCACCTGGTTGCAGACGGCTGTTAGGCAAGAGTCATGCAAGAGAGATTTGTACATGAGTGCAGCGTGAGGAAGCCAGTGCCAGTGCAAAGTAGCTGCTCAAATCTACTGTGCAGAACACAATGAATTAATGCTGGTGAATTGGTGTCTCTGTGAGGTAAGACTTCCATCACATCCAATGCTAATGTTATCCAGCAAACTGCCTTGCCAGGAGCCTTCTTTGTATTGCAGGAAGCCATCTGTGGTGGTAACTAAAATGAGAACAGCACAGGATTCACTCAAACGCGCATCAGAAGTACTCCCCTCAAGCACGCACTCTGCAGTTCCCATGTTGCCAGCAGCAGCGTCTCTCCCAAGGTAAGGAAGCAGCACCACGCCTCAGAACCACTCCAAGTGGATGTTGTGCTTCTCACCTCCTGCCTTTCAAATGGGGGTCCATACAGTCTCCTCAACTTGAACCATAAATTGTCCTTGGTGGGACCATTAATTGCTATGGAGATGGTGGGTGGAACAATGGATCATTCTGAACACGTTTTCTAAAGCCTTGGTTTCAGTCTTTTTAACATATCTCCTAGCAAAAAGCGCTGATTGTTTTCATTGATCTCCACTGCTTTGGGTTTAATTTTTCTTTCTCTATCTCCAAGTCTCTCTCTCTATTCTTTTTCTTTGCCAAGCTATTCATTTTTTGCTGGATAATCATGCGTTTGTGTTTCAGATAGCTTCTGATTTTGTCCATCATTCTGTTCTATTGTCCACATATTTTTTTCTCTGCAAATGTTGCCTTATTGTGCAGTGGCAAGTGGCTATCTGCTAACGCCAATATTACTTCTCAAGAATTCTTTTTTCTTGCATCACAAGGGTTTAAGTAGACAGCCTTCAGCACAGTGCAAATTTCACTCCTGAGAATATGCATCTTTTGAGGTAGCTGATTTTAATTAAAGAATACTCTCTTTCCCCCTCTCTCTCTGGATTATACTTTAATTTGAGTCTCTATCACAACAGTATATACTTCCTAGATAAAATATATTTTTGTCTCTTTTCATCCACAATTATCTGTAGTTCTTAAACACTTGGGGTCAGCAGCTGGTCCCGAGCTGATGTAGTTCAGGAATAATTCCATTCAAAGGAATTAATTCAGAATAAAATTGGCATTAAGATCAAAACAAGAAAAATGTTTGTAATATTTTGCTCTGGTTATATATGTGAGAGTGAAACTCACAGAAATAGCAGTAATAACAACTGTAGAAATAAAAAATAATCTCTGAAATGTATGGCACCTTTCACCTGAACATTTAGACATAAATGCATTAAGCTGGTGTCGTATGAAGAAGTGTCATTATCCTAATTTTACACAAGGGGAAAAAAAAAAAAAGGTGGTGGCAGGAAGTTAAGAACTGAACCTACATCTCATGATCTCCTGTTTCTAATCCCCTAAACACAGGGAGAATATGTTCCCAAGGGATACAGAATTGAGGTCTTGAGAGTTAATAGTTATGAAAGAATCAACACTATTAAAACACAAGTACAGTTTGAGTTTCTGCCTCCATCATCTTGCCAAATTATGATTGAAATAATACTGGTATCATCTTAAATTGTTTATGCATGATTAATTTGTCCAGTCAAACCATTTCCAGATTTCTCACGGAAGTGGTTGAGGTATAGTCCTGGGCAGAGAAAGCCGAGCTACAGATTCAGAGCTCTGCTGCTGCAAAGGAAGCTGGGGTGAAACCCTGCCACTTTGAAGGCAAAACTACTCATTCTAATAGAAAAAAGATCATAGCCAGGGTCCCTATGGCCATGAGGACCCCCGCAACCAACTGATGCTTCTTCCTATGAAACAGTAATAGGGGCATATGTGTATATACATATGTGTATGTGTGTGTGATGGAGTTACAGATCCATATATGCCCACACAGAACTCATGGGATGAGTTCAAGCTGGCAAGACGGGGCTGTTCTCTTTTCTGTGTACTGAGTGACATGAAGCAAGTCACTAAGTCATTGCACCAGTCATTTTAGATTTTCTTTTCCCATTTCTTTTGTCTGCTTTTTTTTCTCATTTGTTTTAATGCCCACTCCAGCCTACACATCTCTGCTTGGTCATGCACTTCTGAACTAAACAGAATTACAAAAAAAAAAAAGCCTATGTAGAATAAGTGTAGGACTAAAATATGCCTTGGCAAACTGCTTTAAACTGCCTTTCAGCCAGTAATCCATTAATTTGTGCTTCTTTGTTTTCTTCAAGCTTAGAATAATTCCCATCTGCCTTGACTCAGTATCTAGCACATACAGGAAGAGGTCCGTTTTCTGAGCATGGATGAAATAGGAAACTTTGTGTATTAATGAAGAATGGAGCTTGGAATTCAGGGGTTTCTACTAGTGGGACCTAAAGTAACTTGAGGTCCTGCTATTTTAATTAACTTCATTATGACGAGTCTACCTCTTCTGTTCATGTGTTTTTCCAGCTTTTGTGTTCCTGGCCTGCCTGTAATACATATGTATTCCCACTTTTTCCTCTCACTGAAGCTGAAGATGCAATCACATCTTTGAACCATCTGTTTTTTAATTTATTATTTTCCCCCGTTGCATTGATGGGCTTTCTTGCTTTTCTGTCAGGCTAACAGTTTGGCTCCTGTTTATCTAAGATATGTTAACATGCTGTTCCTCTTCTGGGCAGTCAGTCAGTCTATTGTATTTTCTGAAATTAAACACCAGGGATTTTTTTAATATTATTTTCTTCATCAGCCCAGGGAATATCCTCTGACTTTACAGCCTCTCTTCCTCCTTTTGTTGTTCCAGTGCACATTTTATGACTCTTGCTAAATTTAGGCTAATATCTTATTTTTCTGTCCTCTCCAGACCTTTCCTTACCAGAGCCTCCCTGGGAATATTCCTGTTCCTGGTCAGGAACATACGTGAGGCTAGGATTCCCCTAGGAATCCCTGCAGAGCTCCTTGGGCGTCCCCACGGGGTAGGACATGGGGTGGCAGGAGCCCAGGACAAGTACAGCAAGGTGCCTGGCCTACCCCCATTGCTTTTTTCTGCTCCTCACCCCTGAACTTGAGCAGAAAATCCCTTCCAGCTGTAGCTTTTCCCAGCCATGAAATGAGGAGACATGTGCGGTGAAGCCCCTGGTACTGCCACAGCCAGGCGAGCTGAGCCACTTGTCATCCTGAGCCACTGTAGGGAGCTGTATGTCCCCAAGATGGCTAGGAAATTCCAGGTAATCACAGGGTGGAGCATAACATGGATTTATATTTGTTACCTTACTTTTTCTATAGCAACTCCCAAAAGTCTTCCAAGGCATTCCATTCTTTAATAAGCAGAAAGTGCTCTGAGATTTTTCTAACGAAAATTATATAGGAGCACACAGTATTATTATTAAAACCTCTCCCTTTTTCTCTAGGAACTGCTAAAATACATTTACAGTTTATATCCTTTTTGGTGAACATTAAACTTTCTAATTTAAAATAATAAAGCCTGGTTTGCTTTCTTCCTCTCCTGTCTATTTCGAAAATATAAAAAAAAACTGCCAGTTTTTTAACTACTCTTATTTTGCTGAGTGATTTTTGGATTTCAATAAAAGTAACACTGTGGTTACAACACTTTGTGAGATAAGCAAAGAGATTTTTTTTACAGCACAATTATGGAAATTTCAAAGAACCTTATAAATATCCCACTATTTGCACATATGAGATAAGCATATTTTAGTAATTTTTATGACAGGCTAGGAAGGAAAATGTGTGGGACAGCTATATAGCAAATATATGCAAACATAGACACGGAGAGGGGGGTGTTTGCACTTTTCCAGAGAAGCCCATGCTTGGTGGGTGCAGGATCCCCGGGAACACACGGGGCTCCCAAAGGAGAGGGACAACCCCTGTCCTAGGACTCAGTTTCCCTACTTGCAATTGCAAGAGTAGCATTATTTTTCCAATGTAACACGGCATTTTGGTAGGTACAGATGGTGTGCAGTAGATAAGAGTTAATAACCTGGCTTTTAGTTTTGTTTCCAGTTACCAGGACACAAAGACTGGGTCTGGTCAGGACCTCGGGGTGCAATTGTGCCATATCTCAGCTGGCCAGGCACAGGGCTGGGGGACATGGGGAGACCTGGAGTGTGCGCTGCTCGTCCCACGTGCTCTGCCTGCCTGTGGCCATCACACCTTGGGGGCGTGAGGGCTCAGAGTCTCCCAAAAGCACATCACTGGTGCCAGGGCTAGGAGGCAGTCTGCCCAGCTGCACAGTGGGCTGACAGCTACTGCGGGTTGATGGTCCCTCCAGGCTCCACCAAAGACTAACACAGCCCTAAATGTCCTTGAAAAACTGATAGGGCAGCCAAGGCTTGGTCTTCAGCACAGGCCCAAGTCTCCACTCAAAATACAAGAAAGTAGCTGCCTAAAGTTTTCAAGGGGTCTTTCCGAACTGAACTGGTCTTTGAGTGCTTTTATTCTTTTGTTTGCCTTTGCATTTTTAAGTTGGAAGTTGCTCTTCTGGTTATGCTTGAGACCTGCTAGGAAGCTCAGAGAATGAGTGTGGCAATTTCGTCGGTCCGTTGTTAGGAAGAGTCCACACAAAAAAAATACACTGGCATTTCATCTGCATAAATACCATAAGTTGCTGCCAAAAAAAAGGTGATTTACCTAAAAGAAAACCCAAACACACAACCCCATCCACACACACTTTTCTGTCCCCATTAGAAGTGCAGGTTTCCATTCTGTGGATCGCCCAACCATCTGCTTGGCCCTTGAAAGAGTCCCTGAGAAACTGAAAAATGAAAACCACTTACTTTCTGAAAACTAATCTTGGCTTCCCAGTGCCTTGCTTTCAGGGGACTTCCACTCGAGGCTTGATTTCTGTAAGTGCAGCTACTCAGTATGTCCTGAACAATTAGATGCCTTTGAGGATGTTGAAAGCTAGACATAAAAAAACAAATCAATCAAGAGTCTTGTTTGACAACTGACACTATTTCTAATGCAAAAAAATTCCAAAACCAGCAACCACCACCAAATAATATATTAAAAACTCCACAATAAAAAAATGGAAAGCCCAAAACTCAACAGAAAATTTATCAAACGAACTCTTTTCTCTTTAGATATTAAGCCAGACATTTTTCCTACAAGGTTTTTGTTAGCCCATCCAGAAAAAAATTGCAAGGGTACATGTCCATCTTTCTTCTCCCTTGCTGAGGGAGATGACCTTTACCAGCAGCCAAAGTCCCCCAGCTTGTGCAGCACAGTCAGGAGCCCTCCAGGGGATGCTTGTGGGTTTACTAATGGATTTTCTCTGGTCTCTGGTGCCTGCAGCTACTCCTTTCGCATGACAAAATTGGGAGGAGATGGGGTGCCAGCAGCACCCAGCCCCTGCGGGCTCTCAGGAGCCCTTCAGTGCAGTCTCTGGGCAGAAGACAAGTGTTGTCATGAGGACTCCAAAGGCAGCAAGTGGGATTGTGAGCTGCCCAAACTGCAATTTGTACTTTTTTCCGAAGCCCTCATAGAAACCTGTCCCTTCTGTAATGGAGACAGGAGGGATTACAAGCAATCTCTGCCTCCCAAGCAGTTTATATTCACAAGAAAAATAGAAGAGCAAGGGAAGGGGCAGTTTTGCCTCGTCAGCTAATGATCCTTGACTCTCTTACTTTGTGTTTTTGGTGGCAACTACAGAGAGGTCACACATGAAACTGTGAAAGTGTGAGGTGTCTTTATTAAATATATCAATGGAGTTTATTAAATGGAACACACGTTACTGGGTAGTGTCAGCCACCGCTGGATAGGCTTGGGGTCATGCAGGCCTCCTGCCTTGATGTCACTGGCTGCTGGATTAATACCATGAGCTCACAGCATGGGCCTGATTAGAAGGCCGGGTCCCACTTGGTTTTACCTTTGCCCTCTGCTAAGTCTTTGTTTGCAACGTGAGCAACAAGCTTTTCAGCTCATCACTGAGGTGCCACGTTCAGAGCCAAGGAGGATCACTTAGGTCTTTCACCACCTCTGGCAGATGCAGGGTTTAAAATTCCCGTCCAGCAGGAGGAGGGCACAGAGGTGGAATCATTATATCCTATTGTCCAATTGATTGTTTGGGCTCTGGAAAAGTCTTCCTTTGTGAAGATTTCTGCTTTTTTTTTCTTTTTTAATCTTTCCCCACCTTTTTCCTCTCATTTTCAACCTGCATCAGGAGGGCAGAACAGAAAAGGCTGCTGAAAGACTTTTTTAGCTCACTTTCTCTCAAGGGATTCTAGTTCATAGCAGAAAAAACTAGTCTCTCTGACAGAAAATAGTAGTGAGTTAGAGACCCTCCACTGGAACGAGGCAGGTTCCCAGTTTGGAGCCCCTGTATTGCTTGCACAGGCTGGGGAGGGCCAAAGATTGAGAAAGCAAAGAAGCTGGGGCAGCCCTGAGGGGTGAGGGAGTATTTAATGTAACTGGGAGGAAGGCATTTAGCATGATGGCAGTCACTGCATGATTAGAGGTGACAAGAACAATAGTGCATGATATGTCTACATGGTGTGTTAGCTGCATGGTGGCCTCCCAGGAAAGAGGGATGTCTCCCATTATAGAATCACAGAATCACCTAGGTTGGAAGGGACCTTTTAAGATCATCTAGACCAACCAATGGAAAAAAAAAATTAAATACAATACTTTTAAAATAAAGTGGATAGGACTCTGTAAAATAGAGGGAAGAGCAAAGGAAATCAAACATGGAGATTTTCAACCTTTTAGGTGAGACTGTTTTGCTATCAGCCACAGCAAAGCTTGACTAGCTCCAGAAAAGTGGGATAAATACAGCCTTAAGCCATCCTTGCATGCGCCCAGTTCTGGATATCAGGGAACACGGACATCTCAGAGGCACAGGCCAGAGAGCACAGGCTGCAGACCACACTGCTGCCCACTATCTAGTGTACCAAGGCTCATACAATGGTTTTATCACACTGACTGCAGAAAGTGCTCTGCTCAGACAGAAAGGGTGCAAATCAGCAAGGAGGAGGATGCAGCTATCTCAGGCAGCGTCCTCGACAGCTCTGCTCCTTCCAGTCCTGATCTCCCTGCTGCAAAATGCAGGCAACAGCATGCTGCATGGCAGACCCTGCCCTGGCAGAGTGGAGATGACATTGTTAAACAGTATTCCAAATTTCAGTAACGCTGATGCCCAATACAAGAGCTGGAAGGTTTTACACACCACGGCAAATCCATGTTCCTACGCTTATCCAGGTCTGGTGACTGGTTAACACTCACATCTTTATGTGATCTTGAAAAATAAAGACAATTTTTCATATAGCTTAGTCTTTTTCTCCTCTCTAAAGCTTTGGCTGTGATTGATGAAATTGCCTCACTTTGTCAGAACTTACTTGAGCTAATAAACAATGAAAATTACTTTATCTGTGCTAGTGCCAGATCCATCCCGCTTGTAGCTCAAGTTGTGCTTTTTTCCAGGAAACCCATGATATACTACTTGACCCCCTGCTTGCCATTCTTTGTGTTGGTTATTTACTGTTTGCTACCTTTTATTTATTCTATAAACATTTTGCCCTATTTGCCCAGCTATTTGTTGATGCTGCTGCTGCAGCAGTTTGTCAAATACTTTTATCCATTAATCTGTGAGACCTTTCAGTTGCTATTAATCTGATACAGAAGTTTTTAACCACTGGTATTGTCAGAGCGACATCTCCCTTTGCGGCATGCTCTTAAAAGGAATATAATCATGTCTGGCTGTAGTCATTTGTTGACCCATATAGATGGGAACATTACATCCTAATTTTTGTGATTTGCCTGTACTAATTTCCTTAAAGCTTCATTTGGAAGCCAAATTCTTTGTTATCCTGAGGTCTGTGGGTAATCTGCTATGTGTAGCTGCTGCTTTACACCTAGATGGGCAAAAAACTTGTTCAGTGCAATGAAATGCTTCACCCTTGCTTGCTCATGCCACTGGAATGCCTACCTGACAACGCAGCTGGGATTTCTGCCACTTGTAGACCTGCCCTACAGCCTCCTGCTCTTCTCTGCATGGACCAGAGCAAATTTCGTGCAAGCTTCATCCTATGGGAACCTGAACCACTTGTAACGCAGATTCCTGCGGATGTATTTTGACAGAGGCAATTAAACCTGCACAGGCCACTGCACATCAGGACGCTGCAATACTTGACACTCATGTTCAGTGCCCTGCACCACTAAGGTGTGGAGATGTTTGTGCCACATGTCCTTTTGTCCTTTTCCAGGTCTTACTCCCCGAATTACTACTGTGAGGGTCCATTTTGCCATCCTGTACTTTTAAAAGCAGCATAACTGGGGTGCTGTGCCATTGGCCTTCCTCTGATGATATAACCCATTTTTTTCTGATTTCTAGACTAAAGATACTCATTCCTTTTGACAAGGAGTTGTGGTGTCAATAAGATTTGAGATGCACAGACAATTGCCTGAAATATGGTATCTTTCTTTTGTACTGGTTAAGTACTGGCACTGTCTTCGTGGCTAACAGAGGTGAACTTCACATGAAGAGGTTTCCTGGGTCTATCTGCCCACCACTGCAGCCTGTGCTAGGGCTTCAGCTCAACCCAGCTGCCTGCTTTTCCGCAACCTGCTCCTGCTGCCTAGTTTTCTCTAAAAGCTTAGCTGGAGGACGACTCACTTCAGTGAACATCAGAATAAAATCCTGCATACAATTAAATGTGCCTCACAGTGATCTTAGCAAAGCAGAGCGGTGGGGCTGGGTAGCTTTTGAATTAATTCCACACTCCATTTATCAGAAGTCTGGTCTTCAATACATAGTATTGCTCCTAAATATTTTACCTCTTGTTGTGCTAATTGAACCTTTTGTCTGTTGACTTTCCATCCTTCCTCCTGGATTGCATCCAAAACTGCCTGTCTGCTGACACACTTGTTCTTCAGAATTTCCCCCAATTCAGGTGTGATCCCTGTATGATGTTACATGCTTCCTGAATCTGCACGCTAATTTCTCCCACATTGGGGTGATGGCAGATCACAGGAGCTTGTGAAATCCTTGAGGACCTCCATGTGAAACAGTTTTGTTTCTCCTGAAATGTAAAAGCAAACTTTTACCAACATTCCTCAGCTGAAAGGCTAAAGAGAAATGCATTTGCTAGATCTGTGACTGAAAAACACTTAGCTCTTGTACTATTGCAGCTGTAATTTCTGGTATTTTAACAAGAAGAGGTGATGTTTGGGGAGTTACAGCATTTAATACTCTGAAATCCACAGTCAGATACATCTTTCTATCTCCCTTTAATACCAGCCCCACAGGAGAATTACACACACTGGGTCATTGCACTGGCACTCCTTGATCCACTAGGCTATTAATAGTGGACGACAATCCTTTCTGGGCTTCGCTTGGGAACTTACAACATTTCTGCAGTCTTGGATGGGCCCTGCTATTAAACCAAAGGCAATAATCTTTCCATATTCTATCTTATCTCAAGCTTATACTTCCTGAAAGGTAACATCCTGAGGTGACCATTTCAGGAGCCTTTATAGGAGGGAGTACGTCATTTTGTAGGTAAGATAATTACAAGTCCATTTCTGTATTATCCTTCCACAGTTAGTGAGATCTAAAGTAACCTATTTTGTTTAAGGAATAGACTGCTGAAAAGCCCCTTTTTTTATCCTGCACATGATGTTGAATGCAAGAAAATTCAACCACACTGTCCAGTAAGCAGTTTGCACTGGAAGTAAGTGTAGGAGCAGAGCTGTTACACACCCCACACCATAGAAGATCTTGCTCTTGCAAAATAGTAATTGCAATAGTCACTGAGGTACCAGAATCCAACAACATTTTGGGCTCTCAGTATCTTGTTTTTCATTGCTATTGTAGAGTTCTGCCAATTTATTCATTAAGGAACTAATGGGTTTATATTCTACCTAGCCGTATCTTCTCCCAGGCTCTCTTGTTCCTTCCAAGTCCTGTTTCACGTCTACTTCAAATGCCATTTCCAAGTCTTATTCAGTCCAGACAGAACACTCTGTGCCTTCCTGCAGGACATACTGCAGGACTGTGAAGTCCCTCTTATCCTCCAGAGCTTTAGGTTTGTTTGTCCTCAGGACTCTGATTAGTGAAAGTGATTATTACTGGTACCAATTGCTTTGACTAGATTTGTTTCTAGTTCCTTTTCTTTCCAGAGAATCCTTCCAGCCTTCCTGCTATGTCCCTTCCACCCCTGCCCTTATTTATGTTACCAGAGTTCCCAAGTACTGCAGCCACATCTAACGTCTAATGCCACAATTCTGAATTCCCGCTTGTTATCAACAGTAACTCAGTCTCCCCCAGCAGCTACCCCAGGAGTCATTGTCTAGCCATTGCAGATGATGATGATGATTATTATAATGATTAGAGTTGGAAGAGACTTTAAAGATCATTTAGTTCTATCCCTCCTCTGTGGGCAGGGATTCCTATCTCCAGATCAGGCTCCTCAAAGCCCCATCCAGCCCAGCCTTGAACATGTCGAGAAACAGGGCAGCCACAGCTTCTCTGGGCAACCATCTCGNAATTCCCGCTTGTTATCAACAGTAACTCAGTCTCCCCCAGCAGCTACCCCAGGAGTCATTGTCTAGCCATTGCAGATGATGATGATGATTATTATAATGATTAGAGTTGGAAGAGACTTTAAAGATCATTTAGTTCTATCCCTCCTCTGTGGGCAGGGATTCCTATCTCCAGATCAGGCTCCTCAAAGCCCCATCCAGCCCAGCCTTGAACATGTCGAGAAACAGGGCAGCCACAGCTTCTCTGGGCAACCATCTCGCCACCCTCCCAGAAAAGAATTACTTCCTAATACATGACTCCAGCAATATTATTGACAACAATACATCACTCCAGTCCCTCATCAGATTTTTCCTTATTCCTCCAGCTTAGATGCCAAAACAGTTTAAAATCTCAACACTCATCACAACAGCAGCCTGCTCGCTCTCCCCACTGCAGGCTTGTGGAGCTCAGTGTTGAGCACAGTCCAGGCAGTAAGCATTCAGCCAGCTTTAGCTCCAGGATTTTCATTAGAACTGGTCTAACTGGGCTGTTCGCCTAAAACCACAATCCACTCCACAAAAATATCCCTATTTAAAGTCTCAATTCCACAGTGAAAGCTCATCCTTGAGTGGCAATCAACTCCATTTAACAGTGAGTCTTTTAGTGGTCTTTCTCTCTCATGCTGGTCTCTGTCTCCCTGAATTAACAGTATTCTTCACCATGGTGGGATCTGCCTTGCCTACATACCTGTTGCTTGTTATGCAAAGGAGCGTAAGTTTCATTATAAATGTCTCCATCCCAGTCATCAGGGTCAGTACTCCTTCCCCAATTTGTACTGCAGTCAATAAAGCCAGTTTAGCTGACAACTTCTGTTTATTTTTCTCACTGACTTGCTTAGCAAAGTCTCAGAATTCAAGTGTTCTCCTTTGCCCTGTGTGGCAATGATTTGATTTCTATTTCTGCTCAGGCTCTCACAGCCTCTCTCTCATGGACTTGACTGCTGGGTTACCACCAATCTGCCATAAGCAAAACACAGTTTGATGATGCATTCCGACACCTCCTCCCCTGCTAGCAAACAGCAGAATAAAAATGGCTCAGCTAACATCTCTTTTACTAAACAAAATTGGAGATACTGACAACTGCCCTTATATCAGACAATCTGGGGGCATTTCCATGTACATTAACATGCCCAAATGTCAAAGCCAAGGGAAGATCAAGCCTGACAGTGCTGAGTCCTTGTTCAGATCCCTGGGTGGTAGATGGCATCTTCTAGCTACTGGTGAGGACTGTGGTGCCCATGCACTATTCCACCCTCATGATTTCAGTCTTGTTTCAAAGGAAAACACTCTTGACCTGTCTGTCCAAACCACTGTTTTCAAGGGCCAGATTTGCACATACAGCAGGGGGTTTGTGACTATTATCATAGAACTGCCCAGGTTGGAAGGGACCTTTCAGAACATTGAATCCAACCATCAACCTAACACTGACAAAAATCATCACTGAACCATGTCTCTCAGCACCACAGCTGCCCACCTTTTAGGTATCTCCAGGTATAGTGACTCAACCACTTCCCTGGGCAGCCTGTTCCAACGCTTGATAACTCTGCAATGTAGAAATTTTTCCTAATGTCCATCCTAAACCTCTCCTGGCACAACTTGAAGCCATTTCCTCTTGTCCTATTGCCTGTTACTTGGGAGAAAAGACTGACCCACCACTCACTACCCCCTCTTTTCAGGGAATTGCAGCGAGTGACAAGGTCTCCCCTCAGCCTCCTTTTCTACAGGCTGAACACCTCAAGCTCCCTCAGCATCTCCTCACAAAACTTGTGCTCCAGACCCTTCACAAGCTCTACTGCACTTCTCTGGACACACTCTAGCACCTCATTGTCTTCTTTGTGGTGAGGAGCCCAAAACTGGACACAGCACTTGAAGTGGGGCTTCACCAGTGCCAGGTACAGGGAGAGGATCACTGCCTTAGCCCTACTCACCACACTCTTCCTGATTACGTGCAACTAAATGATCTTCAATGAAACAGCCCTTAGTTTCCAAGTCTTCCAACCCACTCACATCAGATCTACCAAGTTACTTTGGGCTGGCAAGACACTCATTGTGTGACTAAACCATTCACAATAAATAAAGCTGTAGCCAATGTCATTCTCTGCATCATCATAATTCTTCCCACGAAAGACCTCCTTGCCTGGTTTTTATAACCCTTCTTTGCTCATTCAAGCTCCTTTAAAAACATGCTGAAGAACATGGGAAGCATGCAGAAAATAGCTCTTCCTGTTCTTCGATGGCATAGCTCAAGGACCACGTTGCCTTTACTTGTCTACCAAACAGGGTCTGGTGGCTGAAGGACCCTGTGGGGGAGCAGCTGCGTCTGAGGACTTGCCTGCCCCATGGTGGTCCCCTTGCAGTTTGGGTGCTCTTGGTGGCATCAGTTCCTCTGCAAGCCTGCACGTGAAAGCTGTCATCTGCCACACTACACTGTAGCAGCAATGCTGCTTGTACAGCGAAAGACCCGGTGATTTGTGGTACTATAAAAGCCAAAAAACCTCCATTGTTGCCTTTTATATATAATTGAAAACACAATAATTGACTGCAGTGTCAACTAAAGAAGGCAGGCAGCACCCCTGGAAATACACACACACATTGGTGCACACACACGCACACAGTCTCCTACTGCCAGCCAGGCACTGCTGCGTGACCTGTCTTAATAGAAGGCTTAAAATAAATCAGAATTATTTCCAGATTAGAGGGGGGAAAAAAAAACCTGTGAAGATGTTTCAGTCTAAGCACAAAGAACACAAAGAGTGCAGTCACTTTCCCAGTCAGCACAATATTCTCTTTCTTCTGGTCCTTTGCTCTCTGCCCTCCTGCTCCCCCAACCTGGCTTAACCTTCTTTTTTTTTCCTGTCTGAGGCAGGTGAACATATGACATTGTAAAGTTGCTGCATCCACACTACCATATCTGTGAACAACTTACATGTCTCCCAGATTTTCCCTTTTCATTTTCTTGACAGAGGTCTCAGCCAGGCTCCCCAGACCAATGTGTTCCTTCATGAACTTGGTTTCTGCAGCTTAAAATATCCATCTACAGCCACAGTATCCAAGACTATGTTTCCTCCTGGTATCACTTGATCGAGCTCTAACCTGGCAGAGCTCACAATAGAGTAGTTGGAACATACGGAAGCACTGTCTGTATCTTTGCCAGCTCACAGGTCCCAAATGCATTACCATGTGTGATGGAGCTGGTGCTGTTTTACTGCAGACCACTGGTATTTTGGAACTATATGAAAAGATTTCCTCTTCTCTTCTTTTCCAAAGGTTGCCAGTGTGAGTGCAATACACTAATTTCAGCGTCAAAGGACATGGGGATCTTGCATGACTTCCTTGATGCTTTCACTGGAGGACATGATCTATGGTAGCACCTAGCACAGCATGTGAGTAACAGGTCACAGAAAGAAAAGGAAGGTGGGGGGAAGTGGGACAAAGGCGGAAAGAGAAGCAAAAAAAAACCCTCTCAAAACCTTACCAATGCCCCCACTTCATCTACTTACATTGGGGATAATTATTCATTTTTGACTGCTCAAGTGTGCCACTTGGTCTACCTCAGATGCTTTTGGGGCAAAATACCGCAACAGGCCAGTTTACTTCACTCTCATTTTCAGACAGTTTCACTTTCAGGATCTTCTGCACAAAAAATATGCTACAATTTGGGGGTTGCAAAGGCTGCAGGGAAATATTGATTTCCTCACAACAGCACTAAAACAGTTCGACCCAACATCTTCTGAAGGCTTTTACAAAACATACATTTTGAGGGACAAGTTTGACTTGACAGACTTCTTTTAAAGAGAGCTGCCTTTCTTCCAGCCACAGTAGAGTTGCTATTTACTACTTTTTATTACAGAAAAAGAATTGTTGATGCTAGAAATTTCTTTTACTCAGGTAAATAGCTCTGAAGTTTCAGATTATCAGGCTATGTGAAAAGCTGCACTGTAACACAAGAAAAATTCTAATTATTCAGCTAATTAAAAGAGTCTTAATTATAATATAGAATAATTAATTTCTTTTGATACTTACAACTTAGACACTCCCTTGTATACCTCAGGGGTCCAGAAATCTTAGCAAATGTAACAGTGCGAATTGCTTATTAGAAAAGCCAGCTTTCTCTAAAGCTTTTCGTAGCCTGGCCATAGTTCTGTACACAAGAATAGGGACTGATGGCCAATAGTAGTGCTGGAGATTCCCAAGCTATCAGCTCTCTAATGCAGAAGGTCATATGCCACCTTTACTATCAAAAGCATTCCAAAAAAAGACACCAAAGTACCACGAGCTGTGATACTACTACTGCACTACTGCACTAGGCGAACTGCGGCTCATCTCATCTTGCCATCACAGCCCCAGTCACAGTCCCCCGTGGGCTACCACTGGACTAGGAACTCCAGAAACAGTCTCTCTTTAAAACCCTCTGTCCCACAGCCTCATCACACACTTCCAAGTCTATTCCTGCCTTGTGAAACTGCTCCATGTCATCCAGCCAAGCAACACTCCAGGAGCACTGCAGCTCCTCTGTTGCACACTACTAGCTTTAATGTGCCAGAGCTTCACTCACGGGGACATTGGGGACCACAGCTCACCCCTGCAGAGATGAGTAGAGGAGACGGACACGCAAGGTCAGGAGATGCCAAGATGGGAAGGAAGCTTGTGCTTCCAGCCAGAGCTGCTGCAGCAACCTTTTTCCTCATTTTATGATATTTGCTTCAACTACAGAGACTGAACCATCTCAGTTCAAGGAAACAGATCTTAGTTCCTGTGCCCCATCTCATTAGCCCAGTGAGATGGGTGGTGGCTGCTATCACCAGCTGCTCCTCTTGGCCAGAAAATCTGTTCAGCTATGAGGGACATGGGATTTATTTGTGCCCTGGTCCCTCACATCCAAAAACATAAGGAGTGTCGATCTGGGGGGGGAAAACTAACAGGTAGTGTTAAGACAGCTGGGAAATATCAAGTACACTCAGAAGTTATAAACTGTGAGAGTAAGGGGTGGGAGATGGCAGTGCAGGGACCTCTGGAGCTGCCAAGAAAAGAGTTATTTCCTGGGACATTTGCATTTTTCCAAAGTTAGCTCATAAAAAGGACTTGATTTGGTGAAGGCCTGCAAATATTGCTGTGTGAGATCAATATCCATTAATGTGTTAACTCCAGCCCTCAATACACCCTTGCTCTCATGTGTTCTGCTTTTCAAGATCCAAAAAGCAGACACTAGGATGTGTGGCATGCACAGGGAAAGCCCTTCTGAAGCCAGCAGATACTGAAGGTTCATACTATGATGGCACTTTTCTTCCAAAAAGCATTTTAAAAAGGATAGATTTCTGAAAGCTTTTGAGGGTCTCAGGTACAGTAACTTCATCTTAGACTTTGTGACTTTGTTCATCTATCTTTCTATGTTTCTTCCACTACATGCAATAGGATCCTTCCTCATCTCTTCATCCTCTTGGAGGCTTCTGGAGGTCAAGGCAGGAGAAGAATGCAACACACAGCTGTGCATACTAATAGGCACCCAGTGGACTTGGTAGTTAATATTACTCATAAAGAACAATACATTTGCCCCATTTCTGCTCCTGCTGAAACACTAATTCCCCATGAAAGCAATTGTGGCATCTTATTTCTTGCTCAAGGGTCTAAATCTCCTCTCCATCCATTCATGTGTCATAGATAAGAGCTGCATTTACATCCTGTCAGTCACACCCTGCTGCACCAGGAGGTGAAGCCACTTTACGCATGTTAGTTAGTAATGCAAGATCCTTTGCCAGAACAGTAAACTTCTTTCTGACATCTTTGATGGCAAAATAGGAAGAGGAAAATTCAATTACATTTCAAACCCTAATAAAATTCACTTATCTTTCCCCTTTTCTATTTTTAAAATATACCAGAATTTGCTACTTTTACTGGATCTTCTCCCTCTTAAAATTCAGCAAACCTTGTGTGTGTCCATACTCATCTCCTTCTCTGTGAAGAATTAGAAAGAATTAATAAGATGGAATATTTGAATAGAATCCTTTTTATTTCATGGCCTGATTTTACTTCCATAAATTCTGCATTTATAGCAACCTCATAAATTACCAACATATATGGAAAATAAATACTCCTTTTCTCCCCTACTAAGCCTTCAGACATAGCAAACAGATCTCTCAAAATCACAGGAATAGGAAAGGATATTTTCTTTTCGGCTCATTCAACTGGAAATACAATTTTGAGAAAAGCAAAGCAGTGTTTCCCTTTCACTGTTTCCATTTCATTTGGGCTGATAAATGCCTCTGGGACACAGCATTTCTGGTTTCACCTCTTCTCAGCCGCCTGTCTGTATGTCTGTCTCCTTCTCTTTCTCTCTTTCTTCCTCTCTCTCTCTTCCTCCTTTTTCAATTGGCCTAAAAATAAGCAGCACCCAGCAGCAGCATTGTGTTGGCTGTCACAGGGATTGTTGGTGTATGACCTTCTGTCTGTCACAGAAGAGGACTGGTTTCCTTTAGTCAGGCATTGAGCCATCTGAGGAGGGGTTTGACTACCTTCACTGATGACATTAACCAAAGGATCTTCAGAAGATGTCAAAGTCCTGCGGTTAGGTAGGCAGCCAGATGTGAATGATGAGACTTTATAACAAACCGTCCCATCCAAAAAAAGCATGTTAAGACTTTGAGAGCAAAGAAAGACACTGTGAATTCATGCCTTCCTTTGTGCTTCTGCTGGCAGCAAGGCATTGACTTAGTGTGAAAATTGAGCAAAAATTAATCTTTGCCTCATAATCCATTATTTAAAAGGGAGCACTCACTCACGATAATTTTGAAGTCACTGCTACAGCAAAGTCATTCTGAAATCTGTAAGTTTGCCATAGGGGAAAAATGGCAACATAAGACTTGGTCTTGAGATTTGCCAGAGTGCCAGACTCTTAATCTCCTTACTGCATTTACCATTTGCAATTTTGCATTGTAGTTAGAGCTTCCCCAAGGTCACCCCAAACATCTCAAAGCTCTTAACCATCTGTCTCTGATTCCAATGAACATGGAGATGGAGAGAGAAAGACTGACTGACTCATCAAGGTCACTCTCACTTACCAGAAAAAAAGCACAGGGAGCAGCAGTGGCCCTGGGCAGCCACAGGAGCAAACCAAAAGACTTCAGTCCTCACAGTTAAGCCCATGGCCGTACCCCACCTCTGTCACCAAAGTGTCTGGCTCCACAGTCCCTGCTGACACCTGTAAGGAAATGACAGGCAAGCTGGGATCATGCATGCCAGTTTCACTAGCACTCACTTCAGGTAGCCCCAAGTCCTGTTGTAGGTGAAGATGTGGAATCAGGACCCCTTCACCACCTTGAGGGTCATGAGGCACTGGCCCAGATTGCCCAGAGAAGTTGCGGATGCCCCATCCCTGGAGGTGTTCAAAACCAGGCTAGATGGGATTTTGAGCAACCTGATCTAGTGGGAGGTGTCCCTGCCCAGGGCAAGTGGCTGGAACTGGATCATCTTTAAGGTCCCTTCCAACACAAATCATTCTGCAATTCATGTCTGTTGTAGCTTGAGCAGTCATCAAGTAGGAGAGCCTCAGGCACTGAGTTTGGTTAGTCAGGGTTTCCCTTCAGCACAGTTGTTACTTAACTCCAGTTTCTTAGTCTATACCATGCTTAAAGTGAGCAGATTTGTATGAGGCAAACTACACAGCTGTGTTTCATTTGTCATATGATTGCCCACCATCTTCCAGCTTTTGATGTAATTTTGGAGAGCAGAAACAAGGTTGGAAGGATAAATCAAACAGAGAAACAGTCTCGTGGCTATGGAAACCAATCTCAGATCTTTAGGAAGGCTTGAACCAGGTCACCGAATCTCTCTGCATCTATTTTCCCTATCTGAAACATGGCAGTAAAACACATTTCTTGCTCACAAATGTAGATTGTGATGTTGTTTGGTCTCCTGGTAGCTGTCTTGCAACCTGGGATGCCAATCTCTGTTGGGATCCCTAAGATTTAACCTGATAAAACAACAAAATACCACACACACACAAATCTAGCTCCTGCAAAAAAAGAACTAGCAGGGAAATTTGTATTTTGATTCTCCTTTTAGGAAAAAGAAAAGAAACAAACAGACAATAATGGTAGACTATAAAACAGCAATAAAAAGAATGGAGATTAAATTGCAGCATGCAGGCACTTTAAAAGAAATAAATAGCCAAAATAGTCTAAATTTGTTTCCACTAGGTCTGAAAAACAAATCCAGGACAAAAAAGAAAGGAAAAAAAAAAGCTACAGGCTGCCTAAAAAATGACATTATGGAAGGAAAAGACTGATGAATACTTGGAGAATGTGTTAACTTTTAAACAGCTTGAATATTTGAATTGGAATAAAAATATTCCTTCAATTAAAAATTATTAAAATTAGCTCAAAGTATTTTTTGGTGTGTTCACTGTGAGAATTTAATAGGATCTAGTACTCAGCAAAGCTTTGAAGCAAAAATAACGTCTCAGGAGCTCATTATGCATTAAATCCTATCAAAAAGCAGGATCCCACTATGAAATTAACACAATTTGCAAATCATTATTGCAGTCTACTCCTTCCCCTGTTCTTTTGGTCATTTTTAACTTGAATCTGAGACGCTGTCAAAACCACCACCGCCACCAAAAAAACCCCACTCACAGAAAAATGGGCATTGTATCTTTGATCTGCAAACAGCACGGTACGATAGTCACAGAGAACGATATTCACAGGAGAAGCTGTCAGGGAAGACGAGAAGTAGAATGTGAAGTGAAGTGAAGTGAACCAAGGGATGTGAATCAAAATCTTGTTTGGGAACTTCTTATACAGTAGGAGATTCTGAACCTTTTGCCTTCCTGGGCTTCTGTAACTGTAGAGGTGTAGCTTCCAGTTTGCAGCCTGAGTCTTAACATGGCTGAATTAATTGGTTATTTTACAGGACATGTTCCCTCACAAGTATTCATGAAATATGAATCACTGGACAAAGTCTCCTTTTAATGAAATGCTGCTTCTTATTTCCTCTTGTCTGAATAGGAGGAAGAGGAAAAAAAGGACAATCGATACAGTCTGAAACAGCTACAGCTCATTAAAATTCTAGGCTGTCAATATGGTGTGTGTCTATCACTTTGGAGGCTACTGAAGTGTTGGTGGTAATAGCACTTTACCACTGGATTTGTTAAAGTACTTGTGGTGTCTGCTAAAACTTAGCTGGTGTTGGTTGCCTTCAGTGTTTCCAGGGGCCAAAAGGAGGTGACAATTAAGGCAGAGTCATCGGTTTCCTTCACTGTCCTCAGCTAATGTGAAAACTGGCATAGCTGAGGTAGGGGATTTGTCTCCGCAGAGCCCAGCCGTTATTTTTAATGCAGTATGTGGAATATTAAACTGTTTATCTTGTTATTGAAGCCATAAGAAGGCTCTTTCATGTCATCATTTCTATTTTATTTTGTTTAGAGTCTTTCATTAACTTTTCATATGAAAGATCTGTAATTTACATCTTCAAAGAACTTTCAAAATGTAAGTTTTAGGGACGACAAGTGCTGTATGTGTGCAGTTCTATTCTGATGGCAAAGTCAAATTGCAAAAATACCATCATGAATGTTTCTTCCTTTTCTTTTTTATTTATGAGTAAAACACAGGGGATTTCTTTGGGGAAAAAAAGAATTATTCTGACTCGATACTAATCAGCACAAACAGAAGGCTAAACCAGTGCTATCTCTAAAGGCTAAAGAAGGCTTTATGATCTATGGTCCAGGATGGAAACCCCAAAATTAATTACAAGTAGTTTAAGTCCAGGAATGTTCTTTACATAAGCATTGGTTTTGCTTTGCAACCCTAATTCGAAGCAGTCAAAAACCAAACCCAACACCCTCCAATCTACAGGAGATTTCATTCCTCCCTATTAGGTCAGGGAACATGGCCTGATTTTCAGACACGTGGGAGCAGAAAGAAACTCTGGTCAGCTGTTAAGATTTATTTCTCTGTTATAGTGTTCCATCCTGATAAGAACTGCTGCTTGGAAGACCAATTCACTGGGACATTTCACCTGCCACCACAGCAAGGTTCAAAAGCTGCATACCAAATCCTTGCCCCACAGAAGTCAGCACCAACATCCTGACAATCTAGAAAGGTTCCTATTACTGCATTGAAAGGGTGATAACCCCTCTCAGGTCAAGTCCCTTATTACAAATCAGTCAATCAATCCCCAAGATTGCTAAAGCCTTCAGTTTGAATTGGCATTCAGATACAATCAAAGCTCATCCCTAAACAAATTACATTTTGTATGTTTGGTTTTACAAATACCCAGAAAGGGGTCAGATCTTTTATCACTGTTGTCAAGGGAGAGGAAGAGAATTTCATCAAGCCACACAGAACTAATTTACACCACTTGGTGATAAAAATTGGAGCTATAAACAGTAATCCAAGTAGAAGGGTTTCTTTGGGTACAGAAATGCCCCAGATGCTGCAGAAGGCTGACAGATCATGAGTTGGTACTAGCTGAGGAATCAAAAGAATTAGGGACACACTGTAGAAAAGGGACCTCTAGCAATGACTCAAAAACTCCTGGAATATGGAGTTGTCTGGCCACATTGTATATGTAATCTGTCACCTCAAGGTGGTATTTCCATATTGTGCCCTAGAGCTACACCCCCAGGGCTGCACCTCTCTGTGTGGTGCAGGCAGATGTGCCTGGCACCTCACCTGGCACCTTCCTTGGGTGGCCACACTCTCACAGCACTCAGTTCCCTTATCGTTCATCCCATCCTGCTTTCTCTCTTGCCTGTTGGATGTGGAGACAAAAGCAGTATCACACTGAGATGGGGTGGTACCAATGGCGAAGGCAGGGCTGGGGATAGAAAAGACTGTACCCAACCTTGGGTGATGTGGGTCTGGGTTAAACTCTTCAATTCTCCCAGCAAGTCTACACTGGCTTAAGAGTGCAAACTGCTTGGAGTAAGGATTGTCATTCATTGTGCCCTTACTCATCAAGGCACATGCCTAATGCCTTATCTTTAATGAAAGTCTCCGCGTGTTCCTGTACTATAAATAATAATTTAAATATTGTATGTCTGAGCTCCAGTGGCTGAGGTTGAAGTGATCATTTTGGAAAGATGGAACAGCTCTCATCTAAAAATATGTATCTGAAAAACTATTCTGGAAGAAGTGAGACTTATAAATTGATAAATGGGTTGAAGATGGGATGGAGACTGTGATAAGAGGAAAAATTCAGCTCTCAGAAGGAAGGAACTAAAAAAAAGGCAAGAACCATTCCAAGACATTTTATTGTTTAAAATTAAGAATTTGAAGCATAGCAATATAACAACTGGGAAACTGGTATTCTGAAAATGCTGACCCAGATGAGGAGGTTTTGAATCCAAAATAATAAAAACATCATTAAGGAGACTTTCCACTTAACGAAAATAAGCAGGAAAAATGGAAATGTTTTTTATGGAAATGTAACTTTGCAGGAGATTAGAGAAGCATGACAGAAACCCAGAATGAGGATTCTGAGGAAGCATATCTCAGCAAACTAAGTAGCTTTTATCCTAATTGATAGGAAGCACAGATACAATTACTCTCTTTCCAGTTCCCCTGGTCTGTCCCTCCACTGCCTCATACTGGATTTATGCTGTCACACACAGCTGTGTCGCTGGTGCCAGGCCACTGCAACTACCATTTCATGAATGGCTTTGGATTGTACAGGATTATACACTTTTCACAAACAAACAGTATTATTAAACCTTAAAACTACTCTTTTAAAACAGAAAAATTTAAAATTTCACATTTTTCTGCAACTGAATAGCACTGAGTAAGAATATTCCCCCCCNCCCCCATATTTCCTTTAATAATCCAGTGAAATTCTAGCACATTTTTTTTCACATTACATGTAAAGAGCAGAAAACATTTCTTATTTCCATTTGAATTTTATCACTTCACCAATACAAAAGACATATACTTCTAAGCATGACCTACCAAAGGTCTTCAAGTTTTATAGCACACAAACCAAATCAATGGCTTTATTAACAATTATGACAAAACCAGAGTTTTACTTCCTACTTATGGAAACCTATTTCTCTGAGAGCCTTTAAAATATAAGCACACAAAGGCTCTGAGGTGAATGCAGCCAGGGATACTGGCACTTGGGTCAGTGAGACCAGGGGAAGGGAGGAGAAGGAGCAGAGGTTCAAAGGCAAAGAAGACAAGAACACACCATGGGCCACAGTAGAACATGGAGCAGAAACCACTTCTGTAATCATAATAAATAGATAACTTGTGTTTTCAGGAGCAAAACAACCTCCCCACGGTCTTATCTGAAACCAGTTACATCAATGGAGGACATATTCATAGGGTGGTGAGTTCTTTGACAAAGATTTATTTGAAGCACACAGAAATCAGGGAGAAGCTACAGTACTGCTGCAGGTTTTGCTTTAGCCCTGAAAACTTACAGCATCTGCCAAAATCTCAATGAAACATGGAACATCATTGGGGGAGAAGAGCAAAAACTGCAGGAGACCATTTTATTGACTGAGAAATACCACACTGGCAAATGGAGAGCAAGAGTGAGCAGTTGATGGAGAGCTCAAAGAGCTTAAGCTGAAATGAGGAGATAGAAAATTAATTGCTGCATTAGCATTAAGCTATAGAGGGCTGGGAGCTCACGGGAAGGGTTAAAAGCTTGCATTTACCCTGGACTGCAATTCAAGGCAGGAGACTTTTACACCGACTGTAAGGCTGGGGAGGGAATGGAAAGCTGATTGATAGGAGAAAATCAAGCTAGTGAAAGTGAATAATAGAGAAGCAGACAGTAATTGTTGAAGGAGATTTGATAAAATGTTTCAGAGCAAGACAAGGAGCAGAGAGTCAAATATTGTGCTGTCACAAAAGCCAAAAGTCAGAAAAAAGGTGTTCCTTCCCCGCCCCCCTCCCCCTGCCCTGAAACACCAACAGAGGCTACAGGAGGACAGAATCAACAGGGCTGATGTAAAGTGTGTTGAATGTTAATTTAAAAAAAAAAAAAAAAAAAAAAACAAAAAAAAAAAAAAAAAAACAAAACAAAAAAAACACAAAAACAAAAACAAAAAACCAATCCAAACTATTTTGCTCAATATAATTGGTGAATCAGCAAGATCTATCATACAATGTTTGAGACCTAGGTGGAGGACTATGAAATGAAGCACAGAGAAAGAGCAGGTTCGCCATAGGAGTCCTTTGTAAGAAGGGCTGAAAAAGAAAATATTGGGAAGGTTTGAGCAAGACGTTTTCAGCATGCTCTAAAATAATGACCAAAACAACAGCCTTGAGGAGATCACTAAATAGTTAAGAAAGGGGACACAAAGGGAAATGGTAGCTTAATGGGCCCAGACTAGACAAAGATACATTTGCTAGCTGGATGCCCCAGCAGGAGGAATACCAAGAAAGAGGGGTTGGTTTGCTGGATTCCGTGACTGTCAGAGACTATCCCTGGTCAATGGATGCCGCTACAGTTGCAGCAGCAGGGCTGAAAGATCAGAACAATGTATCAAAACTGTCTTCTTGCCATACAGAGGGTAACTAAGGAATGAATGAGGACTTGGGCAGTCTACATTCTGATGGATGAAGTCAGCAAGAGCATTGATTTTTTTCTTTTTTTAATTTTACAGCTAGAAAGTTTTTTGACCAAATGTTTGTAGCCCTTCTGCATGCTCTTCTGAGAAAGAACATGAGCAAAGAACATGAAGCAAAAGAACATGAGAAAGAACATGAAGCAAAGAGTGGGCTCTCAAAGACCCTGGTCCACAGAGCATGCACACCTGCATTCCCATCCCCAGTGCTTACAAGTTCATGTTCCAAGAGAGCCGAAAGTTTGCCATTGTGTGTGATTGTGCATTTGCACTTGCACTTTGCATTTGCACTTTACCAGTTGCTGAACCATAGACTAGAACCACAGCTAGCTGCAGGTCCAGACATCATGCTGGTGGGCTGGCACTGAGCGAGGATCATGGAGGTTGCCTTTGAAGGACCACTGTTGGCTTCCCCAACCACACTGAACTCCCTGTGTCCACAGATTAGACAAGATCTTAGTGCTGGAATGAGCTCAAATGTAAAACACTGCAGTTGGCCCCTTCCCAGAGAAAGCTGAATCTCTTTACAGCTGGCTTTAAAGCTAAGCACGTCTGTCCTGCCTTCTCCCCCATCCCAAATGCTCTCCACTGGGAAGGTCCAACCACATACAGCCCACACAAAGGTAGTCAAAGGCAGAGAAACACCAGCAAGAAAGACAGGATTAAGAAAGAGTTATTTTCTCCTTTAGAGTGCAGATCACCTTTAAAGGGAGAAAAACAGCTGCAAAAAGAATCTGAGGTATGTAATGAAGCAGCACACTGGGAAAGCGCACACAGGAGCCTTGCACCTCCCAGCATGTGTGAAACACAAGCAAGTGTAAAAGCAATTGCAGATTAAAGTTTGTCTCTTCTTAGTTTGACTGGCCTAAGGGAGACAATAGCAGGATTAAGAAGAATAATAATAACAATAAGCCTATGGGAGTAATTTTTAATAAAAATACTATTCTGGCCTGCACCTGTCTGTGTGGAGGCTCCCAGAAGGGCAGCAGCTCTACTCTGTAATCAAAACAAGCTGTGGTAGGGAGACAGGAGAGCACAGCGTCAGGGCTGTAAAAGTGTGGGAAGGGGATGGAATGATCTCAGCCACAAATGCACTGTGTGGGAGTGAAGACACAGACTGTGATTTCAGTGGGGAAACACTTCAAGTGCATGGGGGGCTGATAAAAGCCCTGACAACATAAGACACTAATGAAGGCATGAACTGCATGGCAGGGCTTTTTTTAAGCACTGCTTAATGAACCCTGCTTCTAGATGCATCAAGTAAAATATGTAAAATATTCACTCCAGGGGTGAATCTCTGAGAGATCAGGCACATATGCCACTTGGGAAAAAACAGGTGCACCTGAGCCTGCAAAACCACAGAAAGGGGCCATCAGGGACCCTGCAGTTGCCTTACTGGGCTGTGGCAGGTTTACATGACAAAAGAAAAAATGAATCCACACCAGGGGTATAGATGCCACAGTGGGGGAATCCTATCACCTCAGTGTCTCATTTTGCCAGTCTAATAATGGATCTAATCATATTTACCCACCTTACAATAGTGTAGTAAAAGTTAATAGGGTGATTGAATTCTTGGACAATACACCCTATAGAATTACAAAATTATAACAGACTTCTTCTCAAAGATCCTATCGTGTTTTATCTTACTGCAACTGCCATGGTAACTCACTGCCCAGAAATGCTTTGATAAAAATCTCAGTTGTCTGTTGCACATCTGCTTCCAAATCAGCAGTAGCCCTGAGTGTCTGTTACTGTGATCAGACACAGCATTTATGCAATGCTTTTTGACGAATGACCTAATAGAGCTCCTATCAGATCCCTGTCTACTGGCATTTCAGAGCAGCAAATAAATTTACATCCCCAAATCCCAACTGATGAGTCTAGGGCTGATGGACAAAGGAAACTTAAGTGATATAAATGGGCAACTGCAAAAACACCCCCAAATTAAGTATCATATTTAGGGAATGTTATTTCCTTTCCCTAAGCAGGAAAAATTAGCAAAGCAGTTGTTGCAATGGAACAATATCACAAGTAAGTGTTCCTCTTTCCAGCTGTTGAATGTGTCATGGCAAACACCATCCTACCTTTGCAACTTTGTTTTTAATACTCGTTTTTTCAGTCACTCAACCAGTATATGCCAACACCTCCATGGACTTAACCTTCCTTAAACCAAAATAATGATAGAATGGTAGAAACAGAAAAACCTGACTCTTTGTGTACAACTCCTGCAGTTCTGCAAATGCCATCAATCAGTTTATTCTTTATTACTCACAGAAAGATGGCAAAAGTACAAATGAAACTGAACTCTGTTCTGGAACAAGAAGAATAACCTCAAAGTCCATAATCTGTTTTTTGGAGGAATAGGTTCTGTTACAGTGTTAGCCTGTTCAAAAGGGGCTGAAAATAGAGAAGACTGAAGCACTTGCCTAAAATTCAGCAGAAAAAAGGGAAGGAGCTTAATCAACACAAAGCTGATCCCAGCTCTGGATAGAGCGGCCACCAGACAGACAAACTTGTTGCACCGAGGATTGAATAGCCTCCTTAAGATGAGAAGTGAGTGCAGAGGTTAGGGCAGATGGGGACAGCAGCCACCTCGGCAATGACAACCTGCTCAAACCCTCTATTTGAGTACACCCTGTGATGGTTGGGGCAGCGGTGGTGATGGAAGGGGACACTTCAATAGGGGTAACATCAACGGGAGAGGAAGAGAAGGCTCTTCACAGGCCACACAACAGACTTCACAGAAACTGAGTCTTCCAACATCAAAGCTGCTACTGCTCTCCACTGAAACACACTCTGAGATAAACTAGCAAAAAGCTCTATTTAAGATAAAGCCAGTAACGTTTGTTTTCAAGTACTTGCCGAGATCTGGAGAAATCTAAAACACACCTTCCCCAATCTCCAGTGCAGCCATGCGGGCTAATGTGAAGAGATCTCTGCAAGATGGCACGTACGGCACCACTGCTCAGTGCCCTGACGGCAGGAGGGCTTTGGCGTGGTCCTCGGCGTCATGCCATTCTCCATCCCAGGCAACAGGACTGCTCCTGGAAATCCTGCTTAGCATGAGCAAAGGGCTGCGGCATCTGGGCCTTGGCCTTCAGCAGAGAGGCTGGCACACAGAATTAAAAGCCCTGGCTAGCGGAGCTGACAACACCTGCTCCTGCGTCCTGATAAGCTGGGATATACAAGGACAATTATAAATGTCTCCAAGACATGTTAGAATACATGTTTTAATTTAATCAGAGAGAACAAAAAATCTCCCACATTAATCACTGCTCTCTTAACAGCAAAGGAATCCAGATTTTTGCCAAGATACCAGCATTTTTTCCCGAATGAGTCAGGTACAAAAGGATAACAATGACAAAAAATTACAGCCTTACAGGGTAGGTACAAGGCCAACTTCCACCTTGTGTTATGCTGAGCAGTTGCCAGCACAGACAGCTGGGGGAAGGGAGACGCCTGGCAAGGCTCCTGGAAGGGTGAGGGCTCAAGGTCTCGGACAAAGACCTTTAGCTTTGTCCATAGCAAAACGACCAAGTGCTGTGATGCTTCTTTACACTAATATGCCTGACCTCAGAGGGCCTTTGCAGTAAGTGTTGGCTCTTGGATTCTTCTGTATGGTAAAATGAAAATTAACAAGAAAACATTCACAGAAATGACAATTCAACACTGACGTACCAATCACAGGGCTGATCAAGGCACTTTCTGATGCGTGATGGAATGATCAAGGAGCTCTCTGATGTCAGAGCTATGTCCTTTTCTTACCATTCACAGGAGAGAAAAAAAGCTCTCATCGTAATAACTTAAATTTTTTGCTTTCTGTGCTGTGCTTTAATCACTAGTTACTCTTTTACAGCACCGACTATTTGTTTTTAATGAGGCCAACTTCAGGCTTGTTCTTGATGAGCTTTTACATGGGAAAGCAAGCCTGTAGCTGCCTGTTTGCCTTGAGTAGACACATTTAGGTTGGAAGCTAAACTGTGTTCTCTCTGGAAATGCATCAGCAGGTGCTAGTGCCCAGGGACAGCCAGGGTGCTGTGTATTAATACCTGAGTGTGTCGCATCTTCTCAGGTCTTCAATAAAATAAAGAAGCAATAATTAAAATACCTATACACCACAGAGGTAACACAGCTGAAGAGTCGCTTTCCCAAAGGGAATGCTGAGGCCCCTGTGTTCTGATACCCCATGCAGAAAGAAGCAAGCTCAACTATTGTTTATAAATCCTAAAAAACATCTCTGCAAATTGCATTGGTGGGTCCTCCATGAAAGGATCTTTAAGTAAGTCTGGACTATTATCTCCAAGTGCTAATGTCTCCTCTGCTAATGACAGTGTCATGGTTCTTGCAAGACCTGGATGGCTTGACCACATAATGTAAAACCAGGCACCCACAAAAACATACTGAGTTTAGCATCATAGGCGAGCGTCTACACAGGCTTTTGCTGCATAACTCTCAGTAGGAAGTTAAACTCCTCAAATTAAGCTTCTTATGACATGAGGTCTTCTTTCTTCTTACTGTTCTTATTTTTCCTCTTTTAAATTAACACATGAAACTGAGATTGGAGGACTGAGTAAAGAGGCACTAAGTAATAATCATCTTTCCTATCTGTCAAAGGGCTGTTTTTGTTAATGCAAAATGTAGACAATTTATTGACAGAGATACACTGCAGAGGGATGATTTTGCTTTATTTTCATAGGCAAAATAAGTATGCAGAGAAGCTAGATGGATGGACTGGTTTGTTCACAAATGGACAGCAAGTCACAAGGATATGTTCAACTGAGAGGCTCAACAGGACTGACAGCTGAGAACGGTTGGCAGTACGAGATAAGTGATAATGATCTCCATCAGGCATTTCTACAGCACCCTGTTATTCCATACCAATCCTAATATAACAAGAACTTATTTCCTTTTCCCTTCTTACTCTGGGCTACAATTCATGTGGGGAAAGGGGGAGCAGGGAGGAAAGCGATGTACCTGTTTTAAACAGCTGTAGAGGAAGAAGCACTGAGCAGCACTGTGCTTTGGGAGATACACACAGATCCCACTCCTGAAGAAGTCCTGGGAGAAGTCCAACCAAAGTCAATGAGACTGTTCATGTGAGAAATGATGAGAAGGATTAGGTATAGCTGGAACATATTGAAAGCATAGAATTTCTGAAGCATTTCCCTGAGCCTTGCAGTTGGGGATCCCTTGCCTGGGTGATTTAACAATTACTAGAGATGCAAATTCTAACAGGTACAAGATCACCCTGTACCTCCTTCAGGTTGACTTCAGAAATTTAATAAGTGGGTTTTGTTCTTCTGGCTACCCTCGTGTAGCCCTGAGAAATAAAGAAGAACCTCCACAAAGGTTTATTTGGAGGCGCTGCTTTACATGCATGCAGCACATGTGACACAGTGGTCCTGTGGCACATGTTAGCACTATCCAAGTTCAGCTGTTGGGAGCTAGAAATTGTCTTTTCTATTTGAAGCCACAAGGGAATTTAAAGAGGGAAAGGAAAAAGTAGAGAAGAAAATAGAAAGAGTACAAAATCAATTTATCCATGGGATTTTGACAATCCAAAATAACCTTAGCTTATTTAACACATTCTTATTCATTAATTTTAACAGAGTCATGGAATTGTCAGAGTTGGAAGGGCTGTCTAGAGATCATTTAGTCCAATTTGAGCACATTACTCAGGACTGCATCCAGGTGGGGCTTGAAGGTCTCCAGAGAAGCGGACTCCACAACCTCCTTGGGCAGCCTATTCCAGTGCTCTGGCACCCTCACCATCTGAGTTTTTCCTCATATTTGAATGGAACTTCCTATATTCCAGCTTGTGCCCATTGCCGCTCATCCTGTCACTGGGAACCACTGAAAAAAGACTGGCCTCATCCTCCTGACACCCACCCTTTAACTATTTATAGGTGTTGATCAGATTCCTCCTCAGTCTTCTCCAGACTAAAATGATCCGTGTCCCTCAGCCTTTCCTTGTAAGAGACGTTCTAGGCCCTTCATCTTCTTTGTAGCCCTGTAGCAGTATATCTAAAGTGCCTAAAGTGCCTAACAGCATCCCTGATACAAAGCTGAATTTCTCCATGAGAACCTGTACCAATCCTCATTTCCTTTTCCAGGGATTAGGTCCTGTGGAGTCCTCAATTTCCATCCAGAATCATGGTCCCTGGAGTGCAGAATAAAAGGGGATAGAGAGCCACGATAATGGTTAGGGGGATGGAGTATATAAGACACCAGGAGAGGCTGAGAAATCTGGATGTGGCCAGTCTTAAAAAGAAAAGGGTGAGAGGATCTGATGTCTGTTTTCAACTGCAGGGTGCAGAGAAGTCAGAGCTGGGCCACTGGAGGTGCACAGATGATAGAACGAGAGGCAGTGGACAAGAGCTGCAATACGGGAAATTCTGTGTAGAAGTTAGGAAAAAAAAATGCCACCAGTCTAATACTGGACCAGGTACCCAGTGAAGCTGTGAAATCTCCATCCTAAGAGATATTCAGCTTTTGACTAGACAGGACCCTGAGCAACCTGATATAGCTGGCCCACCTTTAGCAGGGGATTTGACCAGGTGGTTTCCAGAGGTCCCTGTCCCTTCCAACATGCACTGCTCTAAGTGCCCATTGCTTTGCCAGGAGAGTGAATACGTCCAGGTGGTGGCAAGCCCAGGCACACAGACTGACTGCTCTGCCCCAGTCCCAGCCAGTTCAATGACTCGCTTGCTAGATCCTGATGTAAAGCCTCCCATGGAAACTGCCCTGTCAGCAGTGAGGGGCTGTGAAGCTGTTCAGAACTCTTTCTGCAGGGGTGCCATGATTATGATCATAAGTTTGCAGTAATGATAATGGAGCTAACCATGATACCATTTCCAACTGAGGTAAGCTATGGATTTGTATAAAATACGTATCAAATTATTTCTAGATTTTTTAAGTTCAGAGCCGACAGGAGTTTTTTATTATAATGATTTTGTATTGACATAACAACGACTTTCAGCTAAACGGTTAGGACTATATATTTCCCTCATGGCCTCCAAAAGCACTGTAAATTGAAATGTACATTAAAACCAGTCAATCTTTGTTTGCTGGCAACTTTGAGGGAGAATTGACTGTATTTTTATTTTAAAAGCCCCTAACTTACAGTGACTGGACTACAATGAGAAGGAGTCTTAACAAAGTGCTCATTTAAGATTTAAAAAAATTTTCTCTACTTTACCAGATCCATAGAAACATCATTTTGCTTAACAGCAGTGTAAAGATGCTCATTAATGTCTTCACAAAACCAATGACTTGATACAAGGCATTGGACTAAAGAAAACAAGGACCCAATAACTCTTGCCTGCACTGACCCCACCCATAGACCTGTTACCTGGAAGAGGACAACCCAATTCCTGCTCTCTTGGGACACCTGAAGAGATTTCAGCTCAAGCTCCTTCACTGGAAAGCCCTGTTCACAGAGGACCTACATGTTCAGTCCTAAAACAGTGGTAAAAACAAAAGGAAAAAGCTGGGACTGGTAAGGAAAAACATCCCCCTGGACCTTAAAAGCTTCACTCAGGTAAAAGGAAAAAAAATAATATCTGAAAACTATAAAGGGTGAATGATTCTGAGGCTAAGGCTGCCTCTTCTGCAAACAAAGTTGTCTGTGCAGAAGTGATAGGTCCTAATTAATAAATAAGGCTGGGTTTTCTTTACCAATTACTTATTGATACACCTGATACTCCTCTTTGATAAGCCAGTCTAAATTGGTAATAGCTTTTATCACAGCTGTGAGCAAGCAGAATAAAGACCACAGTGTCTTTCCTTTTAAGTTGTTTATCTTCTGCTGCTAGAGAATTCTCTGCAGAGTTTGTTTGGAATTGCAATGAATTAAACACCTTATATTTTTTTAAAATATTATTTGTATTGTAGTAATGCCTAGAAATCCCACTGTGGACCAGGGCTTTGCTGCTATGTGAATACAACTCTGAACACAGAAAAGGCTGTGTCTCAAGGAGCTTACCCCTGAGCTTTGTGATTGATTGCTTCTATGTATTCCTTCCAAATGTTATCTCTGAGCGAGTGTTTTCTGTAATTTATGTCATATTCTATCTCCTGCCTTGTTTTGTGTCTGTATTTGGGGATGCATTTTGCACGAAGCAGCTGAAAACATAATGTTGTTTTCACAGGATAGCAAACTCCAAAAAAGCTCTGAGATCTGCATTCTCTAGAGAATGAAACTAAATTTAAAGTGGAAGAACACAAGATTTTCTAACCAGGCCAAACAAGTTCATCAGGTAAAGGCCATATGACAAAAAAATGGAGACAAGAGCCTAAACTGATACATCAGAGCTCATTTGGAAAACACAATACACTGTCACATATTGTGATCATTTCACTTTTTTCCAG
This sequence comes from Pedionomus torquatus, assembly GCA_013398155.1. Taxonomy (NCBI): domain Eukaryota; kingdom Metazoa; phylum Chordata; class Aves; order Charadriiformes; family Pedionomidae; genus Pedionomus; species Pedionomus torquatus. The sequence continues at coordinate 70,865 of VZRU01020544.1, read as the reverse complement.
GAAAAAAAAACAACAAAACCCGCCATGGTAACCAGAGCAAGCAGATTGCCAGCCTTGGAGCAGTGAGCCTCCAGAGCACTGATTAAAGGCATCCACCCCCCAACACACACAACTCCTTCAAGAACTAAAGATGTAAGGAATGCCCTTGCAACACATTAGCAGGCTCTGTATTCTGAACAAGACAACCCCAGGGCCCAGTCCTGAAAGGTCATGAAATTTCTTAGGCTCAAATAAGACCTAATCAAGGTTTTCCCAAAAGCAAATGAAGGAAAATAATGATTCGTAAGGGAGAAATCTAAAGAACTAATGTAATTCTCCCATTCTTTAGAGTCCCCAAATGTAGTTGCAAATGGTATGTGTCCCTGAAGGAGAAAAAAAAATCCAAAATTTGGTTCTGGAGAAAGACAGAGGGGTTTGTTTCTGCAAGAGGGTGCCAATGAATGAGCCAACGCCCATGGAGCTGGACTTCAGTGAAGCAAAAAGGTTAGAATAAATTCTGAATCACATTCACTGCTTTCAGCGGCCATGGAGGTACTCCACTAGTCTAGCCTGCTTCATCCTACATTAATCTTTTCTTTGTTACAAANNNNAAAAAAAAAAAAAAAAAAAAAGTTTCTATTCTTTTTCTTTGACTGCATATATATCTCTCGCCCCAAACTGTCCTCTCACACGCATGCTTTCTCGTGAACAGAGAACACCTCTTCAGACACCTCCAAATTTGTCACTGGTGATATTTTCTACAGCTTTTTTTAATGAAAAAGAATTAAGATGGGGTCACTGGGCCAACCAGAACTAGTTAGAAAGCTTGATGGTTTATAGAAATAAATAATGTCAAATGACAAAACCAAGTTTCCCCCACAGGTCTTTTGACCTTCTTTCCCCCATTTTTTTAACATTCAAATACATCCCACAAGAACCGTTAGTTGCAAAAGTATCTGCTAATGATACAGCTTGAAAGTAAAACCAAAAATTACAGCTGCCTGACTGAAAAATGCCCTCCTACAGTTCATTTATGGGTTTTCAAAATGAAGGATTTTAGAAATGTAAAGAATAACTGACAGTTATATATCCATAATGCATTCCTCCCTAGGCACATTTACAGTCTGTACAGTGTGTGGTATTTAAAAAAAAATCCTGAGATATAAAACCAGTGACTTAAATACAAAACCACTTTTTGAGGCTAATGTAGTTTTATCAGTAGAAAGGATCCTATACTGTCTCTTCAACTGTCACCTATGCTTCACTTCTATTAATTTGTTTGTTGGCCAGCCCTGCTTATCATGAATTTGGTATTTGAGGTAAGGTTCTTTTTCAGGCTCTTTCCAATGCACCATTTGTCTTCAGAGCACAGCTTCTCTTTTCTCTTGACTATTCCACTGACATCTTTGCCTGACTTCATGTTCTTCTCTCCACCCCCCAGGCTATGGCTGCCTGCTTATTTATGCTGTCGGCTTAATTTCTTGATTGATATTCTCACATTCCCCCTGCTACTTACTTATTTACATTGTCTGCTTGTTTCCAAGTCCTGCTTCTTTAAGATCATAAAGCTATTTTATTTATGGAAGAGAATCACTGTTTTCCACAGCATGTTCTTTATGCTTCTGCCACGACCTTCTACAGTACCACTTAATCATCCCCAATACTGCTACACTCAAAGTGCCATGCTTTTCAATCCTCTGTGCCTTTCTGGTGGAATTCTCTTCTTGGGGACACCTCTCCAGCTGAAGCAGAGCATTTTTTTTATGATATTCATTATTGAGCATCTAAACAGCAGTTCATTCTCTAGATAAATAGAAGATAATGTACTTATGCTACATTACTCATGACCTATGGATCTGATTTATCTTTCCCCAGGGTAAATCAGTAACAGCAACAGTTCCTACAGTCAAAGAGCTTACAACTGGGTAAAACAAATTGGCAAAGAAAGACTTACCATATGAACATATGGAACAGCTGATCTCAACAGATACAGCATCCTATATGGGGTGAGAGAGATGTGGCTGCTTGTACCTATAAAACAAATGTTTTGGAAGGCCTACAAACACATGGGGTTAAAATGCCGAGCCAGGAAAGGCAGAGAACTACTGGATTCAGTAGGGTCACAGTTTCAGTGGTTGTCTGGTTGCTGAAGGATGAAGTGTCAGGACAGGAATCTCAAAGGAGACTCTGGGATGAGGGTGAAAGAAAGTGAGACTTACACTGGTCAGCCACGCAGAGGGACTGCCACCCTGACCGAGTAGCCAGAGACTGTCCTTCCCAAAGTGCACTGCTCCTTTCAGCTACTGCCAGAAAACTTTCATTACTCCAGCCAAAGGTTTATCATGAGACAGGTTGTACCAAGTTCTCTTTGTACATAACAAAATGTACTCTGGGCTTCTCCTAATTAATGCTGCTGATTTCTGTTAAAGCAATGACTTTGTACCTCACAACCAACACAGAGGGGACAGTGAAGCCTAGCTCTACATCTCAAGAGCAATGTTCTCCTGCCAGTGCCCTTGGGACAATGCTGGAATAACAGTGATGACATGGAAGAGGGTAGGCAAAAAGAAATTGGGAATGTGGCTGCTTAGGTGAATTCCCAAGTGCACATTGATTCTTCTTTACCACTGTCAAACCCAGCATGCTGGGAGTCATATCTGAGTGATATCTGGCCCTGGTTCTAGCCAAGATCACTGTCTGGTACCCTAAGCTCTCCTCAACATACTGGAGACACATTCCCAGGTCTGATGTAGCATTTAAGAAGTTGTAGCAGAGTGCTTGGAGATGGACATGCTCAATTGATGTAGGGAACCCTCCCTTTCCTTCACAGGTATAAAACTTGGAATGCTCTGACAACCCAAAGTTCAGTACATTGATAAAACAGACAGATTTGTGGTCTTATTTAACTATAAGCCTTGCTTATTTGTTGGCTGTTAAGAACTTAGACTGTTTTGCTCAGGGGTGGAAAGCAGAGTCCAAGTTCATCCTGCTTTTGCACAGGAGGGGGGAAAATCAGCAGAGGCTATTCATTTAGCAAGTGGCAAAGTGATGGTGCCACAGGGGGGGAAAAAGTAGATGCAGCTGTGCCTGCAGCACTACTTAATCTCTCTCCCTTCATTGCCTTCCATTAAGATTGAGCCCCAGCCAGCAAAGGAACAGCTGCTGCTGGTTATACAAACTATCACGCCGGCGTCCAGCCTGAGGCTGGGAGATATGTGTTTGGTTTTCTGCATAGCACCGTGTGTAGTCAAAGGTTCACAAAACCTCTCGCTGACTCTGCCCCAGGAGTCTGCCTCAGCACTGGCATGGAGCTGGGGACCGCAGAAGAGGCCTTTGTTTTGAAGCCAAACCATGGCCAACAGTGTAATAGCTGGGTCAGCAGCAGCAGGCCTGGTAGCCCTGCCCTTGCCGCACTGAGTACTCTCAGCAGAAAATCTCAGTTGAAGCTCCCTTTGGAAATCTGTTCCCCCTTTCCATGCCACCACACGAGAAGCTCTGTGACCATGTCACATCACACAGCCCAGAATCCTGCTGCCTTCAGTAGAGGAACGTGGGACTGGAAAAGACTTTCTGGGTTACAACCTGCTACTAAAGACAAGCATTTAATCACAATGGCATAACAATAACAAAAAGACATAACAATAACAAAAAGACATAACTACTCTTTTTTAATTCTCAATTATATAAAGGCACATCCAAATATAAATCATAAGGAAGACTTCAAAGAGAACTAAATTGCCTGATTCAGTGAAATAAATCGGATCCAAAGCAGCCTACTATCTAGCTGCAGAAATACAGCCCACAAGACATTAATTAATACAGAAGCAGACGGAAAGATTGATGCCAGATTTAAATAGGTATATCTCATATCGCAATCTGGTCTGAAGCATCTTGAGTTATATTCTTGAATAACATGATTAGTAGTGGGTGGTAGGGCGTGTCCTGCCCAACGGGAAGATTGGCACCTGTCGTTTTGGCTACCATCAAACTTCAGAGCACTGAGATTTCAGTGGTCTGGTTTGACTCCTTTAACCATGAGCTTATCTGCTCAGAGAGAATAGAAAAAGTTCTTTCTTTTATTCTTTGATGTAAAATAAAAAATGACAGCAAAATCCATCTATCAAAAGTCTGCCAGAATATGCAAAAAAGACAGGAACAGATGGATCCCAGCACCATTTATCCACTTTATACCCTGTATGGAGGTGAACAGTAGAGATACTGTGACTCCACCTGGATATTTTACCATTGCATTTGCAAGAACCCATGATGGGATGGAAAAGGCCTGGCTATCCCTCTACCCTGTCCCACCCTTGTACATCTTACATGAGGTCTCCTACTTCTACAAGTAACTGGCTTCTCGCTCTCTACTGCAGCCCTTAACCGTTTCCAGGTGGTTGTGCTGAGATGGAGAGAGCTCCTTTCACTTCTTACTGTACCAGCTTGCTGTAGATGTACCACAGCATGAGAGAGGTCAGGACCCCAGTTAGCACCAGTTGGAATGTGACAATTCTCTCAAGAAGACAACAGATCTCCACTAACTGGCACGCACAGCCTTCTCACTGCTCTGCCTTTGGATCAAAGGTAGATGAAGGCTTGAGGATCAAATGGTTTCCTAGTGTCACTGACTACTGACTCCTTAGCAGCAGGCTAGGAATGTTCTTTACTTAAGGAAGGGCTTTTTCAATTCCTCAAAGTGGTAATGCTTAGTTCATGCCTCATCTTTAATTCTTGCAGCAGTATTTGCTTTCACAGAGAGAGCTCCCAGAGGACCCTCCCTCAGTATGACAATCATGCTTTACTGTACTTAGCACACTACTCCGTGTCTGCAGATTTGCAAAGCAGCCAGGATGTGACAACCAACAGACACCGTGCACAGTGCCTGACCCAAGTCTGAGGATGATATGTCCTATTCGTCCAATGAGACATCTATTAAACTTACCACTGTCTACCCTAAGGGGAGAGTGAGTTGTATGGTGGTTAGTCCTTCAAGAAATCCTCGAGGCTGGTGGAGATGCAGGCTCTGTGCACAAAGCCTCCAAGTACCTGGGAAATTCTAAATGAATCACAGACCTAAGTCCTGACTTAAGTCACGATGAACATGTGGGCATAAGAGCAATAAATTCATGAGACTTAAACAATTTATCAAAGAAAAGATGGCTTGAAAAGAAAACAACCAGTTGGTTTAGTCAGATGCTTATTAAAACCTTGTGCATTACGTCTTGACCATGGTATTTTCAAGATCTCACCCTACAAAGCACTGGCACCTTCTCAGAGGTGATGAATGTTTGTGCCTGGCAGTGAAGCTGGGCAAAGACAGCACTTGGTGACTCTCACAATGAGACTCAAAGAAAGGATGGAGGGATGAGAAAAGCAAAGCTTCAGGCTTGGATGATCAGAAAATCCTGATGGAGTTCAGATGCTTTTCTGAACCTGTTCTGCCCCAAAATCACAAAGGATCCACTTCTCTCATGTGATTCACTATACTGCTCTGGTTTCAGCTGGAAACTACACTGTATTTCATCAGATTTTTCTGCTTTGAGCCTAAAAACAAAAATTGCAAGAGCACAATAAACACTTTGTTAAGTCTGACCAAACTTGTATTCTCAGACAAAATATCTATCCTTGCTTTATTAGAACCAGTTTGGTTCACCCATCTGTTGTCTGAGGGAGTCTGAAAACTCATGGGTGGAATAAAAAAAAAAATAAAAATCTTTCTACCTTCTTAACTATTCCACTGGCATTTGCTTACTAGTTTCTTGCCAACCAAGAAGTGTCTGAAGGGGACAGCACCTGAAGCTTTTTGGAACTGCTTTAGTGCAAGCTCTACATAACAAGAAAGTGACAAGTGTATTGTGTATTGTCACGGGCATCTTTCCTCATAACAGAAAAAAAGCATGTATAGAACTGGAGTTATTTTCCACACTCCTCTTTATTACTTTTCCTTTGTTCTCTCACTTATCTATTCCTTTTTAATGCAGAAGATAATACAGCTCCTATTCTCCTGGCTTGTGATGTTCAATGCATTTTGACATGTGATGCTGGTTGATGAAATTGGAGGAGAAAAGCTTCATGATGATTTAAAGTGTTATTTTCATGATTGTGCCACTCTTGAGTATGGCACAAAGGCAAACATGACACATGAGCCTCCTGAAGAAAATAATCAGAATGACAGAACGTTAAATTAAAAATTAGACTGTCCTGGTTAAACCAGTATGTCTGGACATCTAACCTTATAGGATTATATCTAACAGCCTTTTACCAGAGACAGTTAATGCTTGAAGGGATTTTATTTTCATGTAATCCCTGCATTGCTTTCAAATCTGCTTGTTTGGGGAGATATAATTAAAACTTATTATTCCTCCTTTCTCTGCCAACCAACTGTCTGAGAGCAGGAACAGAGAAAACAAGATTTCTTTACCAGCAAAAACCTTTGTTATTTTATAACTAAAGCCTTATATATCTACTTAATTTCAAATCAAAGGATCAGTACAGCCTTTTTCACTGGCAAAACATAGTGGACATGACAGGCATTGATATCAAACTTCCTTTAAGAAAAAAAAAAACATAAATGTTGACAGATCATTGGAGAAATAGGAGTTTCAGAAACAGTTTCTTTCTCCTCCCCCTTTCTCTTTGTTCTGCATCTTAGACTGTATCAGCCGACTTTGGCATATGATACAGTAAAATAACTAGACAATTACTTTTGTTCATACCACTCTACCCATTTTGCTTATTTAGTGCAAAAGAATAATAATAAAAAAACCCATTATATATGGTATTTGTATGTCACTGGATAAAAGTAGAAACCCCATACGAAATCTGGGACAAATTCTCAAATGTGCATATAGTACGTACAAGCAATAGTGTGCTGTTTAGATCCCTGAAGGAGTTTCAGAGATTTGACAACCTTAAACCCAGGGATTCAGGACTTTTTCATTGCTGATACACTCTCTCATGTCAGTTCAGGTTGATCTTAATAGCTTGCATCCAGAATATGAAGGATGGCATCTCTATCAGTTTCAGACAGGACAGAGAAACCTGCAAGGAAAGCTTCAGATACCATGTGTTCAGCAGAAATTAAAGCTTTGCTTCTATGTTTTACTGGTATTTAAGTAAACTGATAAAGGAAAAAAAACAGGTACTGGGAGGTAAAGGGTAGCTGGGAAACTTCTAGTGTCTACTAGGTGCATTAGAGCAAACAGACTCATTTCTCCTCTGCACAGACATTTGTCTTCTCAGTAATGAAGCAAAAAAGTTTCTCCCTCTCCTTCGCTCCCCTTCTACCTACCCATCCTTGCTCAGCACACACAGGACCTTCTTTCACCCAACAACCAGAAGAAGACCAAGCACAGGTCCAGCTCTTCTCCAGCAGTGTACAGATGAACCTCCCCCATGCCAGCACCCAACTCTTCACCTCACCTCCTGCTTTTGACTTCCTCTGTGAAGTGCCAGAGGAGATGTGCCTTTATGTTTCTGTGACATATTTCCCCCCACTTCTCAAGGCTGACACACTCTATATAAAAGCTTTTTTGTTGTGGTTAGCTGAATCACGGCTTGCTCACAGCTCTGCTATTAGTGTGGTATTAATATTGTCCTGTCCCTGGTGGACAGGCAGCAGGTGAGTAATCCTGCCCACAGTCCTCACCTCCTCCCAGGCAACTGGGACCCTGCAGTGACAGGTCTGAGCCACACTCACAACTCTGCAAAAAGCCTAATACAACATTTCTGGAAGCAAACAAAACCAGTCCCTGTGTACTGAGATGCTTCTCCTGCATGGTCATATCCATCCAACAGTGTCTGGCCACCTCCAAAGCCATCTCCCTGACCGCTTTGCCTGCAGGCAGGTTTGACCCCACCATTTCATCACGGTGGGTGCCTTGAGGGGACCCCACTTCCCTCTGAGAGAAAGCTACAGCCCACTTGCAATTATTTTTTAGCATATTTCAGAGGACAAGCCAGTCAATTCTCCTAGGGAGAAATCCACAGTAATAAATGATGCTATTAGAGTTGGTGTGCAACTAAGTCCTGAAGTCGAAAAAAAGAATGATTTAATAAATAAAAGAGGGTAGTTTGAAGACACACTCAGCCACTAAAGGTCAGTGATTGCAACAGCTACCATATGGCACCATGTGAAGGTGGGAGAGGAAGCGCAGGCTCCCAGTTATCACTGTGTGGTATCTGGCAGATGATGGGCTTTCAGTGGTGATACCAAATACATCACGAAGCAGATTCTGCAGTTAAACAGTAGCAACCTTCATTCAATCAATGAGGTCATAGCCATGTCAATGCCAATAAACTACAGATTCTTGTTTTCTTCAGATAGGAATTTTTGAACAATGAATCTATAAAAATACCTAAATCAATCTTCCCTGCAGAAGTGTGGGTGTAATTATCACATGGTGTGTATCACTCAGCTCAGTTTCATGGCAACTGATGGGGCTCTACTCATTTAATACCAGCTTGAATCTGATACATCTAGCATTTCCTTTCGCAGTCAAAATTAAAAAGGCATTGCGATTCTTTGAAAGATAGAACTGAATTGACCCAGTAGTTCATTCTTTTGAAGAACACTATTGCTTACTTAAGTACAGAAATTCCCCAAGAAGTGAACTTCCTGGCAGTTCTTCCTTCAAAGAAACCAAGTAGCTTTTTATTTACCTGGGAGAAGCCCTAACTAGCAAATCTCAGTCACTCACAACTGGCTGATTGAAATTCTGATTGAGGTCTATTTCCTGGATCATGCTCGTGTGGCAGCTTTGCTCTAGCTCATTTTTACACCCTAAAAGAGTGCATTATTTGGGAAAAAGAAATCGGTAACTAGACTAGATTTTTTCAGTTACTTTAAGGCTAAACTTAATTCAGCCTGCCTTTTCTAACTCTCTAGCAGAAGAGAAAGAAACCTTCTATTCACAGGTCTTTATCTTGTGGTGGAGAGTTTACCTTCATAAACAATAAAAAGATACCTCAGTTTCAATGTGCTAAATAGCTGGCACAGAGACTAATACTACAGTACAGTCTATGCTGTTTATACTGGTTTTGTAGAACTTGCCTACAGTACTGGATATGAGACATTCCACCCTTCTTAATTCCTTCCTGTTATTTGTTCTTCCCTCTTAGACCCTGAAATTCAATCCCATGTTTAAATACATCCCCATTCAAAACAGAACATAAAACATAATGATTCCTTCTGATGACTCAGTTTTAGTCTGGATCAGGAGCTCAGTAGTAAAATCACCTTTTTGGTACTACTTTTTTTTTTCTTTAAGGAATATCCAAACTTCTGTTTCTGGGCACAACCAACATCTGAGTGATGAGAGCCTCTTGATGCAGACCCTCTCTCCCTTAAAGCAGCTCAACAGGCAATCCTTCAGCCTGTACAGTAATCCAGTAGGTTTGTATTCAGTTTTCATCAGCTGCGAAGCAAGTATTACACTGTAAAAGCCAACAACTGAAAAAAACATTCCCTTCATCCCAGAAGGATAGGAAAAATAACCCAGAAGTTTTAAATCAGTTTGTGACTATAAAAACAAGTAAAATTTGACCAGATAACATATTAATTTCAATTTGTTTTAATTTTTTTTTTCTATCCATTTATCAATTTTTCACTTTTTACAGTAATGAATTTAAGTTATCACTGAGAAAGAGCCAAATTCTACTAACAAATGTCGATGGGGTTAAATAAATGATGTACATCAAGGCAGAATTTGCCTCATAATCTGAATTTGAACCAGGTGATCTATTCAGGAAAAGCTAAACCACCTATTGCTTGAACCACACTAACTCATCTATATTATGATATTGATTTCTCCACTGTTATTTCTTTCCACACATCAAGTCATTGAGTACCTCTTTACCATATCACCCCTATTTTTGCTATTGTGTTTTAACTACTTTTAAACAGCATGTACAGGCCATATTAACTCACTGCTGAAGTCCTTTTTATACAAGAATGTGTAATTTTTTTGTTACACAGTGTTTTAATAACTTGCTTTGTTAATAGCCCATTAATTTCAGATAGTTTGATACAGAAGTTCCTGATTGGATTTAGTAGTTAGCAAAGATCTACATTATCCTTTCAGAAATGCAAATAAATTATTTCATTATTTCATCTGGATACATTGATCCAGATTTTAATCTACCATATGGTTAAGATAATATGAATACATACATTTTTTCTAAAATGCATGCTTCATTGCTGAATTAAAACTAAAGCTGGGTAGTCTGCTACTTCTGCTGAAGTAAGCAAAGAAATGTCAAATGGCAGCCGCAGAGATGAGAAACGGTGAAGATCACGATAACTGAAACCACCAGAGGAAGTCAGATAAGAAGTTAAATACTGAGACTGGAATTTGGCCAGAAGATCTTAATGCTCTTACCCTTGAAAAACATCCCAGCAAGTGCTCAGCACCTAGGTTTTACAGTTCACTGTGGATAGCTGGGTGATCATCTGCACTGTAAAGATGGCTCTGTTTCAGGGTCAAAGTCTGAAGGCACAGAAAAGGGCAAGAAAAACATATTGCATAGCCGGCTTTGCTCTGGAAACCCAGACTGTTCCTCACGGGTTTCTTACAGAAGTGTAATCCAGAATCCAAACACGTAGCACAAAATATAGCTTCAGGTTTGCAAAACACTCAAACAGGGATATTGAAATGCAAAGCAAAATACCAGCCCATGCTAGATTTCGGTTTGCCTCTGCCAGAGGGTTCAAATAATTACCTAAATACAACATTCATTTATATACTCAATCAAAACTTTGTCAACCACAAAAGCTTAGAAACACAAACCTGTCCCAGTCTACATTCAACAAAATGAAAACCAGTTAACTAAATACCTGTCCTGGTTTGAGGTAAAACGAACAAATTTTCTGTTTTACGGTTTTACTTTCTTAGCTAGGCCTCTTCTAACTAGCTAAACTCTGAAATTAACAGCACATTGTTCAAAGCTGTTCCGTCTCACAGTGATAAGACCTGATTATACCAAGGGATGGTATGCAGAGAGGCCCTTGTTTAGACTTATTGCTGGAAGAACCAAGGTCAGATAATTTTCAGCATTTGCCCGTTGAAGGGTCCCACCTTCAAGGAGGAGCGGACAGGACAGGTGACCCAGAACGGACCAACAGGGGTATTCCATCCCATCCGCATCATGCCCTGTATAAAAACTGAAGGATCAACAGGTCAACTCCCTTCTCGCCCCTTTTTCGCCCTTTTGGCCCTTTCCTCGATGGCTGACATCCAAGGAGGACTCTGCCTGTTCATCTGCCTTTGATCCTGATCCGAGCGTTCCTGACTTCAGATCTGGAATCCGGCTCCTGTCGATCACCGAGTCCAGTTTGGGACTTTTCCTGAAGCCTGCTGGTGACGTGGTCGTCATCCTGGGAGCTTGATACGGTTTTGTATATACTGTATACTCCCTTTTTCCTAATTTTCCTTTTTATTATATTACTTATATTTTCATTAAAGTAGTTTAGTTTGTTCTAAACTCTTGAATCTCTTTAACTCCTTCCTCTCCTCTCTGACCAAAAGGGGGGAGGGGGGGACATCTGTCACTCAGGTTTTGGTAAATTTGGCTGAAACCACGACAATACCATAAGACTCAGTGGGAACACTGACATATGTATGCAAGTTATTTTAATTAGACTATACAAGAGAGAAATACACAGTCTGCTCCCTTACGAAAACCCAGATGTAGGCTTAGTGTGTACTACACCCAGAGTGGAGAACACTACCAAATGCAAAGACTTCTCAGGAAAACATTCCTGTCAGTAACCCAGGAAAAATCAACATTTCTTTCTAAATTTCTAGGCCAACCCAGCCTCTCCAGCATTCACCCTGAAATAACTCTTGTGGGCAACCAGTCAATTACTACAGCCAGCTCTCCTACCTGCTTTTATTTAAAGTATCAGTAAACAGTCAGATATTTTGACATCAGCCAGTAGAAGAGCCTCATTGCTTTGCAGACCTAAACCCGCAGCTTAATTAGTAACATAAACATCTATAAGGGAACAAAAGGTGATGGACAGCTTCTTTAGCTGAGCTCCCATTAAACGATTGCCTAAATTTATGTGTACTGATCTACCTGCTATAATAGCTTGGCCTCTTTCTCCCATATCCTTCTCTGGTACCGTGCCAGGTTCATAATGTGGGGATCAGACTGAGTTAAATGAGTAGTGTGGGGTGCCTTATCTGCAGAAACACAGTTTCTCATTGCTCAAAGTATTAAGAGATTCACACTAGTCATTGCAAATTTTGCTGACTTGAGTTTCATGAAAAAGTAATTAGAGGTAAGTAGCATTGCCAACCAGTAGTTTGAGAAACTTCAATTGAGAAAGCAGATTAGCAGCTTGCTCAAGTAAGGAAGATTTTCAGTGCTGGTGGAGCTTCTGCTTTCTGGGAAGGAATAACCAGATGAAGCACATTGCCCCAGAGCCAGGTTGGCTGGTAGAGACAGAACGTCTTGCAGCACATCACAAAACTGCAGAGCATGAGACAAGCATTTTGCAACTTTACCAACTGAAAGTCACATTTCTTTCTAAAATGGGAGGAAGTTAATAAATTCATATGGATACAAATAGTTAATTGATTTTGTTGCCACCTGTGAGCCAAAGTAAGCCATGAGTATAATATTACTACTGGCTTCCTCACACTGTTGTGAATATTTCACACAAGAGAACTCTAGACAATTTATTCTAGTCCTGTGTCTTTTTATTGCTGCTAATAGCTTGTTTCAACAAAGAGTGAGACATTCCAGAATTGATGGGAAGAATATTGACATTGGCTTAGAAGGAGTTGAACAAAGGGAAATAGGTCATGGTTTTCCTTGTGGACCTGTTTTAAGGAGCTTGGGGCAGATTTTAAAGACCAAGAATTCCAAAACATGTCAGTTCGTAATTCCTCTGATCCTTTCTTCTCTCAGTGTGCCCCTCTACCCTCCAAATGCCTTTCAAAGTCCACCCCTTGAACATAACTCTCCTTGGCAATTCATGTCTGTGCATAACCATCTCGATATGCAGGAAACTTAGATATACTACACACTGAAATACATACAACGCTGAAAGCAATGGGCTGCAGAAATAAAGCTTTACCTAAGATGAAATCAGAAAACCTGGAAAACTACAGTGACAAGGTCATCTGAGCAGTTTGTTCCAAGGTTAGTGGTGCGCAAAGCTAAGGTTTAAAAAGAGTCAGCCTTAAGTTTTTAGATGATTGGAACAGAAATTTTGTGGCCTTGAATTCAGCCCATCACAAACAGCCTAGCACTGCTTGACTGCTGGAGCCGGACTGATTTTTATAATGATTGTCAATAGTGGTTGCATAAGCTCCTATGTGAACATTACACACAGCCTTGATTGACACTTATGTGACAATGAAGTAGTGAAATAGGAGAGGTGTCCTGTGCCAGAGGTGGGGAAGGGAGAACTCCCCCACTTTGTGATCTGTGTCACATGGTGTGATAATGCTCCATCTTGCCCAGCTGAATAAAGAAAAGAAAAACCACCTCTTCCTTAAAAGAGGTCCAGCTTTTCTAAGACAGGAGGATCTGGAGGACAGCAGAATAGCCAGAGGATCTGTCATGCTGCTGAAAGATGGACAAATGCTTTTTAAGCCCTTTGTGGGCACTTGACAATGAACCTCAGAGGTACAGAGTTAAAAAATCCCTGCAGTTTCCACAGTCTTGCAGATAGAGCTGTAGTTGATAAGACTTATAAGAAGATCTTGAAAAATATACCATTATAAGTAAATTTCTTTCGATCCAAGGAATTAATGTAAGAAGGTAATTTTCTAACCACTTCTTCCTCTGTGAGCCATTTTGCTCTCTGAAGGACCAGCCCATGCTCAAGCAGATTGGGATTTACAAAGATCTTAACAAGCACAAAGGATTTTTTAATAAACCCTTCTCCGCTCTGTTGCATGTAGAGTTTTGCCTGGCTCGTTCTCCTTTTATTCTCTCCTACATGATACCTCTTATCTCTCCCTTGCTCAGTCTCTGTGACTGGTCTCTCAAAACTGCATATCGGCTTGGCCCATTGCCTTGGCTAGAGGGACAAAACTCTGCTCACTGCTGTCTCTTGATCATAAAACATCAAGCTTTGAGCACTTTTGGAAAGATTCAAGGCTATCTCATCTGCCTTCTCATCTACCTGGAATTCCATAGTCAGAAGGGATAATAGAGACATTTGGGGCAGGGACAGGAGCCCTCCCACACAGCAGGAAATTGTGCTTGTGAGTGTGGACTCGCATGGAAGGAGTAACTACATTTTTACTCCATAACTGGCTGGACCTGTCATCACTCCAGCAAATAAATAGTGAGGATGGGTGGGAAGGCTGGCTTCCAGCCTGATCTGAAAATCATTTCTGAGCTACAGGAACAGCAGTGCTTTGAGTGCTTTGGCTTCTGGAGGAAAATACGGCTCTTGCCTGTGAGAAAGGGGTCTAAGGAGAAAGCCACAGTGCTTGGACTGGGCACAAAAGGTCTGAGGCTTTGCTTCACTGATTTTTACCTCTCAGTGAAAAGTTCCTCTCCCCAGGTTGTAAAAACCACAGGTTTATTCCAAATGGCTGTTTGTTCAAAAACAGTGTTCTCTAAAGTTCTGGTAAACAGTACGTGTGAAAATTGCTGAAAATTCCAGTACTACTGCTTTTGAAAGAGGCTTTTCATAAGCAAATACCAGATTACCTTGCTATCTTCATATGAGGCATTGTTCAGTAAATAAAGAGTACTGATAACTGACACAAAAAGCAGACATCCAAATTCCAGAAAGTGAAAAAAATTCCTTCATGTTGGCCCTTTGATTCCACCCCAATGCAGCTGAACTCTGCCTACAGAGAACTTCTATTTAAAAACCAGCAAAAAAATATCCTTTTCTTCCCTTTGTACATTTTTCTGCTTTGTGTTACAGTTGTACTGACTTTGTAGAGTCATGGCAGTTACTTGCAAATGATGTATGAAAAGAAAAATTCCTGTCCTTTCCACGCACCAAGAGAATACTGGCAGCTCTTGGCAAATGCAAGTACACCGCTTGTTTATAATTAAATTCAAACTCATCAAGTTAAGATCCTGAATTGAAAGATAATTCTCATCTATCCAATTACCTCTACTGCTACTTCGAAGGAGACACATTTCAGGAGAGTCTCTCTTTCCCCCTTTATCTCTCCCCAGCCCACGCTCAGGTTTTAAAGATTTTCTTTTTAAAGGGCAAGTTTCGAAGTTTAGAGGGCAAAGCTTGGTGAAGGGGATTTCTAAAGGCTTGGGTGTGGTTCCCTCTGACACCATAGGCAAGAATTCCCTCAAAGATTGATCTTACAACCAGAGAAGCCATTGGCACAGTTGAAAAAAACAAAGACAGACTCCGTGACAAAGACTCATGATAGCACGAGCCAGACTCAGCTGTTTTCCCTCTTAAATTCACCCTTTCTTGGTCAAGTGGGAAATCCAAGCTGTTCTGCATAGGCACTCAATTTTCATTGTAATTAAAGACTTCATTGTGTAACTACAGGAGTCTCTTATTAAAAAAGACAAAACCAACAAACCAGCACATTATTATGGTCCCCTATACTTTAAGAACACCCCACAATGCCGTACCTCCATGTGGCTGTGTTACTTTTAGACAGCTGCAATAGGATTTTTTTTTTAAATGGGAGACAGTGGAATCCAGCACACTGTCTGCCTTGCTCTCAGCTACAGGTGAAGCTACAGCCTCTACTGTCACAGCTCTGTTGATTTCAAAGCCCCAGAACTACATCTGTGCTTCTCTCCCTGCCACGCTGTTTGATGAGGGGAAAAGTCCCCACAGCTCTGCTCTCCTGCACTTAAGCATCTTTAACACATTGCCAGTCAGCTGACAAAATGACTCTCAAGCATAAAATCCTCCACCTTCTCAAAGCTGTGTGTAAAGAGGAATGAAGATTTATTTATTATTTTTTTTACTTCCTTTTAATGCTTAAATAAACAGCCCATTCCTTCAGAGACACGAACTGTTCTCTGCCGGTTAGCTACCTTCCTTAACATGCTCCTCCACCATACAAGCACGTAAATAAATTACCTTATTTTTCCCATGTGACTAACACACTGACATTTAATTCTAACTAATGCTTTAGGGAGTAAAAGATGGGAAGAGCTGGGTCAGAAAAAAATATTCTCCTGCCTTTTGGAGTGAGAAGCAAGGAAGAGACAGATGGCAGCTTTTCCTTCTTTCTGAAGCAACAGTGTCTTAAGGCTCTTGGATTCTGTATTCTTAAATCTATAAAGAGGTTTTAAAATGCCTGTGTGTGAGAGGCTGGCAAGGGTCTGCTTGATTATGGGTATTATTGCTGCTTTGGATAAGATACAAAAAAGACAAGGCAAGAAACGGCTGGGACATTTGGACTGTAGGTTTGCAGTGCTCCTCACTGACCAGGTATTTAGATTTCAGTTCAGCAGCTGGGTATTAGAGAAAAAAGAAAAAGAAAAAAAAAAAAAAGGAAGAAAAAAGTTTCTCTAACCAAACAATCCATCTTAAAAAAGTCACTCCTGTGAATGCTCCTGCATTACTGCTTTTGATCCCACATCACCTTCCTTCTCCCCTCCCTGGGGGTTTTAGAAAGAAAGCTGAAAGAGCTTCAGCAGACAGTGATCCTTCACCTCCTTCCTGGCTGCTCTGCTCCTGCAAGCCGTTCTCCAAAGGCTTGGAAGTCAGACACAAAGCAGTCCAGATAGAAAACCTATCCAAAGCAAGCATAAAATGCTGCACACACTTGTCTCCTCGATTCTTCCACCGCAGACCAGCTCCAGACAGCAGTGTTCTTCATCTCTGCAGTCTGCCACAACCTGCACAGAACAAAACAATTTCACAGACATTCTGTTTTTAAGATTCTATTTCAAGGTGAGTCATGTTTTGTCCTCAGTGCTGCGTGGAGCTGTGATGTCTATCCACAGAAACACCCAGTTGGGCTCACAACCCAGGGCATCAGAAACTGCATGAAAACTGTTTTAGTAAGAAAAGGGAGTATGGATTGATTAAAGGTGTTTGGCAGGAAACTCTTTGCACCTTTTTTAACACTTCCTGCATCATTCAGTTCTTCTGTAGTTCACGAGTTTGGGTCTTGTCAAAGCCTTCAGATGTTGCCTGTTCTTGCTTGTTCCAAGTAGATACTGTGGTCTAGACAGAAGTACAAGGAAAATTATTTAGTTCCAGTGCTGCAGCTCTGTGGTCTTTCCTTTGCCTCTTGCGGCCTGTGAGGTTGCTCCAAGTCACCCAGAGGTTCCACACGTCCCAGAAGGCAGGCAGAGGGAACGCAGCTTGCAGGCAGCTCTCCCATCCTCACTCCCTCCAGTCCCACACATAAGGAAGGAATCTTAGAAATGGTGCCTGACATCTTGTACCTTCTTAAGGAAAGAAATCAATTTCAGAGTCACATTCATGAATAAACTGACCTACACACATCAAGTTTTTAAAATGAGAAAGGCAAATTACAACTTTTGAGAAAGGCAAATTACAACTTTATTCAATTAATATTGGCTATGGGATGGATAATGGATTCGGACCTCCATTGCTGTCTCTTCAGCACCTCTCAGAAACTTTACATAATTCAAATAACGGAAATAAAAGGTTCAAGTTTTGCTCTAGAGATTTGGTCTATGAACTGAGTAACAATTGCAATAGTTTGTTTTCTGACTGAAGCAGTCAGATCTCAAAAGCCTTACTTTGCAGGTGTCTTTATACCAGTAAGTAAAACCAAAGTACTTCACAATACACTTAATTGCATCCATACAGAATTTTTTAGTGCACTTTAAATACCCAACTCTGCAGAGCTCCTAGTGTGGGGACGACACTAAGAAAAAAAGGTTTTCTAGGGGAAGACGAAGTGACTGTGTGTTTGCAAGAGTTAGGGTGCTTTGCTGGGCAAACAGCTGTTTCAGTTTGTGTCCTGGTGTTTACTTAACTTGACATGGTTGATCTTTGTGCCAATCACACACAAATATGTATATCAAACCGTGTTTGTATAAAGCAACCTTGCAGTTAATTAAGAAATATAGAAAGATTTAATCTGGATTTATGCTGTCAAATTAACTACCATGTAGAGTTATGTTTTCCTATTCCATACCAGTTCTTGGACAAGGAATTGCATATTTCAGATTTGTATGTAACCCATTCACATGTACAATCGCTATAGACTTATGATTACAGTAGAGGCACTATGCCAGACTTCCGAGGTGACATTTATATTTTTGCCAAGTCATTAACCTCACATAAAATTAATTTTCAATCTACTGTACCACCTGAAGGCTTACGGTATTTGTTTGGTCAATCAGTTCTTGTAAATCATGGATTCATCTGAGACCTGACTGTAGTTTTGCCATCGGAACATATCACAGTCCTAAACATAAGCTCAAGAATAGCACTGCTTTGTATGAGCTAAAGAACAGTTACTTCAGGAGAGAGAGGCTCCAGCTTTACATTGCCTATACCTTTAATAAAGCATATACAACAGAACTACATATGGCGCTGATCATAAGACAATTTGCTATAGGTAGCCAATACAAAGTATAAACCTATTTCAGATGTTTTTAAAGTATCATATATAAAACACTAAAGGAAGCACAGCTATCTGGCATTCTTACGAAGGCTGGAACATTGGCCGTTATGTATAAAATATTTAAGAAATGTAGTTTTGATGTGTTATTTTCCATGTCTTTTTGCCTGCAAGTGGAGAGGTGGATAGGATTCCCAGAGAGTCGCTTTTATAGATTCTGCTGACAGCTCTACAGATACACTTCCCTTCAAGCCCTGTTGGTTCTCTTTGTACAGAAAACACAAACCAAAACAAAACTGGTATATCTTCTCCAAACTTTATAAAGAAAAATAAAAGAATCTTTGCCTACAGAGAAGTTTGTTTTTAAGCATTTCACTTTTATGTGGTTTCATTAACCCCGGGTGCTCTGGAGCTCCAGACACACATAGAAAACAAAATGCAGGGACTTTTGCCCTCATACAAAACTTATCCCTAGCCACCATAAAAGATCATGGCAGTCTCACAGAGTAGGGTTCCTAATAGGTTTCGATGTCTTTGAGACAACTCTTGTGTCGTGGGTAGAGTGATTAACTTCACTCTTAAGAAAGAAGTAGTGAAATATTTATTAAGGTGAAACAGTGATTTAACAAAATTAGTAGTAATAGTAGTAAATGCCACAGTGTTTTATGAGATTCTATGGCAAGACACACTTGATTATTTACTGCACAGAGGACAGGGACAAACAAGTTCTCAGGAAGACCCTCCTGTTGAGTCATGAGGTTCAGAAAGGACCCCCTTGCTTTCTAAATTCCTTCTCAGAGAGGAGTTTAGGTGCAGCTGAATCGAATCCTAGTCCTAGACTTGGTCAATGGTTCATATCTAAAGAATTATATATGTGCAATCAATCTCTTACATTACTTAGCTAAGATTTCAAAATTTTAGTATGTTATTAGTCACTTACTGAGAATCTGTTGTGGCAAGGAGTAGACTTCAAGGAGTAGAAGCTTAAGCGAGCATCCTCACAAAAGGGGGGATCCTGGTGTGCAGCCCACTGCCACACAGGAGAGCCAAAAGGACTCTCAGGCTGGCCACTATTTATACAGTAAGATAATTGACCTATAGTCATATTCATATGGGAACAAAATATTCAGGTCTGCACTCCAGATAGTGTTTTCTCTGTGTTGCCAGCCATCCCCCAAAGTTCAGGTGCAACTTATCGTAACTGATGTCGTGATGGCCACGATGGCCATGACGGCCATAGCTTGAGCAGGAGCTGGGCAGTGAAGAGGGGGAAAAACAGGGAGAGCACACCACTACAACATGGTAAAAAAAAAATAAATATATGAAGAATTTTCAAAATCTATACTTCTTTCATTTGAATCCCCAGATCTCCAGTGGCTGGGAAATGTGAAACTTCATGATTAAACCCAAGATATCTAGCTGTTCAGTGTGACTTTTTTCTGATGTGCTCCTCACTCTACTGTTGTGTATGTCAATTAACTTTGCTTTTATTAGGAGTACTGAGTTTTAGCTAATCACTAGTAGGCACCTGACTGTTCTGCAAATGAGACCCAAGAGCAGTAGCTACTGTCTGGAGAAGGAGCGGGGGCTGGGGAAAAAATTCTGCTTTCTGCTTTGAGCTCTGCTACTAATTGTCCCCATACCATTTGGTAAGCTATGTAACTTCCCTTTCCCCCAGCCTCAGACTTCAGTAGCAAACAAGTTGTGATAGTCAATGTTTAGAAAGCATTTTGAGATCCATGGATTAAAAGTTTCACCTCCTGTAACTGTCTGTATCGCTGGCTATAATCTCCCTGTCAAATGTTAGGGGAAGAGGCAGAGGGATGGGGAACAATCACTGACAATATAAATCTCCCACCTCCACACTCCTCTAAGTTTATGACCCCTATCATGGGTTAAATATGGTCTTACATTCCTTTAGCAGCATCCATTACACATTAAAAGCACTGCTGGAGAATGGGATGATACAGGTGGTGGTTGAGAAATCCAGGTATCAGTCTAGAATCATAATGCCAATGCTCCCCAGAAGGATGGAAGGAGGATATATTCCCTCCTCAGTTTTAATTGCCATTCTGCTATTTCACAGGTACCCACTGCAACAGTAGTCTCAATTAGCACCCCTGATCGGTAGATGCCTTGTCACATGCGTGTTTTGTCTCACACAACAACAGCTTTGTAAAGGCCTGAGTTAGGCAATGAATCTGAAATTGTCCTACAGTTAAATCACCTCAAGGTGCACCCACAAGACATGTTGGCTTTATGTAGCTGCTCCTGCCCCCCCAGTTCTGAACAAAAATACATAAAAGTTGGTAAAGTTCCCTTCTGCCAGCAGATTCTGCCAGGATTCCCCTCTGCAGAGCTGGCAGCATGGGAGTGGGCTTTTGCCAGCATCAGTTTTTAAAAAGTTTTACCCTGAATGCTTGTTGCATCAATCCTTGTAAATAATGGTTTAGGGTTTTATGTGTCAGGACAACCGCCACATAATATTGTTGTCACTGATGAAGCTTTTGCAAGAAATGGAGTCAGGAATACGGTCTGCATTTCAGCTGAAATAATAAAACAGTCACCTAAGAAGCAATTGGCTTTGTGTTTTGGGAATCACCTGAACAAAAAAAAAAAAAAAAAACAAACAAAAAATTCAAAGTAGTTTTTTTTCCAGTTCAGCTATTTATTGGTTGCCTTTTTAACTTCTGTTTGCAAACACCTGCTCACACTGTGGATTTTTTTAAAAGATCCCAAATGTTTACATAAGGAAGGTATCAGAAGGCAGCTTGTTTCACAAGTGAATTTCACCTGTGTAGAAACTCATACATCACAAAAATCAGCATAGCCCCAGCACCTGGCAAACAGGCAGGAAATCCCTCTGTTCCAGCATCCAATCCATCCCAGACACAGACCAGCCTGTCTCTATCCATCAGCAGAGCCATGCTGATTTTCAGCAGCTGGCAATCCGGCCCCATATGTCTTAGCTGACCAGTCACATTGCACAAATAATGAACAGTCACAGCAAAAGATTAATGAACTCCAGAGCACAAATCACCCATGCAAATGATCCTGGGAATACTAGTGTTTGGGAATGGCGAACAGAACTGCAGTTTCTCGCACAGTTTACAATTGAGCCACAAAGCCCATGTGAAAAAAGGCATATGTGACACCTCAGCAGGACAGAGCCACTAGCAAGAGATTTCAAACCAGAGGGACAAGAGCAATGCATACAAATTGAACCAGGAAATCAAATGCAAACTTTGGATTTAAAAAAAAAGGTGAATAATAAGTTTGCCAATAAATACTGTTTTAGGAGGATTGTAACGCCCCACAAACCCGGACTGAATTGGATAAAACTGGTTTGGATTTAAACATGAAGAAGTGCTGTCAGTACAAGCAAATTGTTTAATTCTGGTATTTCCCAAGGAAAATGCTGTGGGTTTTTATTTTTCAGTGAGACTTCTACTTAAGATTTGAGTATCTTATTTTAAAATAACAATAGAAAGCATTTATCATCCTGAAAAGGAAATATTTAATTTTGGACCAAATGGTTCAAGTCTGGGTCAAATTTGATTCTTTGCCCATAATAATAAGACCACACACACATGATATATGCATCTGAACACATGGTTCACATGCTTTCCTTTCAACTGGTTAGGCCAATGAAGTGTAAAAACCCTTCTGACAGCTCCACACAAATACTTCTATCAAAAATGACAAAGGCTTTCCTTCACACTCAGAACATGCCAAAATCCCATTGGCTTTTCCAAGACTTTGCAGATCCCTGACCTGGCACTATGGCCCCCTCCTCCTGGCTCTGCCCAATGAGTTGAAAAGATCTGATGGGTGTGTGGTATCCTAGCAGGCTAGAGAGCACATGCTGCTCCAACTCCCAAGTGGCCCCACAAGTCCCTCGGAAGGTTTTTGGGATGGCATCAGTCAGGATGCTTTGGATCCTCCAAAACTCAGCAAGTGGTCTTGGGAAACCTCTCTGTCTAACCAGAGCAGAATGCCAGGGGAGGACCAGAGCTTTTATTACACCAGGATGGAGCAGGGAGAACCGAACAGTATCTGGGAGGTTGCAAGTGGCTGGAGCAAAAAATTCAAGATTAATTTTGTAGCTGCTAAATTTAGATTGCTCCCCTGAGGCACCAGCCTCCAAGGATTTCTGCTGTGGGAAATAAGGTGGCAGATGTACGTGGAGGGAAATTTGCTCCTGCACTCGTGAAAGCCTCTCTTAATGTGCTGTGAGGAAAGACAAGAGGACAGAGCAGGACCGACATTGGAACAATTCTTTCCGATGTCTAGAGTTTAATTTGCCCTAAAATGAAGCAATTTTTCATTGGGTGCAAAGCACTGGCTCTGACCTTTAACACCTACAATGTATATATCAAATAACATATCTTCTGTCATATTCCCCTTTTGCCTCTTCAGCTTAGAAATATTGCAGAATATGTATGGAAATAATCATGCAAAAACCAAGCAGTTACTGAAGGTTTTCCACCAACCAGGATCCAACCTCTTTGGTTAACAGCAATGTCACAAAGAAGCTGTAAAACCCCCAAAGTCATTTCCTCCTTCTAATTCACAATGACATTAACAAGATCTGAACCCTGACCTGCAGGTGACTAAATTATGTTGCTAAGCAACTACACTTTCAAAAACCAGCGAGAAAAGGAGCGGGCGGCAGAGGCACTCTGGGATGTTGATATGGGGTAAATAGGATTTGTGCCCAGCTTCCCATGCCCAGGATCCAGCACAGGAGTCAGTTCCCACTTCACCACGGGGAAGGAGGGGGGGCTCCCAACAGCTTTACACCTTGTTTGGTGTTTTTTCTTTTTGTGAGAGTCCACACAGACAGGTATACAAGAACATTGCTACAGCTAAAAATGACAAAATGAAATATAGCAGCCATTTTTCTTTGGAGAAGAGGTGCTTATAAATTCACTTTGTCCAAAGTATCTCTCACTTCGGCAATACATCAAGCTATGTAGCCCCATCAGTCTGAATCAATTAGAAATTACTCACCAAGTAAATTACGTTGAAAAGCTTTTATTTGTTACTCGAGTTTGTTACTGTTCTCTTCAATCTTAAGAGACTGAAAGCAAAAAAGTAATAATGTGACAGTGATAGTGAAATGTAACTTTTATTGAGATTGATGGGAACCTATTTGCCACAATATTTGCTTTTAACAATTTAATTTTTTCAAACATTTCAAAGAGAGAGATAAATATTTGATTATGAAGTTCTTCCAATTTATGGCACAATGGTTTGCACTGGTTGCCTATCTTTTCAAAATTTTTTATATTTCAATTCTAAAAATAATTTTACCAACCATATGTTCATAACTACCTTTTACTTTGCCTTCTAACCATGTTCTTTTAACTTTCATCTGTTGCAGGTTAGCAACCTTTCTACAAAATGCACCTCGAGCACTGAAAGAAAACACAAAAGGATGACTCCCTTAAGAAAATATTATGTTTTTTACAGCTTTGGTTTATTTTTGAATTCTGTAAAAGGGCCAGCTCTGACATGAAGGTCGCTGACAAAACTTAGTGATTTTGGTGGGAGCCAGGCTCGCTTCTCTCATTAGCCTTGCTTACCATTACCGTGGCTGCTGCACGACTGGAACGCAGTTTTGTAATTGGTAAAACAGAAAGCATTTCCCAGGCTAAAACATAAAATAATATGAGTGCCAACAGAACTTATGTTAATCACAGACAAAGTTTCCAACTAGAAATACTTCTTTTTGTATGGAGTAGGTTTGCAACTGCTTTTTAGAACAGAGGACTTTGCTGTTTTGGGGGACACAAAAGGAGATTAAACTGGACTTTTCCGGTATAACAGTTCTTACAGATGTTTGTAGAAAATGAGCACAAGGCTAACTTAGTCACTCTTCACCTGGTCTTCAGCCATATCCAAACATAAGGAAGAGTATGAACTAAAACAGCTTTTACGGCCAGTTTTCCCCAGGCTGTGAACAAGACAAGGATAAATACAACAAGTGTTGCTGCCTCATGTTCAGATGCTGGATTTCACCTACTGAGAAAGATGTTTTCAGTCGTTACTGATGACTGGACGCTGCCAGCTCCTGCTTGTCTGCCCCAACTGGATATTAATTAGGTCATTTTACAGATGCCAACTACAGATTTTCTGGTAAAATATGCTGGTGTCCAATGAGCCTTTCTGCCAGGTCGGCTGCCTTCTAGGGGAATAATTCCACCTTACACCTGGCAAGAAGCTCTAGTGCTGGAAATCCCGTATCACCCTCTCTTCCTCCCCACTCCTAAACCCCTACCGTTCGTGACCTGATGCTTATATGGGAGGATTAAACTAAACAAAGTAGTAAATGTAGTAGTATATAATAGTAACACCAATAATTAAGATGAATGCAATCTAAAAGGCACTTCTTTCTTAAGCACACTTAAGGTACAGTGTCCTACATAAATGTCAAATTCTAAGGTGTGTCATTTGTAGAGAATGACTCAGAAATTGAAAGACAAGGCAAAAGGAAGACTCAGGTTAAGTTCTTTTAAAGGCTAGTAAGTAGATGACAAATGCTGTTCAAATAGTGCAGGTGAAGAATGAGTCATTATTAATGTCCAAGGGCTTTAGTTATTGGTGCTGAATGGAAAAAAATCATTATGTTTGAAGCTTTATACTGGCATAGAGTGGAAATTATATGCAATCCCTGCTAAGTGCCCGATTTTACTGCTATAAAATCCCTCTGACTGAAATGTACTTCAAAGTAAACTACTTTAGAATTTCTTTGCACTGTTGGATGCCCAACCAAAGGTCATTTTCTCTCTCTCTTTGTTCATCATTGTAGCAATTTTTTTAAAGTTTTGGTTTTTTTTTTCTTCCTCTTCTGCAGTTTACTTCTATTTTTATATACTTCAGAGGGCCTAAACTGAAAATTGGATGACTGCATTTGGAAATGAAATGCAAAATCAGGCGCCTACAGTGATTTAAAATGAAGATGTTTATTCATTATGGACCTTTCCCTGCAAGGCAGTGGCCACCCTCTTAGGCCACACAACTCCGTAGGTGCAGAGGTTCCTACGGAGCGGCACTGGGTGGGGCTATGCATCAGTCCCAGGTGGGAGCCGTGGGCAGGAACGCAGCTCTTCCCCCCCCTCCCACTCACAACCCAATTACCCACAAGATTTACTTTCCCCTACAGCAAATTCCCACCATGCCCAAGAAAAATCCTTCACCAAGGAAGCTTTTTTCCTTTACGTTTTGGGATTCTCCAGCTGCAAGAGCTTACTCACTCAGTGTGTTTTTCCCTCTCCTGACAATCAGAGCAGTGATACAGCCTCCTGATTAGAGGCTGAAAAGGCAGTTCCTCACTTTGGGATTAAACACATCTGCTACCAGCAATAGTGGGGAGTACTTAAAAGGTGGCAGAATTCGGAGAGAAGCAGAGGACTGTGCAGGGGAACTATTGGGCATGACGGCCTCTTTTGTTACTTCGAGAAAAGCCCAAACCTTCCAGGATCAGCCCAGCTCCTCAGGGCAAAAATTGGGTTACACTTCAGTGCCAGCACAGACAGCTTCCACCCCACTGCTGCCACTCTGTTTAGGACACTAGAGCAGCCTGGCTGAATATCAAAGGTCTCTGAGCACTTTTCCCTTCCCTCCTATGATATTTAGGAACAGGTGATGGAAACATATGATTAAAAACCTGTAACAGAACAGAGTGCTTGAAGAACCCCCTCAGAGTAGAACAACAGCATTCCTGTGTCCACAGACTGTGTACCAGCAAAGCAGCATAAACTGCTCTGATTTGATGACTGCTTCAAGACTACCTCATGGATTGCTATCAATAGAGCTAATTCAGCTGAAAATTAATGTTGCCAATCTTCATAACCCCCTGGGGAAAAAAAATAGTGTTAGCCTACCGCTTACCAGGTAGCTTACACAAGCACTAGCACCAGCAACACCAGTCCCTGAGCATGTGAACCCTCCCTTTGGCAGCCTTCTGCACTACAGGCAATCCTGCAGTGAAAAATCCAATTCCTTTACTTATTTCCTTTCACTGATGCACAAAACAGCAAGTAGCTTTTGACCAGCATGTGATCCAAAGGAGAAAAGGAAACACTAGGAACAAAAAAACAGTTAATAGTCATGAGAAAAGGACATGCACTTTGAACAACATGGACTCCTGCAACACATGGCATTTTCTTTTTTCTTACTATTTTCAGTAACAGCAATATGACTTTTGTCTTGCAAAATGGCATCATATGTTGCAAATACAATATGTCCCAAGGCCTTTTAATTTTTTTGGTAGAATACAAAGTTACGCTTAAACGGATCTCTGTACTACACTGACAGGAGGGAAAGAAAGGGGAAAGAAATAGGACAAAAATAAAAACTCTTCAGGGCAAGCTAGTAATAAAAGAAATGTGAAATTTTTAAACTGGCTTGAGCATTGGCATAGCACTCAGGAAAGCAATGTTCATCTTCCAATTTCTGGTGTAGTACGATCCTGGCCAGTTCTATCTCTCACTGTTTCATTTTTCCAAACCAAAAATGACACTACTAACACCTTTCCTTATATATTTGTGTTGTGAAGACTAATTCATTATTAATAACTGTGAGAGGTTCAGAAACACAATGATGCATGCCATATAAACTGGCAGAAACTCTTCTATGCCTGCTGCACCACGCTTCACACAAAGAGATAAAGGGGTTGATTTCTAGTAGAAGATCTGTGACTGCTGCAGATAAAGGTTCCCTACACACTAAAGGCAGCAGTGTTTGAAGGTATTTAATGTTATAGCTTTCCTTACACAGTCATCTTTATTCTACATAAAAGCATCTTTACAGAATTCAAGCTTCAATATCCTATGGAGTAGCAGGGAAAGGCGTTTGTTTTCCCATTTTTCCCATTGTTTCCCACCCCTAAGGCTGACCTGGCTCCATTCCCTGCCCTGAGCCATTCCTAGGGGCTTCTCTTTTCCCACCTGCACCCTCAAAAAGCCACAGGAAAGCCCCCACCCCTCAGAGCACAGGCTGATATTGCTCTTGCCTCTGAAGACATTTCAGTTGACTTAAGGACACTCTGAGTGGATCACGACTTGAGACCTGGATTTGTCCTTAAAACAAAGAAGGATCAAAGAACAACCCCAAAATTTTTCTGAGAGAATGCACAGTTCTTTTCTGAGTGCCTGTGCAAAGGAGGGGAGAGGATGGAAAAAATTCACACCCCACAGTTTTAATGGAATTAGCGGAAGTCACTGATACAGTGATAACAGCAGGTACATACTTAAACAACAACAACTATCGTCCTCAGTTAGCACATACTCATAAGAATCCCTCTCTGGGGAATCCCAAATATTTTGGGAGCAGCACAGAGAGGCCATCAGAAAGGCCTGGCAGTGGGGAAGGTCATGGAGAAACCCAGGCTGTCATGGAGAAACCCAGAAGCCCATGGCTCAGAGACAGGGTGAAAGAATTGTTTGGAACTTTAATTAGAGTTAATTCTGCCTTTGTGCTATTTCTTCCCATTTCTGAATATTGTCGCTGTCAAAGCCTTTTTTTCTTTTTTTTTTTTTTTCTTTTTTTCCTTTAATTAAAAAAAAAATCTAAACCCCAGTTTTAGTGGTGTGAAGCTAAGTAGGAACATGCAGCCATAGCTGTGGTAGAAAATTGACATGTCTGCATGTCTGGTGGTAGGAATAGTGGCTGGAAGTTTGGGCACTGCAGAATTCATAAAAATAAAAAGCAAAACAAAACCAAAAACAACACAACAACCTCAAGACTTACCTGAAGAAGCTAGAAAAAGTTGCACTGTGGATGACAAGGAGAAGCAGGGAGCCTGAGGAGCATTCAGAGAATTGTAATCTTGTGACACTCCACTAAACAAGCTGAATATTTGCAAGGGCAGTGGACCAACTCTTCAAGGTGTTCAAGCTCAGAAGGTTAGATGGGGCTTTGAGCAATGTAACCTAATGAATGATGTCCCTGCCCATGGCAGTGGGATTGCACTAGATGATCTTTAAAAGTTTCTTTCAACCCAAGTCATTCTATGATTCTCCTGACCTTAGATTAGGTGGCACAGGAACAAGGATGGCATGAAGACCAAAGGTAAGCAAATACATTCCAGTACTTCATAAACACAAACACCCCTCCTCACAGGATTTGTGCCACTTTACATTAGGATTAATTTATTTCTTAATTAAGATTACAAGCACTTTGCTAATACAAAATGAAATCCACTGCCTGATAAAATATGGCCCTATATGCTATCTCATAAGGGTGTTAATGTAAATCTCCATTCCAACAGGGAAAGCTCAGTGGTGAAACAGGCTCAACCTCGAGGCATCTGGAGGACTTTCTGCCCTTCACATTCACCTACCCTAAGGTGCGTGTTTTAGAAAGTAAATGCTAGCAACAGCCTGGTATGTTCAGAGGCAGGAACAAGCTCCACTGAGACCCACACCTTCACAACTCCTGGGTATAAACTCATTTCTTAGCATCAGATCTCTCCTACCTAGAGCTAATTTGCTTAGTACCATGGTGTAAAACAGTAGGTTGGGCAGAATCCAACCTAGCCCGCTCATCATAGAACTATCTCTGCAAATAGTACCTCTAAACTCACAAGGGTGCATAGAAAAGGCCCTCTGGTTTATATACACAGAAACAGGATCAAATCCTCTAAAAAATCCACACCACATTTTACAAAGCTTCCTGCTGATAAACAAACTTGTGATTTTTAATTAGTACTATGCAGACATGAGGCCAGACACTCAATGTTCAATAAACCAGTTAGTTTTCACATCAGTAATGATTCTTAGAGTATTAATGTAGGCCCTTCAGAAGTCAGAAACAGAAGAGTAAATGTGCAGTGATCCTAATGTTACCCATAGGTGCACATGAGCAGCAGAGATATTAACAACTTCAACAGTGTAAAGTTTAAAAAAAATAATCTGTAGAGGTGAAAATGTATTTTTTGCATGGGTTAATATAATCAGCTGCAGGTAGATTTCAGAGGATTATTTCCAATCTTTTGAGAAGACAATTCTTTTGTGGGCATGATAAAAATTGTTAATATGTTGCTGCTGTTTTATTCAAGGTGAAAAATTTACTTTAATCACTTTCAAATAAATGCAAAACTCAACCACTACTCCCTTCTAATAATACTGAAGAAAATAGTTCACACTAAATCTAACATAATGAACACAGCATGTTCATAGAGAACTGAGTGTTCTGAGCTTAAGTCCCCTTTAATCCATAATTCCTTTGGAACTACATATTACATCCACATGAATACCAAAGAGGTTTATGATTAATGTTATTTTAATGAATAATAAAAGAATTGATGATGATTTACACAGAGTTATTTTCAGGGTTTTTTTCACATAAAGATTTGTTGGTTAGAGACTCTAATACATATAGAGCACTACGATCTGATTGGGACGGTAATACTTTTGCAAAATCTTCTAAGCAAAGTGAACGTGGAGCTGCATTGAGCTAAGAAGAGCTGCAGGCACTGACAGGCTTCAGGTGCTCCTGGAGTTCCTCCCTCCCCCAAGCTGTGCTGAGGCAGCATGATAAGAGACACAAGTTCTCAGAAGAAAGGACTTTGCCAGTGTGAGTAGCTGGGTCTGACTCACACCTTGTACCGGTTTGACTCCAGGATTGCTATCAGGTTACTCCTCATACAGGGCGATATATGTGAGATGAGACCTGGCCATGCTGTGCATCGTTCCCTGCAGAAGAATGCGGATTCCCAGCGTCCACCCTTGAGCAAGATCCTCAGCTGTTTTAAGTGCCAGCAAGGTCACTGGCAATTAGTCACACCAGCACAACAAATGACAAGAAGTCACAAATGCAGTGATTTCCAAAAACAATGGGCAGCTAGATAGCTTTCACGTAAAGACTGAAGCTGGACTTTCCCAGTCCCTCAGCACAGTCACATTTCAAACTTTAGGAGGGTTTTTACTGCATCAGCCAGCTTGGATGCACAGACAATAAAAGCTGTCCTGCAAATGCATATAGAACAGGATTACAGTGGCTGGTGATCTCCAGGGCAGTGGTTCTTGCCCTGATCTCTGGTACAGAGCCACAATACCCACTGCCTCTCACCACTTGCTTTCTTGCCTTCTAACTGAGACATTGGCTCCGCACAAATCTGTTTGGCTCATCTTTCCAGGAAAGTCAAGAAAGTGAAAGAAGGGCTGTGAAGCAGTGATAGCACAGCATAAGCCTGCATATACTGTATCCAAATAACCTATTAATGAAAACCCTTTGGCAGCTATTTAAATGCTGTGAGCACTGAAACGACTGCAGTCAGAACTCTGTGGGATCCCTTCCTGAAAATGCCATCACCATGTTGTTATAATTAAAATAACATCCCCTTCAATGCCAGCTATCTTTATTAGGTACCACACACTGAACCTCTTCCCAAGTCACCAACGTGCAAATTACTTTTTTAAAAACATTTTTGGAACTGATTCAGACATAAGCTTTCACACTGGATTGAACCTTCCCAGGGACAAAAGTGGTGTTCCTTCTCCCATAGTTATAGACCCCTGGTTGGATGCTGGAGCTGGTTTTCTGGATTTCAGTGCTGGTAGACTCTAGCTCATATTCCCTAGTGACTTTTTTTTTAATGTTCTTGTCACTTTGACCAAGCAAACAAACAGCCACCACAGCACAACTCCAAATGAATTTTTAGTCTGGAAGAAAGATTGCAAGCATAGAACCAGGAAAGGCATGAGCTGGACATGAATGCTCACCAAAATTAACTCCAGTGTAAAACTTTACTGTAAAATAACTAATTCATCATTCACATTTGTATTGCACAACCATGAAAGTTTCTCTCTGGAGGAAAGTTACAGTGTTGTCTGCTTTCCCACATGCCTGTCCAGAGTTGAGATCTAATCCTATGTGTTGCTACTATTGATCCCTTCCTAACATTGACGTTATATGATAGGGTTCATTACTTCAGCAGGTAAGCGTGGTGGTCTGTAAAATCTGCACTCCTGTTACTCACAGTTGGCATCTGATTCCCCAACTGTTACTCACAGCCAGCCCAAGAACACTCAACCCACCTACCTCTCCAGCAAGAGAACTTGATGCTTACTCTGGAAACATCCCTCTCTGGATCAGACGTGGTGAGTCAGAACCTGGGGCAGAACTGCTGAGTCCTTGTCCTTAAAACAAAGACCCCAGAAGGATTTTGAATCTCTAAACATGAACTAGAACAACCTATTTTTTAACACAAAACAGAATCAAATAGAATAGTTTGAAAGCAGATGTCCCTCTGCCTTCCCTTCTGCATTGTTCTTGTCACAGCAAGCATTCAGCGGCTTCTTTTGCTGCAACAAGGTGCCTACAGGTGACAAAAGGCTACCGGGAAGGGACACATAGACCAATGTCCTGACACATATACCACATATACCTGTGCCTTTTTAGAAGCCACATGGTGTCTGAGCTTCTTCAGAGATTGCAGGTGTCCCAGAGGTTGTGTGTTCCTTACAGACAGCTCAATGCCTTTTGGTATTTAAAAGCACACTACCATGTCAGTGGCTTGGTGAATGATTCCCACACTTCATATCGTGTCTGAGTCCTGGCTTCTCTCTGCTCTTCCCATCAGTTGCCACCCAAATCTCTCATCATCTCTCTATGCTCTTTCCATACTCCAGGAGCATCCCTCAGGTCTGCCTGTGTTCCTGGAGCTCGTCTGACCAAACTGCCAGAGATTGTACCACAGAGAGAAACAAGTCCCCCTCCCTGCTGCCTACCTACATGCTTTTAGAGGACATAGTAAGCTGCAAACAAAGTAAAACACATGCCAGGACTCTTAAAGGAAGTGCACAATTTGAAGGCTTCTAATAAAATTTCAAAGGTTGAACATGCTCGGTATTTTGGGAGATGCTAATCACACCCTCCCTCCCTTCCAAATAATCTCACGCCTGTGGTCAAACACTCTCCACCCGCCTTCCCATCTATACTGCAAGACCTTTGACAAGGAAATGGCTACTGAAACAATCACAGAGTATTTTAGTAATGGGAATTTTATATTCTACATTCAGTCAACAAGCTAAGAAACAGAACAGGATGTGGTCTGCAGCAAATAGGAGCATGTTTTGCTGATGCCAGACACCTGCTCAATTTACCCTGGATTTTCTGAGGGCACGGACCATCAGACCAAAGCATATTTAATATCTGGAAACACATTGTCTTGTAAGTTTTATATTGCCATTTCAGTTATTTGGCCCTCATCCAGTTTTTTAAATTACCTCAGTTTTCTAGAACAACTTGGATACTTGATAAACAAAATGCCTTTCCCTGGGCCTCACAAGATCACAGCATCTATCTGCTAACAGGGTCAAAGCCACCTTTCAGAAACTTAGGTAAATACACTACAGAATGACTTTTCCTGTTAAAAATATATCCGACTACATTTTGTTGCAGCTAAATGTTTAAAACTCTTGTTCTAAATGTATAGAACCATAAAAATACATAAATGTTCAGGGAAACAAGGAAGCAAGAAGACTGTGTGTGTGATGGACGACCTCATTATTCCCCTGTGACCAGCTGGAAACCTGCTGGGTTGCAGCCAGCCTCTCTCATGTCTGCAAGACCAATGTATGAATGGAAGCCTCTGCTGGACAGACTGTAAGAGGTGGACAGTAAGTTTCATAACTGATTTGCTTCTTCCTAAAGGGTCTGCACCTTTCCTTTACAGCAAAGAGCAAGAAACTTTGCTCACTATCTCCTACCAACAAACAGCTGACAACTCTTCTTGTTTCCCATGAATTTGGCAACTCTCCAGCCTGGCTTTCCAAACATCATCTGGGCTGCTACAGTTAGTGCCAGCTCCAGAAATATAATTTCTAACAGAGGAGCATCAGAGGTTTCTATTTTATCATCAACATTTTCTGCACTGGTGTTTCACCTTCAGTGTTTTGCTATCATCTTTGCCACAATCACGTTTTAGCATCTGCTGTGTCAGCATCATGTTTCAGCATCAGCATTTAACCATCAGCTGTTCCACCATATGGCACAAGAAGCATCAGCAACACAGCACTTAAAACACATACAAGCAAACAAAACTCACTTGTAATTTCCTTCCGCTCCCCATTACCCTTTCTTCACACCATAGCAACCTTTCTGTGGGACAATACAGTCTTTGCCTCTTTCTTTCTCAGGAAGAAATACATTCTGAAGGGAATAAATAAAATAATAATAATAATAATAAACCAAACAAATCCAAACAATTTGGTTCCTCTGGGCAGATTTGAAAGAGTCTCTCTCATGATCTGAATTTCCTCTGATATTCACTGAAGCATTTCTAAGGTCCTATGCTATGAGAGCAAGCTAAGGGTCACTGACTGTCATGCTTTTAATCACGACTGCCATTTGGCATGGGAGCTTCCTAGCAGCAGTGACAGGAGCCCTCCTGGAGAGCTGGACTGAATTTCCAACTAGTGCAATCTTTTACTGTCTTGGAGGATAAATTTAGGACACATTTTAGACTAAAGTTCTTCAGAAGGACCCAGTTGATTTTGCAAATGTTTAGTGTGCAGGACAGTCTGGTTGAAGTAAGTGCCATTAACACAACTGTCCTTGTGACTGGGCAACATTTTATAGAATTGTATTTTAGACCAGCACTGAAATGTTGGGTAAGTACAGAAGTCTGGGAAGAGTCAGGCTGTCTTTATGTCTGAAGAAGGTACAGGAGTCTTGGTACTCCATTACTCACATCATACACTATCAGTTTTTTCAGATGGTATTAACCTCCCCAGCAAATGATAGTAAACCTAGTCCTTTTTTGAGGGCTGCAATCTGCGAAACCAAAGCATGGTTTAACTCATAATGAAATGAATTTGATATCTGCTTAACTTACAAGCAATTATGTCTTAAGTTTGTTCCAAGCACGGAGTACCATTTTTCCACCTCATTATAAAATTTGACAAATGTAAATTTTGTAGGCTTCACTTTGAGTGTGAAATTTTCCAACACGGTGCCTGTTTATCTATAGAAAGCTGTAGCTTTTAAGATATCTTTAAGAAAAATGCAGCAGAATGGGAATTAAATGAGACATAGGGCTTTTCACCATTGTGGTCAGAGTCTAATCGCTCCTTCTCATACTTTGAAGAACAGTTGGTATGAATCAGTAGTTTTCTGCTTTATAGGATACCAACGGAAAAATGTCAATCTTTGGAAACTACTCAGGAGCAAAGAAGCCAAACTGAAATTACCAGAGCTGACAAAACCCGCAACTGAAAAGAGAGCATCACCAGAGCATCACCATTTATACCTCTGATGGTGTAAATCATGGTTAGCAATGCCATGGACTTGGGTGCAAAAGTTTAAGGGGAAAGATGGGTATTAAAAACTGTCAGAATTTACTCTTTGCATTGTCAGGACTGCAACGATGCAACAGTCTTATTTACTTTGATTCAATGTTTTAGATCAGAAAAATCTGAATTTGCAACAGTAAAACCCAGTTGGCATTCATTCCGGTGACAATATGCTAATCTCTAAAGCCACATTTTCACATGAAGAGCACATCTGATCAAGATGTTAGATGACAGGCCCCACATGGCTGGAAGCCTAGTTTAGATGTGAAGACATCCAGAAACATCCAGAACAGCAACAAGTGTCTGTCTGTAAAGATGCAGTTCAGTGGAAATTAAGAATTACCTGTGCAGGTTTTACACTGTTTTAAGGTATCGTTACGTTCCTTCTAAGACTGGCTGAAGTGAGGGATGACCACAGCTACTCTCCAAAATAAAACCCCACCAGATTCTGTAGTGACTTCAAGGTTTCTTAGCCATGCCTCATAGCGAAAAAATTTTTCCATGTAACTATGCTCCTGGAAGACCTGACTTATTGCCATCATGTGAAATACAGGGATTTGCCGCTTAAGTGCTTTCAGAACCAGTTCATTTCATAACTTTCTGGAATGTACGCTGTCATGTAACATCCCAGTTTCTGCAGGGGAATCTGCAGCATGTTATCAATGGTTACTTCACTCGTGTGAATAGATCCTTAACTAGCCTGAGATTCTCCACATCCAGCAACACTTTTTTACGGTAGTATGCTGCATTTTTCTTCCAGAAAATGAATCCACTATCCTTTCCAGACAACACAAGATTTTGTCGCCAGAGGAGCCTGCATCTGCACTACTAATCACTCCAACCTTGTAAATCATAAACAGGTCTTTCACAAAGCCAGCAGTACCACTTCCAGCAGTAATGCTATTAACCTAATCCCTGGTACTTATTACAAAAACTCCTGACACACAGCTTAGCAGATACCAGAAAATACAGTTTTTCCCTAGCAAAGTTGGAGCTGATCTTTATGTTATAAGCATTACTAAAAGGAGTTGAATTAAAATGTTGAAAGTTGAAGTTTCTACAGCTTTGGTGCCCAGATGTAAAAATGGGCTGGAGCAACCTTCCTGGCACATAAAGATAATGACACAGGGGAATATGTCGCCTCCATGCCGCATTCAGCTTTTAATGGTTTGCACATTTTTGGTTTGTGTAACTCCCACAGATATAATTCTTGGTGGTCTAACTGCAGAAGACGATTGGAAGCCTCACAGATGTGATGTGAAAATACAGGATTATCTCAGAGATAAACAATGATACGCTCTGTTCCTATGTCACCAAGTAATGCAGACTCCATTCCTCCTGGGGCCAGCTAGTTGGAAAAAATTTTGAAGCTCCACTACCAAAAGCCTGTGCAGCACTTTGAGATATATGGGAAGCTACTGTTTTAGATGTGAAATGTAAGATGTTTAGTACACTTACTGTGGGTTAGACTGTCAAAATTCCACTTAGAAGCCAGTTCCACTTTCAGTGATTGCTGAGTTGGGTAAGGCTGCCAGATACATTGATGAGGCTCTCATATGAGGACGATAGTGCAGGATTCACTGGCTAAGGTAAGTTATCTTAGAAGAAATCCATGAAGAAATGATGCTCAGAGGGCTGGAACACCTATGCTACAAGGACAGGCTGAGAGAGTTGGCATTGTTCAGCTTGGAGAAAAGAAGGCTCCAGGGAGACTTTATAGCTCCTTCCAGTCCCTAAAGGGGGCCTACAGGAGAGCAGGAGAGGGACTCTTTGTCAGGAAGTGTAGTGATAGGACAAGGGGTAATGGTTTTAAACTGGAAGAGGGGAGGTTTAAATTGGATATTAGGAAGAAATTCTTTTCTGCGAGGGTGGTGAGGCACTGGAAGAGGTTGCCCAGAGAAGCTGTGGATGCCCTATCCCTGGAAGTATTTAAGGCCAGGCTGGATGGGGCTTTGAGCAACCTGCTCTAGTGGGAGGTGTCCTACATGTAGTGGCACATGGCAGGGGGGTTGGAACTCGATGATTTTTAATGTCCCTTCCAACTCTAATGATTCTATGATTCTATAAGAGGAAGCCATAGCAGTTGTGCCTCAGAAGCAGGGTGAATGCTAGCATAATTCATGGTGTGGCACATATTCAGGAGCAAACCCTGCTCAAAGCTGGAACTAAGACCTGCAGGTATAATTTCACAGCACCACAGTCCTCTAATATTTTATTAGCACCTGAGCTGACAGTACAAATGGAGCAAACACAAAGAAGAGTGAGAAAGTAGAGCGCTCAGAGCTCTTTGTTGTGTCTCACGTTTTGACTGTTGTGTTCCCTGTAAATCTGAACAAGACAATGCTTTTCTCTTCAGAGAATCAGGCATTTAGTTCTGGAAAGTGGCCCACAGAAGAAGTTTCCCTCCAGAAAAGGAAGGAACATTCTTGTAATTTTAAATTAAAGTGTGCAATTATTGTTCTTTATTGTTGCCAGTTAAAAGAGATTTGCTACAGTTGCTTACATACACGTATAGGAGCTGAAAGAAACCAGCAGATTCTATAAGGAAGTTTCCTCCTGAGAGGTGTGAATTTCACAACAGCAATAAAAATGTTTTCTACAGAGTAAGAGCTATGATTTAAACACAGACAAATGCTTATTTCCCTTCTGATAGCATTTTCCTTGGTTCTTTCTGACACATATAAATACACTGCTCAAGAAAAAGACCTGGAATATTATTTTAAGATAAGATAGTATGAGTTCATAATAATTAAGTCAAACTCTTTTTCTATTAAAAGAAGTGAGTGAGCAGGTTTCCATGGTAATTCTTTTCTTACCTTTTAAGACAAAGGACAGCTTGGAGCTACAGAATTAAGTCTTTTTCATCCCTTTCTTCTCATGCTTATGCAGAAGCCGTTTCTGTTTTAAACCATCAGAGGCTCATCTTTTCTGATAAATCCAGCTTCAATATCAATTTCTAATGCAAATTTGCATTAAATATTTAATGGTTTAAAAAATGAAGACTTACAAAGAGTTAATGAAAATACTGACTCCTGATTTTTCTCAGTCAAATTACTTTCAGGTTAGCATTGAAGGGAGGGTGGGGGTGGCACGAATCTAACTGAAATAATTTTACCTAATTACTGAGTTATTCCTAGGTGCAACTTCAGTGAGTTAATTGGCACTGTAACAAGTGTGAATTTGGCCCAATGTAAATTCATCTCTTTTCAATTGTTAAGATTGCTCAAAAGATTGTTTTTGTAACCTATTTCTGAAGCCAACCATTGTGTTTCATTATGATTTTCTTTTGATTCTGTTACCATGTGAACAGTGAAATCCACATAACCACAGCTCATGATCTCAGAATGTCAACCAAGGGGTATTTTGTGCTTCAGAACTGATTGGAGTGACTCAGAGCGTTCTTTGAAAGTTCTTTGAAAAAATCACATGTGTGTTTAGATCTAAAGATTAATTGGGGATTAAGGAACCAAGAAGCAGACAAGGGAAAATTTTGATCACCTCAAACTCTATACAAGAACTTTGCTTTGAGAAAACCTTTGCTGTAAACCCAGTCCTAATTGTGGATTAGATCCTGGGTTGAAGCAAACTGGATTAGTTCCATTGACTAAAGCGACTCAAAATTAGTGCAGTTACAACGTACAGTAGAGTGAAGCCAATTTGTATAAACTGAAAAAACCAGGGCTATGTTTAAGACGTAGTTTGCAGATTCTCTGTCTGTAGATTACAGACTTCATTTACATTCTGTTTAAACAGACAGCACCCATAAATGCACTCCACTAAGCAGTATCCTGACCATTTACTCACTCCTCATGTAAGTACTGGTTACTTTTGCTGTTAAGTTTCTTAATGACA
Organism: Pedionomus torquatus; assembly: GCA_013398155.1. Lineage (NCBI taxonomy): Eukaryota > Metazoa > Chordata > Aves > Charadriiformes > Pedionomidae > Pedionomus > Pedionomus torquatus. The sequence continues at coordinate 32,221 of VZRU01020544.1, read as the reverse complement.
TAGGACAAGATTTTTACCTAGAGCTGAGGAGCCTATGGTAGGACTCCATGTCTACAGAAGGCAGTGAAACAATGCAAGAGCAAATGGAAACCTGAATTCCCTTGAGAGCTACCAGTGCAGATTTACCAGAGTGGGTCCAGAATCCCATTTTTGCATTGCTGCACTTATGTAGCAGTGACTGGAGACATCTGCTTTGCACCACAGCCTTTAAGTGCTTCTAGTCTCAGACAGGATGAGGTTGTGTGAATCCCACCTTCTGTCCCATGCAGGAAAACAATGGCAATTGTCATTCTGGGACAATCTCAGCTTTATTCTGAAGTCCTACAGCACAAAAGATTGCAACAGTCCACAATGACTCATGTGTCAGTTAGCAACAAAAGGAAGACAACTATGTTTTTGGACTCTGCTGTCTTTTGCTAGTTTATCTACTGCTTCATTATTCTCAGGGAAAGTCCCAAACTGGAGAAAGCTGAGCTGGGTCACAAGACCTTTCTTTTGCAGCCCAAAGGTTACACCATGATTGCAATCAAATACGTTTTTCAGAAACTAGTTGGAAGCTTTTCAGGGACTGCTCAGCTTCTTCATTCCTGGTTTAACTCCTCCAACCTGCATCATTCTTTCTAACAGAAAGTGTAAGTGGGATTGTTTTCCTTGTTTTTTTTTTGCATGTACTTACCTGAGAGTTACCAGACATGTACATTAACAAAGAAAGTGTTTTTCCCTGTGACAGACATGGATATGGTAATACAGAAAGAATCTGAGCAGCTGGCTCCACAATGCTTTTAGTACTGCTAAAAGCTCAGTAGAGACCAGGAGCAAAAAAGGTGAAATGAAAATGTTCATGCCCCTCATGCCCTTTGGATTATGACCTTTTTTGTTTAACAATATCTGCTTTTAACCTGCATTTTGTACCTTGCTACCTGCAGTTCTCCAGCCATTTCATGCCACTGTTAGATGACAGAGCCATCTCTAAAACTCTTGGGAGAGTAGGGGAAAAACACTACTCCCCTCAGTAATTCATTTCTCCTTAGGAATGCTGAAGAGCTTCTCTTATCTTCACTGGAGAAAAGCAAATGGTTCAAAACACCATCAGAGCTGAAAAACAACTGGGGTTGTGTAATTCTTGCAAAGAGCAGGGAAAGAAAAATTGCTGTGTTTGAGAGAAGATGTGAGAGATTTCTGGAAGTGTTTCTGGATCAGGAGAGAGAGGCAGATCTGGGTTGCATTCAAGATGGATTTCTGAGTGCCAGCAAGGGCACTGGACTGAGTTCAGTGACCTGACTATAAAATGAGATGGGTAATATTGCCAGCTCTTTGAAAGAAAAATTATTTGGGTTTATTCCCAGCTGTGCTAGAGAATCCTCATGTAACTCTGGATGAGTCACTTAAATTCAATTTGCTTCTGTTTACCTGTCTAAAACATCAGAGAGCAGAGTAATTCGTTTCCTATTCAGATTATAAATGATCCAGCACAAGATTGCTCTTCCTTTATGTGGAGTGCCAAAGCCCAGGTCAGCATGCTCTTGCCTCAGCTGGAGCTCCTTGTTTCTAACATAATACAAATACCAGTAACTGCTCCCTGCAGGCTCCTTCCCTTGCCAAAAATCTCCTTTTCCCCATGGTTTTTCTTGCTTCCCAAAATTAATCCTTAGGTACTCACATTTTCACACTGGCCACTGCCCTGGCCATGGCCAGGCACAGGCCATCTCTTCTCAGCTCTCCCAGTTTCAACTAAAAGGAACAAGGTGGGCAGCCAGTTTCACTATTCCCACTCCACTTTCACTTTTAAATGCTGTTTCTTTCCATGGAGGAGACAAAGAGGAACAATTTTAGATGGCTGTTATTTTTATTTAAGAGCAAACTCAATAACTTTTATATCACTTTTCTTGTATTATCATTTTAGAAGTTTTAGCAAACAACTTAAACTAGATGTCTCAAGTGGCCACGCGTGATTTATAAGATGCAATTATGTTTGTCAGCTGATAACCAGAGACCAGATCAGTTTTCACCAACTCAGTGGACTGGAAGTGAATACTTTATTACCTTCTACCCAACATTTCTTTTCAGAAACAAAGTGCTTTCTGTAGGCAGCGGCTTTTATAGCTGGAGCAGAAGGGGAAGATTTTCGGTCTGCGGGCAGAAATTGAATACCTTTGTCACGTGGCAATGCTAAGAAATAACAAAAGCAATTCTTCTCATTTTTCTAATACTTAAAAAGGAACTTTAGGAGACATGCTTAACATATTTCCACATACTTCTCTCACTCTAAACTGTAAATCTTCTTTCCAAGACTTTCCTGATTAATCAGTGCTGTTCTTTGCCTGATTTTCTGCCATGGACACAGAGGTTGTGTGAACAATCTCTGCTTGCTCTTGATTGCCACAAGCATTAGTACACAAGGGAAGAGCAATAAATGTCATCTTTATGGGCCTACACAAAGCATTTGATACTGTCCCACATGACATCCTAGGCTCCAAATTGGAAAGTCATGGGTTTGATGGATGGACCCCTTGGTGGATCAGGAAATGGCTGGATGGCTGCACTCAGACGGTTGCAATCAACAGTTAAATATCCCAGTGGAGACCAGTGATGAGTGATGTTTCTCAGGGGTCAGCAGTTGGACCAGCACTGTTTAACACCTTTGCTGGAGACATGGACAGTCGGATAAGTGCACCCTCAGCAAGTTTGCTGATGACATCAAGCTGTGTGGTGCAATCAACATCCTAGAGGGAAGGGATTCCATCCAGAGGGACCTGAACAGGCCTGAGAGGTGAGCCTGTGCAAACTTCATGAAGTTCAACCAAGCAAATGACAGGGTCCTGCACCTGGGACATGACAATCCCAAGCACAAATATAGGTTGGGTGGAGAATGGCTGGAGGGCAGCTCTGAGGAGAAGCACCTGGGAGTGCTCATGGATGAGAAGCTCAACCTGAGCCAGCAGTGCATGCTGGTGTCCCAGAAAGCCAACTGCATCCTGGGATGCACCAAAAGAAGCATGGCCAGTAGGTCACAGGACGTGATTCTACCCCTCTACTCTGCTCTTGTGAGACCCCACCTGGAGTACTGTGTCCAACTTTGGAGTCCTTAACACAAGAAGGGCATGGACCTGTTGGAATGGGTCCAGCAGAGGACCACAAGAACAATCAGAGGGCTACTCCTATGCTATTAGGACAGGCTGAAAGAGTTGGTGTTGTTCAGCCTGAGAAAAGAAGGTGAAAAGAAGGCTCCAGGGAGACCTTATAGCTTCTTCCAGTCCCTAAAGGGGGCCTACAGGAGAGCTGAAGAGAAACTCTTTATCAGGGAGTGTAGCAATAGGATGAAGGGCAATAGTTTTAAATTGAAAGAGAGGAAAATTAGATTAGACACTAGAAAGAAAATCTTCCCTGTGAGGGTGGTGAAACATTGGCCCATGCTGCCTAGAGAAACTGTGGATGCCCCATCCCTGAAGATGTTCAAGACCAGGCTGGACTGGGCTTTGAACAGCCTGGTCTAGTGGGAGGTGCCCCGGCACATGGCAGGGGAGTTGGAAGTCAATGACGTTTAAGGTCCCCTCCAACTCTAACCGTTCTATGATGTTTCTGCCTATCTATCTTGCAGTCTAGACACATCTCAGGAACCACCCCAAAGATTCCTAGATACGCTCCACATATAAATTAACTTTGCATTTTCAGATAATAACTTTCTGGAAAAAAAAATACAGCAATATTTTCCCTGTATTTTGCAGTAAGACTGACATTCACTGAAAATTACTGTTCATTTCAAACACGTTTCTTTATTGCAAAGACTTGATCCATGGTGCATGCTAGTGTAAGATACCACTGCAATCTTCCACACAAACACAGTGAAATTAAAATTGAAATTAAAAAGAGAAAGAGGTCTACTTAAAGCAGAAGTTCCAGTATAAGAAAGAATAAAGATTCAACAGAGAAATATTCATAAGTGTGATGTCAGCTCTGCAATCTGGAGCAAGTGCTGCTTTTTTTGACTTAATAACAGTGAATGTCAAACTCTTCAGGAAAGGAATTTGCAAAGTCTTGGTAACGAGTCTGCTGTGGAACTAAATCACAGTGCATTCACTACAGTAGATTATTTGTCACTCATAACATCAGTACTTTCCAAGTTGACTCTTAGCATGGCTCAATATATAGACACAGACAAAAATATTTACAAAAACTAAGGATATCCACCAATATGATGTCACTTTCTTAACTGACTTATGACTTCAATCTTCAAAGGGAATATTTGCAACAAGCAATCTTACATTTATATGACAGAATTAAAATCATCCATTTAGAGAAAAAACACTAATTCCATTGGCCAGATAATAGAAAAGAATGGAGAAAACACCATCTGGATCATACTTTAAAGAGAAGCAAAAAAAATCCCCCAAACCTACCTGGAAGGATCAAATTCCTAAACTGGAGAAAGTAAGAGAGTCTGGTTATCATCCCATACCGGCGTAAATCAGGACTAACCATGCCAAAAGCCAGAGCAGGATGTTAATCACACTGGGGGAATTGCAGACGTCATCGGTGAAATGCAGACAACAAATGTAGTGTTAATGAGATTAGAGCCCATCAAAATGGTACTACCTCCACACAAAAGGATAATCAGGTTCTGATTAGACAACTCCTGTATTATCTACTTCAAAACAGAAGCAAAACATGTTAATGGAAGAAACAGAATGGGTAGGGAACACAGTCTGTGTGACGAATGAGGCAAGAGTCAAACAGAAACCTATCACCACCGGGCAAAAAGTAAAGACAAACCTGACATATGAGGGAGAGCCAGGAGTGAATTCATCAGCCTTAAAGTAAGTGATGAAGGTATGACATTGCTTAACAGAGCTAACAGCAAAATGCGTAATGGGCATAAAAGTCTCAGTTCCAGTGATCTTTCAAACAAGTGGATTGGTTCAACTAAAATGTTGAGACAAAAGTATATGAGAAAAGGGGGTTTTATTATTATTATTTTCTGATTTATTTTGCCCTTGATGAAGCCCAAGTAAGCTGCAGGAAGGTGTCTGCAGCATTGGGGCCCTGGATGGATGGGATATTACTGCTGCACTAGGATCACTCATGTCCACAAAGCATGGGTTTGCCATGGGGCAATCACTTGTCACAATCACAGAGGGAGGAAATGTCACTTCTGTAGGGTATTATAGCAAAGAATTGTGAAAGTCTCCCCTGGTACAGGAAGGGAGGACAATACAGAGGGACAGATACAGAAATAGTGGCTGGAAAGAAAGCTGGCTGAGGTCTGGCCACTGACCAGGCTCTCTGTGCTCTACCAGCAAAGATGATGTGGTGTCTGTACAGTAAGCACAGATGGTAAGTCAGTTACCTTGGAGACTGTGGAATCCATCCCCATCTCCATCATTTGGTAATTCCTGGTTGTCCTGGTTTGAGGTAAAATGAACCAATTTTCTGTTTTACAGTTTTGCTTTCTTAGCTAGGCCTCTCCTAGCTAGCTGGGCTCTGAAATTAACAGCACATTGTGCGGAGCTGTTCCATCTCGCAGTGATAGGACCTGATTGTACCGGGGGATGGTATGCAGAGAGGCCCTTGTTTAGACTTATTGCTGGAAGAACCAAGGTCAGATAATTTTTGTCGTTCGCCCGTCGAAGGGTCCCGCCTTCAAGGAGGAGCAGACAGGACAGGTGACCCAGGACTGACCAACAGGGGTATTCCATCCCATCGGCATCATGCCCCCTATAAAAGCTGAAGGATCAACAGGTCAACCCTCTTCTTTCCCCTTCTTTCTCCTCCTTCGATGGCTGACGTCCAAGGAAGGCCCTGCCTGTTCATCTGCCTCTGATCCCGATCTGGGCATTCCTGGCTCCAGATCTGGAGCCCAGCTTCTGTCGGTCGCTGGGTCCGGTTTGGGACTTTTCCTGAGGCCTGCTTGTGACGTGGTCGTTGTCCTGGGAGCTTGATACGGTTTTGTGTGTACTGTATACTCCCTTTTTCCTTTTTTTTTTTTCCTAAATTTCCTTTTTATTGTGTTGCTTATGTTTTCATTAAAGTAGTTTAGTTTGTTCTAAACTCTTGAATCTCTTTAACTCCTTCCTCTCCTCTCTTTACCCAAAGGCAGGGGGGGCATCTGTCACTCAGGTTTTGGTGGGTTTGGCTGAGACCGCGACACCGGTAAAATCTGAGCCTTAATTCCCACTCACACCAAGTGTGAGTATTAAGCATTGGATGGACTAACCAAGCCTGGCACAGGAGGGATTACCCATTGAAAGGGTCTGTTCACTGGTACCACATGCTATAGAGCCCCTACTACTGGTAGTCCTATATTTACATGCTGCCTATGACCTTCAGCTCCTGGATAACTGGAGAGACTGCAGGTATGAAATAATGAATGTTCCCTGTTAGAGTACCCCCACTGAAAATAGCTCCCTTTCTTGTTTTGGATTGAGATAAATCAGCACACCTCCAACAGCTCCTATTCCTCCCTGGTTAGCTGGGATTTCACACGTTGCCTCACCTCGCTTTAACTGCATCTGATGATAATGTGTTTGACCACACAGCAAAATACTAGGAGGAAGGTCTGAGAGGTGTAGGGAGACAAAGCTCTTATCTCTGTTCCAGCACAAGCAACCCTTGCATCACATTTCAAGAAGGAGGTTTAGTCTAATAACATGCAGAAGTACTTACATCAAATTGGGGGGCTGGTTTAAACTCAGCATGGTCATAGCGACTTCAGGGAGATCACAGCCAATTTGTCTTTCTGAGCATGTTTTGCCAAATTAAGCTGTGGAGAACTATTTCTGTAGTTTGAATGAAGATATACAACTTACTACCTAGTAGAGACTTAATTCTCTGTCTGATAGACAGGAAAATCCTTTCAGTGAATTATATCAATGTCTAGCTTTTCTTGTATGCTGCCAGTGCAGGTTTCTTGTAACACAATGGCCAGAACTGTGAAATTTCATGATATTTGCCAGGCAAATTGGAACTACAAATTGTGCTGTAGCTGCAGTCCTTGCTTGGCTAGTAGACCTGAAAAGCCACACTGATCCTTCTTGAGTGCAGTAAGATGTAACCTTTACTTTTTCACTACATCTTCTTTCTTTAGATCATTTTTGTCGTTCCAAGCACTGGCAATCTTTCTGGCTAGGTGAGCACAGAAACATTCAGGCTATAATATATGGAGGATCTGAAAGGTATGACAAGGGAAGGAAGCATTATAAGTATCTCAGAGAGATTACAGGAAAGGAAGATGAGGTATTATAAGGAGTATTTGAGAGGCAGGACAAGGAACAGATATGCCGTGTAAGGGCATCACTGACATAACACTATAAAGAGCACTCAGCATCAAGGGATAGAAGGTATTTGAGAGATACAGTAAGGAAGAGAATTACTATACAGAGTATATGAATGATGGGAAAAGGAAAGAAGATATGTGATATTCCTGAACTTTTTATCAAAACTAGTACTTGTCACCAGTTGCAAGCTCTTCAGGAACAAGCATGTTGCATTGAGTGGCATGGGACTGATAAAAACACTTGAAAAGGCTGTTGGCAGTTTTGGAGTTACTTAACCATGATGGAGGACTGAAAATGTGCTGGGAGAAGCCCGATGTGGCAAGCTGCTAAGCACCTTCACTGAGGACAGCAGGGTGTTGCTCAGCCTTTACAAAGGTGCTGAGAAACCACAATCCCACTGACATCAATCAGACCTGCAGGGAGCCACCACCTCTGAAAAATCAAGTTGCGGGAGCTGAAGGCATCCAGCAGGTACAGGTCTGAAGTGTCATACTTGGGATGTGACAGCAATATCTAATAAATCTCTCTCCACACACATATATATTTGAGGACGTGCACATGTGCACACATGTATATTTTGCCATACTCCTCCATCTTCCACTGTTAAAATGATAGGTGTAACATTCAGTGAAGGCAATCAGAGAAGTGGTAATTATCACAGTGGGTCTGAAGCCTTTGGCGGCCCAGTAGTGGGAGGGGAATACAGTGTATCTTGAAAGACCATAGAGACACAAAAGGAACTTTTTCCTTAACTACAGCAACATGCTTTTGATTATTTTATTCCTCTTTAATAACTGGAAATTGCGAATTGCAGCATGGTTATGCTCATGCCTGGAGGTGAGAAAAATGCCCTGTTTCCATCCACAAGATACCCATGTTAAGTCAAGATTTTACAGCAATCCTTCTTCCCTTGGTTAACTAGTTCCTACCTCTGCCAAAGTACTGTCCTATCCTGCCCTTCAAGGCAAAGCAAGGTGTGCAACAATGTCACTGTACAAATACAGTGTGACAATGCTGATAGAACTGTGCATCAAAACACTGTCACCAACACACACTTCCAGAGAAGCTGTAACGCATCCCTGCAGTAGTTCAAGGTCAGGCTGGATGGGGCTTTGAGCAACCTGCTCTAATGGGAGGTATCCCTGCCCATGGCAGGAGGTGGGACTAGATGATCTTTGAGGTCCATTGCAACTCTAACCATTCTATTATTCTTAGGGCAGAGAACAGGAGATAAACACAGTGACCCAAATCCTTCTCCAGCCTAAGTGATGGTGGGCTTACCTTATGGAAAACACATACACATTGAGTAGCCACACTAAGCACCTTGCCTATTCATCCTAATTTTTACACCTGTTGTTTACTAGATGGTGGCAAGTGGCTTTTTCCACAAATTGTAGCTACCTTTTCCTTGTGCCTTCGCACAGACTACATGACACCTTGGTTCTGCCAGCACAACTTTTGATAGACAGTCTCCTGTGTTACCTCCTTATAGCAGGGTAATCTGAGCCAGCTCCTGGAGGCTTAGTGCAATTGTCAGAGATATTTGTCTTAGCTCTCCTTTGTCACACTGTTTTGAATTCACTCTTGCGCTCACCCAGCATAAGCACCTAAAGCATTGCATGTCCTCCAGAAACTTCAGCCCATGTGGGGCAAATCCCTTTGCTTGGCGCATTCTCACTCCATTCCTGAGGGGTTCATGCTACATCTTTGAGTAAATACTTTAGCAAACCCTGTTTCTGATTTCAGTCACAAACTGATCTTTCCTTTGGGGCTCTTCAAACTTGGATTAGTGCAATTTTCCTTTTTCACCTTTCTATTGTAATTTTTAAAAACTGCTCTTATACGATTCCTTTTGCAAAAAGAGTAACACTTCTCAAACCAGAATATAAAATTAACTGGAAATACTTACACTGTAAAATGACTATTCTTACTGATCAGCCCTCATATGTGTTCCAATATATCTTACCTTCTGTACAATAAAAAATGTACTTCCACTTTGCTCATAGTGATGCCTCTTCATGGTAACACTTCCCACAATACTTGATGAAGCCAGACCAGTCAGTCAAAGACTGTTCTCAACCTAATGTCTCTCCAAACTCCTTGGCTTAGACAAGAAGATCTCTAAAGAGGCATCAAGGTTACTGTGAATTCTTGTAGCTATCAAGAAGTCCTAGTAAAGTAATGATTTACTATCTGCCCATTAAAAGATAACTGATAAAGCACCATCTACCATGGCCAGGGCAATCTTGTGCTACACACCACTCCAGGTAACTCTGCCTGATTTCTGAAGGAAGAAGAGAGCAAAACCAGAGAGTTTACAGCTAGCAAGCCAGCTGCTGTTGCCTAAGGGAAATTGCCAGTCAGTTAATGCGTGGCTATTCGTGTGAGTAAATTAGATGTCAAGTCACTTCTGTTTTCGTACTGTTGTACTTTGTAGAACTGAACAATCAGCAGACTGATCTCACCCCAGAAGCAATGCTTTTTTGGTGGCATTTGATCGTGAAGAAGACATTGCAGTAGAAGAGAGCTGCTCAAAGATAAGACAGAGTAATCATGCTCAGCTAACTGCAATGAATCTGGGTTTTTTTCTAGCTTTAAACATCTTTGACATTCCTCTAGATAAGGCACAGATTCCCTATTTGAGCACATTTGGACTGGAAGAACAGCATGTTAGGAACTCTTTTGCCTTTTGCAGATCTTTTTCTTATTCTGAGACATGTTTATTTATCATTAGCACGAATTATGATGGGTGTCTGTACAATTTGAACAACCTTTTCTCTAACAGCATCATCTCAGTCTTTTTTCTCTCTAAGCTGCAGTTCACTACAAGGGCTGTGACAGCTTTTATGTTTAACAGAATCTTTAGTCTGGCAATCATGATTAACTCATCTCTACAGAGAAGTGCTATTTTAATAAGACCAAGTGAAGAGTTCTAAGAAAATCTTATCCTTTTTTTTTTTCTTTTTTTTTTTTTTTTTCCAGAAAACTTTCATACATCTAAGAATTAAGACCCTGTAACTAAAGTTTAGATACAGCATAGCCAATTCTTCTGTTGGCCTCTTGAAATATTTTGGAAGGTTTCCAGCAGACCCAATTATTTCAAATATGCTTCAGAAGTTACATTAAGGCCAGCACAACAGAATCTGTGAATGTATTCAGTCCTTGCCCTCTTCTGACCTCTGATTTATTTCCAAATAAAATGTTTAACATTACTTTTTCTTTTTCTTTATGTTTTTTATTATTTATTTTATTTTGATAGGAGATTCTGGGGCTCAGGCACTGACATTATTTGAGATATAAATTACCCAAAACATAATAGCTTCTTTTGGGTCATGGCTATGTTTCGGAGCAATAACAAATCAAGAAACCTCGTACCATGATGCTTGGACAAAATAACATATTGTCCTTTTTTAGGAGGCCCTTTAAAAGCTTCATAAACACCATTATACCTTGTACTAGCCTTGATCTCTGGGTAGTAATGTCATTGCCCTGAAAAGCCAAACATCCTCAAAGTTTGAGCAAGAGCAAGACCAGAAAAAGAACTGAGGTGATCTGAATGCTAAAAACCACCCTATCTCCCCTAGTATTATTCAAAACAGGGTAAATCACTTTTCATTACACAGGAGGATTTGGATGCTAAAAAATGATGATGTAGAAGGCAGGCAAATATGAGTCTTCATCTCACTTGTCCCTCTTCCCTCCCCCAGTTCATAGCCCAGTGCTGTTAGATGTTTAGCCAGAACTGCTGGATTCAGACAGTCTCTGCACAACACCTACCTGGTGGCCCAAAAGTTTCTGAACAGCTGGGCAAGACAGAAGATGAGGTCAGGTTAGGGAAAGCACATGAAATAAAATAAAAGCACAGCAGGCCTCCTACTTTTCAGGTCTTTATCATGCACTATGATGCAATACAGAATGATTTTTATAAATAGAACATAAATGAAGGAGAAATCATAGAGTATCTAATAACTCTGTAACTCAATAGCCTGATGAAGTTTTTGTTTTGTTTGTTTTATTGGAAACCCTACAGAAATTGATCTGAAAGCAAAGCAAGGAGAGGGGGATTTCTCTTTTTTTGTCACAACCTCAGTTTGTTCCAATGCATGCAGCGCTCAGCTTCAGCCAGAATTCTTAAGAAATCAAACAAAGATCAATAATCAGCAGAGGTCTCCAATGCTTCCAAGAAGCAGGAATAATAAGGAAAAGGTGAGCAAAGCTATAACCAATACGAATCTACTAGTAGAATTGGTCAGCCAGCTTCCTAAAGAAGCTTACCTTTTCTGTAGAGCAGGAAGATTTCTAGCCCTTGCCTTGCTTGTAAAATTGCATTCCTGCATGAACAGTGTGAGATAATCGCATTGGAACTGGATCAGTGGAGAAGTGTGAAAAATGTGGCAGCATTCAAGTTTCTATTTGAGAAGAGCATTTACCAGTCTTGGGAGAGAGAGAATAAGAAAGTGTATAATTCAACATTTCCTTTTGATCTGTAAACTACTTTTTTCTTCTGAGTTAATTTGCTTAAAAAATGCACAAAGAGGAGGGCAAAGCAAAAAGTAAATGTGCTAAAATGTTTGACAGAAATTCAAATGTTTGTGAGGAAATGTGTTTGTTATTCCATGCACAGAGAGCATCAGTATTTGCTTTGCTTAGTTGGGTGCATAAATCTAATAGCGGAAGAAGTCTTAGCGCAGTATTAGATTTGAGACAAACTCACAAAACTGATGCCCTTTCTCCATTAAAGAAATGCGATCCCCTCTAAGAACATCACTGTGGATGCTCAGTGCAAACCACTAACGCGGATGCTGTGCACTGGGGCAAGCCTTGGTTTTCAAAGATATTGCTTAATCCAGTAAATTACTAGAGGCTACAATGATGGGACCACAGCAACAGAAGCATTGTAGTGTAAAGTCCCATGCAGAAGACATGGCCTGGGGAAATAAGATGGGTATTACAAAAATGTTAAAGAAACTGTGTTTGGTTAGGTTGTGCTTTTAGGAAGATAGTATTGGGCAGCCCAACCTCTTAATAACATTTTGGATTAATATCATGCATGGAAACACCACATGTACTATGAGTGTCACAACATTAAATGCAGAAGGATTAACCATACTGCTACCCTGAATCCCATTCATTCCCTGAGCGCAAAGACCAGCAGCATCCAGGCAGGTTTCTTGGGAGACCAAGAAGATTGGATGTGGAGGTCCACCACAAAACAGAATACTTGTTTGCTAGCAACCGTGTGAGACAGAGGACTAGGAAATCTGAAATGCACTATTTATGTTATGGTAAGTCTTGCTTGTAAGAGATGCTCTTTTTCCCTAACCCACGTGGACAGGAGATGGCAAAAGATGAATATTAACAAGAGAAGGACCACCCCACCTATCCAGCATCCATTTGGTGAAGTTCATTGAGGAGCCAACAGCCCATATCACTGAGCAGGGCAGGATCAGGAGCTTTTCACTCCCTTGCAGCCAGGCTAGTGAAGCCAGAAGCATGTCAAATTCCATTTGTGCTAGATACACTACATAAATACATGATCACAGTCAATCCTGAATTCATCATGTTACTATTGTAGAGCTAAAAATCAGATCTCCAGAACATCTGCAAACAAACATATTAACTGCAAACCTAGCTCTAGTATCGCCATAATATACTGTACTCAACACAAGAAAAGCACAAATAAAATGTTAGCTGAGAGCGTTGGAGAACAGTCACTCTCAATTATAAACTCTTTCTTCACACTCACTTTTCCCATCTAGATTGCCCTTACCAATTCATCCCACTGAAACCAGTCACCCAATCGAACACTAAAGTTAAAAACTGAGATATGTCAGTCCCCAGTTCACATTGTACCCTAGAGCTGCTTATTCTCCTCACTGACTGGAGGAACCCCTGGATCACAGTCTAACAGAAATGCTGTGGGACAAAACCAGGCTACAATATACAAAACTTTAGTCCTTAAGGCACAAAAGAACTGGGTTGAAGTAGATGATATTTGCTGGCTCCATACAAGCCACTGAAAACATCAGAGCAATCTCCAACTTCCAGCATCTCTGAACTGTTGGAAAAAAAAAAAAGAAAAAAGAAAAACTGACATTCTTGCTATGCTACAATAAATTAAAGTGAAACCCCACATTAAGTCAGTTTGGACTCTGGAGTATTTAAAATCTGTATCCCAATTTTGTAATTTAGACCTATTTATATGTAAATTTAAAAAAGGAAAAGATTACTTCCCTATTATTTCCCCTATGATAAATTATCCTGAATTAGTGATGAATATAAAGAATTAACTCTTATATTCCTTATGTTTTGCCTCATTTACAAATGTCATAAGAGCCCATTAGGCACTTTTAAAAGTATGTCAAGTAAAAATAAAATTTTCTTCAGAAAACAAAGTAAAATGTTTAATGATATAATGAACTCATTAATGTAATGTTTATTTTTAATATTAAAAATTCACAAGAATTGTCACAGCTCTTGTCTTAATCAGATGAGCATTTGTAATATTTATTTGTGTTGTAATTTCATAAATATTTATCCATCCATTTTTAAACTTTACTTGTCTTTGCTTTATTAAATACATTTTAAACTTGTTAATATTTGGAGAATATTTTCTCCATGTATGCAAGATAACCATTTTACAATGCCATGTGATCACAGGTGCAGGTGTCTGAGAGTAACCTTCCTATACCAACCTACTACCTGTTTCTTTCAGGGTATATGTGGATTTGGAAATGGCGTTAAATATAGAGGGTGGAGAATTAGCCCCTTCATCGCTACCCCTCCTCTCTTCAAGTGCTCTGAGGTAAGCAGCTGGCTTCCCCTCTGTTTTCCAGTGGGTATAAATACCTGGTCCAGTGGTCAGGGACTTAATGACCTATTCTTGCACTCCATGGTATACAAACAGGGCCACAACTCTTGCCTTGAGTAGTACTTCCATTAAAATCTCCCAAGATGAGAAGAAAAAATCCATTACTGAGTAATACTTGAAAGCCTTCTGTTTCTGGCCTCTTGGCTCAGTGGGCTGTGCCCTACTCAGAAAAATTAAGGCATAACACAGCCGTCCATTTTATTTTGTGCCTGATCTCATCAGAGTTTGCATTCAGCAAGACTGAGTTGAATCAGGATGTGAACAGGAGATTTTCTCGAAAGACAAGAGTATTTGAGATAGCATTCAGCATTCTGAATTTAATGTAAATATAAATAAATATGGTATGGAGTCTTTCAAGTAAAAAAGACCCAAACACTTTATCCCTGACTACTGGAAATCCTTAAAGAGTCCTTTCATCCCAGAAAATCTCCCAGACAAGTAATATTATAGATGAATGAAATTAGGAGCATACATTTTGGGTAAAAACTGGTATGAATTCATACACTGCTTTAGATAATAGGCACAAGGCACAAAGCTCCTTTACTCTTCCCTCAGCTTTGCCACTTCCTCATCTTCACCTGTAGGCTGAGTAAAGATTTCCCACTGCATTAATTAGGGTTAAATTCGGCAAACACATAAAAAGTGTGTGGCACAAATGCAAAGCTGTGACTGACACTCAAAGTGTCTTTGCACTAATAAGCTTGAATACTGTAGGTGCCACCAACACCTGGCTAGCACTGCCCAGTCTAACACGTGCTGGTTCTCAGCAGAAGCAACTACCCCAAGCAAGCACATATATGCATAAATGTGTAGCTGTGCCATATATGTGTGCACTGCCTCAGGTACCACTATGTAGAATATGCAATGTGCCATGCAAACATATCCTTTCAGGTGAAGGGCCAAAGCGCTCTTCACTTTCTGTGATTACAGCTCCTGTATCGGGTACCCAAGTACCACTCTACGGCAAGTATGAAGAAACTCTCAGTTACCCAGAAGATCAAGGTCCAACAAGTAATTTCCTTTTAGATCTCCTGCTCATGTCAAACAAACCAGAGCAGGTTCATCTACCCAAGGTATTTATGCTGAAAGAGCTGATGCTGATGGGATCCTCCAAGGCAGGAGGGCTGCCAGGCTCCAGTGACCAAATAATCCTCCGCTGGACATAATAATCCTACATTGAAGATGCCTGGTTTTCCTTATGATTATATGTGGTCCACCAGTGACTGCCTTGTTCACATGAGCTCCTAAGTTAAATGCTTGAAAATAGACAGGTAAACTTCCTCTAAAAGGCCCAATTGCTAAGAGTATACAAATAGACAACTAGAAAATACAAAAACTGCCTATACTTGTAAGCCTTTCTGATACAACAGTGTGAGCTATCTTTCACTTAATCTCTCTTGATTTGCCACCCTCTTTATAATTTCTGTAGTAATATTCATAAATAGTAATTATTTATACACTTTTATGGACCTCTTGAATTTGATTTTCTTCTCACTTCAGCTATAAATATGGAATAAAATTAATATGAGCCAGAAAATATTAGGACCCTAAAGACTGGAATATATGTAAAATCATTTACAGTCCTCTAACTTTTTAAAGTGATTTTTTACTTTAATATTCCCTCAGGTTGAGAACACTACAGGGGAAAGTTTACATCCAATCAAGAACACATTTATTGAAGTGCTTAAAAATGCACGAAAGCAGTTCTGCTAATATTAAGTTTTCTAATTCTCTCTCTCCTGGATTAAAAACAAAGCAAGCCCTTTTATCTCTGACATTTTAGCACTTGGAACACATCAAAATGTTTCTTCAACATCGCTGGAAAGAAATTCTAATTTTCTTGTACTCCTGTGTTTGAGGGAAAGAAGCAAATGCAGAATTTACAAATTTAACTCCTTTACATTTTCAGGGAGAAAAGGAGGAATATAGAGAATCCAAACACACAGAGATCTGTTCCTCTGGGTTGGTATCAAAGACACAAAACTGACCTGTGCATCTTTTGAACCTGGCTTTGGTACCTTTTTGAAATACAACTTTAAATCATGAATAATTTATTGGAATTGCAGAGTATCTAAATAAATACCTGTGCTATTTAGAAGGTCAGACTACATGGTCTAACCCTTTCTAGCCTTAAAACTTGCAAATCTAAAGACCAATTCTTCTGAGGTCCAGATTCAAAATGGAAGAAACATTTGGCAGGCTCAAGAGCCATCACAAGGATTTTATCACTTTGGTTTAGAGCTTCTGAAATCACTTTCACCATGAAAAAAACAGACCTGAGTCATATTTCTTTCCATGCTGTTACAAAAACACTGAAAACACAAAACTAATCTAGATCAGAACAGATTCTCCTGTCCATCACCACTTTAAATTTAACACTCAACTTTGAAGTTTACAAACTAGACATTTTTTTTTTCACTGAACTAAGATGTACTGAAAACAGAGGAGATGAGGGAAGAAAAAAAACAGGTAGAAAAATAATTCTGGGAATGAGACCTTGATGTTCATGTCGTAAACCCACAGACAGAGTGTGTGCCTCTCTGCAGATTAACAGCACCCTGCTGAGCAGTGACCTTACTTTTCAGCTTCTAGCCTCAAGGATGACACCATTATATCCCACTCCAGTGCTAGGCTGCGACATTTCACGTGGTTCTAATTCACTGTGACTTCTGTAATGTATTCATCCAAAGCAGCACTTGCACGTATGCAGTTGCTGTTAATTTTAATCTGCTTTGTTATTAACTTTGCAATTTTATAAACACAAGCTCAACTGAAAAGGACATTCAAAGAGTTGGGTTGTGGGTTTTATTTTTTTCCCCTGGAAATGATTGCTGAGTGATGCTCACCATAAATTAATTTTTCAAGCTTTGTAGAGGTTATGTAAATTTGCAGAATGTTCTTCTTTTTTTTAAACCACAATTTGACAACAGCTTCAAAAACTGGTCAAAGAACTCTTCTTCCTAGCATCTGTTTGTTGAAATATTTGTAATGAAATAGTTGAGTAACACTTCCCATTGATCTTTGGATGCCAGGTGATCATTCAAGCTAAAGAAATGCATGCACACACAATGGAAAAGGAGAATTTAGATCTTAAAAGCAATGGAAGGTGGGGAGGGAGGAACTGGTAAATTCACCTTTAAATTCATATTTTAAAAAAACAGTAACAGATATAGCCACAATGGTAACTAAAATCCCTTTGACGACCGCTGTTCTTGGTAACTATTTCATCTTCCTTATCACAGCCTAGAAAAATACTTTAAATTGGGATCCTCAAAACAATTCCCAGTTTAGGGTTTTTTAAGTAAAGTTTAAAGCAGCTCAAGTGCTTGTGGAAAAATGGGAATCACTGAGATTTCCTTTGAGGTTCAGCTGTTTGAGAAAGCACTCACTTAATTAAAGCAGAAGGGAAACTGTTTTACAGTGTCTGACATTCGACGTCTGTAATGCTTTTGTCACAAATGATGTCTCTTTTCAGCAACATGGTCTCCTTGCCACCAACACAAGGCTTAGTTTAATTTAAAATACAATTTAAAGTTTTATACATGGTGGGAACTCTCTCTGTCAAAACACTCTGCTGAACACAATGGGTGCAGCCTCCTTTCAAGCGCGCTGACTCTGGAGAAACACAGACACACAGCTGGTACTGCACAAGTACCCAAAATTCTGCTTAGAGGATAGATGATGTTGCTGGGCATTTCCAGGAAAAAAAGATTTCAGTATATGGACATGTGACAATAAATTACAGAATTCCAACTTTATCAAAATAATTTGTCTTTCTTGATAAACTGGCAAATTTTTGCTTCTAAATATAGACATTTTAATTATATTTTTATATAAAAATGTGAATAAATCTGCAACTTTATTCACCAAGAAATTAAAGGAATGCAGACTCTCAAGTTAAAATTTATCAGAAAATACAAGGTAGAAAATATTTTTCTCCTGTAAACAACTTAAATTTGTTTTCAAATCAGTTTCTTTTATCATGGAAGTAAAAAACTCAGACTTTTCTAAAAAGAAGCAAAGAGGATTTGGGATTAGTTATCAGAGAGAAAAAATTGTATAAAATACTGCAGGTGACAAAAGTGTGCAGTAAGACATCCTTGGCTTTATTACTTCTTCAAAGCAAACAGGCTGTATAAACATTAGCAAACCCATTTCAGAAAAATACGTTGCTCTTCTACAAAAAGAAAAAAAACCCTATTGTGATGAAACCCTTCTGCGCTTTCCTAGCCAAGAGTATTTATGCAATTTCTAAATAATGAATAGTGGTTTGGGGTTTTTTTGAGAGAGGAGAGAGATGTGCTTTTGTTTCTTAAAATGTGCTTGTGTTCTTTATGACAACAGGTTACATGAATTGGTGGCTGGAGTAACGCCATGCATCATCTTGCACAAATGAAAGCTCATTGTCCAGTGGAGTTACACTGTCATGAGATGAACCAGAGGCTTTCAGGGATCTCCACTCATATGCTCTGGGACAGAATTTGGAGTAATGTCAAAACTACTATTTAGTCAGTAAAGTGACGCGAATCCCATGCTTCCGAAATATGGAAAAATACCTAAGAACTTACACTCCACAGCACAGCAAAAATGTCAAGCAAACCTACTGTGGCTTTCTACCTAAACAAATGAGCAACAAATCTATCAAATCTTTCTTTTGGGACACAGACAAACTACTGCCTTTTGACTATATGTGAGCCTGAATTTGGAGATATTAAAATACTGGGAAACAGCCACTGTTGATACGGGGCATTCCTGGTTGCGTTAACTTTGTTAAATGACATTTCTGTGGATAAGTCACAATATCATTTGGCTGCGTCTTGCAGATGAACACAGATGGCAGATACCCAGTGAGACCAGGATGACATCCTTGAAGATGGTGCAGACAGCCCCCTCTACACTTTCCCAATTTCAGTATTTTCATCTTGACTTAACCTGACAGATGGTAGCAGTTCATTTGCTGGGCTGGGTTTTTTTAATGCTTTTTTCTACAATATCTATTCTGTCAGTGTTCTCACAACTTTTTGGTGCTTTGTATCATTGTGTATTTTCATTAATTCTTAGGTTAATTATTTATATTATTTTGAAAAGCGATGAGATTTTTAAAGCTATTTTTATATTCAAAGTCATCGGGTAAGTCAGTATCAGCACCAGACGTTATCCATCAGAAAAAGACATGAATACAGATTTAAAGTGTAATTGGCAAAATCCCAAAGTTTGGAATGGAGCATGTGAATAATCACCATAAATGGAATGTTCTTCCCAGACCATCACAACTATTTTTCAGTTCCTCTGCTTTTCAAAATTTGGTGGAAAATCTTTTTAGTCCTGGTTTAGTATGAGATTTCCAATATTACCCACATCTGGTCAGGTTTGTCAAACAGTCAAGACAGACATTCTAATGGGACTTCAACACTTTGAGCTGAAGCTGGCAGCAGAGGAACATGAAAACGCAGCATGACAGGAGAGAAACTGACAGATCTCTTCCAGAAACCACAGATTCACTCTGAATTTCTGGTAAAATTTTGAGCTCTTGACAAACTCGCGATGAATTTCCATGGAGCCAGACACTGAAGTTGATTTAGAAACACTGGTGTCTTCCGCTCATGAAAGGTTTAATTTAGCTTTTCTTATGATAACAGGAACCTAGTATGTACGACTAAATAAATAATAAATAATAGTTTAATTTATACAGAATACTGCACAAATAACTATAATGAGCTATAACACTCACTCTCCCCCAGTGTTTCAAAACACTGAAATAAATGCATAGTAGAAAAAAAAAATATTTGAAAGTCAAAACATAAGGACAGCGCACTAGGTGTGATGACCTCCAGTTTGAATGTATCTTTTTTATTTGTGTCATGTTTATCCTTGTCCATCTGTGCCATTTTTCTGTACCTGAAATTCATCCTCGAGGATGTTCACCTGCATGTTCTTCTGGGGAACGTTTTATAAGTATAAATCATGTGTTTCCCATCTCCTCTTTCTATGAGAGTAACTAATTTCTACTGCTTATTTAAACTGGCAGAGTGCCTGCTTTATTATTGGTTAAGAACTTGTGCACAAAAATGAGACCAGTTTGCATAATTATCATGAAATAAAGCAGGCTTTTTTAAGGGTAACAATCTGGTAGCTTGATAATAAATCCGTCTGCAGCAATCGTAATTACACAGTAACTCACATTAATACATTTGTATCTGCAGCAGATAAATGTAGTGATTAAGAAGTCCCACTGTCATCTGTGATGCACTGAAATGAGAAGCTGCTTACAGAACCATTATGTAATACAATTTCTAGAGCTTTCCACCCTGTCTTAAAGGCTTACTGCAGAGCCCAGGGGTTTATCTAATCTGGAAAATAGTTTGAACTTTGGTTTTATCTTTTTCCCCATAGGCAATGATATAAAATAGACTTAGAAGTAAAATTTCCAGTGTGTATTAGATTTGTATACATGCAACAACCTGAACTTTCACTGCTTAGTTCAATTGGCACCACTAGCCGTGCATGTGAACTGGTTCATTGCCTGTTTACCACTTTAAGTAATAAGTAACTATTCAATGAAACAGGGACATGGAGACATATGCATCTTTTTGCACCATCCAAATGAAGGACTCTTTGCAAATATAGCAATATGTTAACTCTGCTTGTGTAGGGGGTGATGGTAAGAAGCAGGTCTGAGGAAAGGCTTTGCTTGGCTGAGGAACACAAGAAAGAAAGGAAGAGTAAAAGTTGTGATGTATTCCATACAACTCAATCATGAAAAAACCGTGTTCCATGAATGACAAGTTGAAAGCAGCTATACAAGCTCCTATCAGTATTGATAAGAACACAGAAGACAAGACAGATTTCACCTTATAAAAGACAAGCAGGAAACTGCAGAAAGTTGCACAAAGTTGGTTGTTAGTAACCATAAGTTCTTGAGGAAAAAAAAAAAAAAAACTTGGACAAACACCACAACCTTGCAATTATATTCCTACAAAGTTCTAAAACTGGGACTCTACGCTGATACTCTATTGTTCTTCAACTATAGTCTCGTTGCTGGACCTGGCTTTTAACAGTCTTTATATGACCACAGCCACTCAACAAATTGTTCTCCTCGCTGTGCCTTCCAAACTCTGTTTGTTCTTTATCCCTGGTCTTCTATCTCATTCACTTCCCACCTTACCAAATCCTATAAAGCAGAGCCAGAGAAATCACACCGTCTGTATCACTGCCTAAAGCAGGAATAACCACATCCAAGACAATCCTGAGAGATGATTATCTGAGTTGCTTCCAAAAATTTGCAGTGAGTGAAAATCCATAACCTTCAGAATTGCTGTCACCAGAAGAAATACTTTCTTAATGTCTCTTCTAAAGTCTCCTTGTTAAAATTTAAGTCTTATATTTCTCACATTACCCACTTCTATTTTCTCTAAGTCTCCCCAGTTCTTTTTCACTTCCTAATTTATCTCCATTTATTCCTCATAAGGTAATACCAAGGTTTTCTTTTCAAGGACAGACAAAGCTCAAAAAGACAAAAACCCACCTTTGTTTCGCTTTGGATTGTACTCTTCCTTCCTGCTTCTTTCCACTGTTTTTTTTTGTTTGTTCTGATTTTTTTTTTTAACCCTTCAGGCCTGCTGTGCAAGGGAGCACACAGTACAGAATTCCAGAAGTTATCAGTGGCTCAGAAAAAAAATCACTAGATTTCCCAAAACCCTGAGATCCAACAGACTGATGATATTCTACGGACAGAGTTATGAGCAGAAAAGGTGCCAAGTACTTAAATCAAGAAAAAATGTAATCCAACATTCATATGTCCTGCACAAGTTTATCATTTCTAGGACTAAAAATGTTAAGCACAGAACCATCAAAAACAAAGATACACAGTCTACAAATCTGGTCCTCTTAACACAGACTTAATACACCAGTTCTTAATTGTCACTAAGGTAAGTCTGAAAAGATTCAGAAGTGAAGTTCATGTGGCATGAAATGTTATTGGAAGTTGTGAGTGGGGCGATGTAAAGGATGCATAGGATTAATATAATGTTGATGAGAAAACTTAAGATGAGGCTTGGGGAATTAACTCCAGATGCAATCTGATCTTTATGACATATAACTAATTATACAGGCAATAAAAAGAAATTAAATTGATTATTATTTTTGACTCTCTGGGTCTAGGATTAATGCATAAACCACAAAATTTGGCTCTATTTTCACAGAGAAAGAATGACTTTTTCAAGGAATAACACCTAAACTTAATTTGGAGGCATGGAGAGACAGTGGCAGAAGGGTATTAAAGCTCCCTCTCTCAGAAAGGGAAAATCCTGCATCTATGAACTAGAGAATCAGATCTGCAGACAAAAGCTTATTTTAAAAATTGAAAGTAAACAGAAAATTAGTATTGTCTAAATAATGATTGGGGAAAAGCCAACAAATTTGGAATGAGTGCAAAAATCTATCTCCTTTTGTTCTTTCTGAATTGGATGAAGAGTTAAAATATGAATAATAATAAAAACACAGAACTGTTTCAAAAATAGCAGCTGATGTCTGTTGATGGAATGCAAGAGGCAGAGATCTTGATGGTTTGGTGTCAATTCTTCAAGAATTTATTTACCTTTAAGGTAGTGGCTAGATGTACTGAGCAGGCATGAGAGCCTTATTGCACTAACTACTGTACACATCATAATCTCTGCCTCAAAAATTTACACTGGGGATGGCTAAAATAAGTCACAGGTACATAAAATGTAAGTGAAGTGGAGGGAAAGAGAAGGAAAGCATATGCCATCAAAGTGGATACTTTCAGTTGGTCCTCACTCACTGCTGTGCATCAGTAGCTTGTCATGTATGTCAAAGACCAAGAGGAAAGAAAGCTTTTTCTCAGCTCAGAAAGCAACAAGTACTCTTGGAAAGACGATGATTGCAGTTTTCAAACAGAGAAGGAGGGGAAAGAGAGGACTAGTAACTATCTTTTCTGGACTCTGGCAGTTCACCCTCATTTTGCATTCATTCCACAGATGGCTACGGTAAATGGTGCAACACTGCACTGTTGAGACAGTACTCATTTCGAGCTATATTTAGTTTTTAACAAAAACACGTAGATGTATCATTATAAGAGGTCTTGAACATGTAACAGTGGTAGCCTGCAGCACATTTCAAAACTATTGTTTTAATATCAGTTATCTCTTATCTACATGCCTGGTCTAACCTCACCTCTATCGTGCCAGTCCCGGCCACCTTTACAGCACTTTCACAACCAACCCTGCCAACACACTTAGAGTTTCAGAATAGACTGAATCTGAAATGCCATTTAGAATGCTTAAGAAACTTCCCCTTATTTTTAAATAGCACTGACAAACTCAGGTTACGATACAGAATGTCCTGTTGGATAAGTGCGCACTGGGCCAAAGTTGCACCTCTAGTGCAACTCTGCCAAGCTTGAGATGACGCAAGGGATGTATTTAATGTTTTTCTCCTCTTGCTCAAGCTGGCATGAAGTCATTATGAGAGCCAGATTGAGACTGGATACAGCTTTACTGCTACAAACGAACATGACTAAAAGGAGGAAGTAGGAACAATGAAGAATTTTGTTTCATTTCCTCTCCAAACCCTGAAGTTGATGATTTTTCTTTGACACTACCACTAAATTTCTGGTGACCCAGAAGGCATCATAAGCACATGGACGAGACCTTTCAAGGATCAAATAGAAAGCAAATACTGACCATGGAAACTCCTTGCCAAATATTAAATAGACTTTCATATAAATTGAACTTAGCATTGCAGTAGATTTAAACGAACAGACTCTGTTTAAATTATTATCATGTAAGTATTTTCCTCACACTCAAAGCTCTGTTGTGTTTAGCAGGTTTCTATAGATCTGATTTCAGAAGATTCATTACACAGGGAATGCCCCAATGCTAGTTTGCAATATTTCCTGACCTTGTGGTGTTCTCTGAATACTGCCATAATATAACTATATGATCTCCTCATTCACTTTATTGATTTGATTTGTTCTTTACTGTTTTAATGGAGACAGGTGCAAGGGTGCCTTCAGATGCTATGTAGCTTCATTAGCCAAACATTACTGCATTTACAAGAAAGCCTAGTGCAGAGCTTTCTCACAGGCTTCCATTGGAGGAAACATGCCTGGCCACTGCATTACCTTGGCTGCTACTGCACTGTAACATCACACCTGTGGAACTAACAGGCCTAATGTTAAAATGTCAGAGACTTTTGCTTATTTACATAGTATATATCTGAGATGGAATTTGGAAAAATGCCTTTAAGTCCTGTCCGTCTTCCTCTGTGCAACAGCATCAAACCTCCCTGTTAGGTCTTCTTTGCCTGTGACAGGGAAGACAAAGGAGCACTGACTTCTCTCTGGGAGGCCATAGCAAGGGGAAGGCTTGTCTCTGCTCCCATGGAACAGGTGACAGGACAAGAGGAAACAGCCTCACGTTGCACCAAGGGAGGTTTAGAACAGATATTAAGAAAAATTTCTTTACCAAAAGGATTGTTGACTATTGGAACAGGCTGCCTGACGAAGTCACCATCCCTGGAAGTATTTAGAAGATGAGTAGATGTGGTGCTGAGGGACATGGGTTAGTGTGGACTTGGCGGTGCTGGGTTAACAGCTGGAGTTGATCCTGAAGGTCTTTTCCAACCAAAGCAATTCTATGACTCTAAGATCCGGGAAAGGACTTTTTGATGTCAGCCACCATAAACATTGCTTTTGAAGTACAGAGTTGTACTTTCAAGAACAGTGTCTGATTTCGATCCTACAGAAGGAAGAAAAGCATCAATAATCTTCCCAATGTAAATAAACCACCTCTGGCAACCATATTTGGGAAACATGAAGGTTATGACAAATCAGCCATGGGTAACATTTTTTCTTGACCACCTCTTGCTTCTGAGGCACCTGCATTTTCAGTCTGTTGATATTCCATAGCTGCACAAAGCAATTTTGACTTCCTCTTTTAATTTTGAAATATTCAAATAGCAGTTAGTAATTTTATTTTTTAAAATTTGTACAGGAGCATTTATTTCAAGGACTGAATAAGATGATTCAAGTAACCTTAGAATATAGACAGCTCGGCAGTAACTAATTTGCTGTCTTTGATACACTAGAGGTGAACAGATTAAGCAAGCTAGTTTGCTATCTACTAGATAAGAGAGGATTGTATTATCATTTTCTCTGATTAGTATCTTGTGCAGGTAATTATACTTCTCCTTTGCACATAATTAAAGTGAAGGTTGATTTCCATTCATTCTTCACAGTGGTAAAATTATCAAGTTACTTCTTAACTAATTATTTTCTGTAGTATAGTAGTGTTTCAGATCCCTGTCACATTCCATTTAGCAAACACAAAATAGCTCTGAATAAGACTTATCACAGCCTGGGACTTTTATGCTATTAATTTGTAGGGGAAAAAATCTTTAGATGGATGCTAGCCAAGCTGAAAATGAAGTTTATTCCAAAGAATCCAATCAGGGTTTGTTTGTTTGGTGGTTTTTTTTTTTGTTTGTTTTGTTTTGTTTGTTTTAAATCTAGCACTGAATCTTTTGCCTGTTTACAATCTCTTATCTCTTTTTTTTTCTCTCTCTTTTTTTTTTTTAAGTTGTTCTTATTTGTTCATGTTCAAAACATTTTATCTGACAAAGATCCAGTGAACTTCTAATGATAAACTTTTTTTCTGATTATACTCATTTCAAGTTACATAGGGTCTCAGGGTGCTAAAAATAGCAGTGATATGTTGTTTGGGGGATTACTTTTCTGAGACACAGGTAGAAACAATAACAGCATTGTGATTTGTAGAGAAGTAGTCATGCAGAATAAATTGGCGAGAAATCCCTACATTATCAACACATGCAATTGTCAGTTGAAACCACTTTTTTAAAAGACAATTTCTTTTATATTTTTTTTCTGCCAGGAACACTTAAAGGAGTCTGACCAAAACTGCTGTCATTTGCAGAAGGAAAATTTAGCTCCTGCTATTATTTTCCATCTTTCCATTTAGCATCCTTTTGAAATAGCTCTAAATTACATGGTCTGCCCTACTCCTGATTCTTAGATTTTATGTCACCTTACTTCAATGGTTTTTCCCCTTTCTAACAGTAAGAACAATACATAATTACTATTACTGCAGTTCTGCACGTGTCAAATTTAAAGTCATCCTTCAGCTGCTACAACTTGCAGTGTGATTTTTCTTCTTCTGTTCATTGTCCTGCTTGTCCATTGTGGTTCTTTGTTGTGCTTCAGAAGCACAAATTCTGCACATTATTTTTTCTGCTCAAATGTAGTTCTTCACTGCCAATTGCATCAATTTGATTTCATTACAGACCTCTCAGAGATGGATTCTCCCCTCTTACTCAAGAGTAACTCTACTGAAAATGGTCTTTTTCTTGACTTGCCTCAGCAAAAATTAGAGTACAAACTCCCTGCCCCTTTTACCCCTGTTCTTTTTTCCTTTCACAGCACTGAGATGTAGTATTTGTCTGCAACAGTCCTTTATCTGTGGTAGACAGTAACAAATTTCAATTTCCCCTACCTCCACTGCTATATCCCTACAGACATAACTCGATAGCTTGAGATTTTAACATTACCCTCCACATTAGCTTTTCCTCAACTCTTGGCTGCTGCAGTTATCTGGCATCTGATATGCTATGAGTTATTTTTCCTTCTTCTTTATTTCACTCTGTACTATGATAATTGGACATATTGTCTCAGAGATCTGATCACCTTTGTTCTCATCTCTGCTGTAGCTGTTTGAGTCTGTTTTCACTGCAGTCCAGGCAAAGTGCCATCAAAAGCCTTGAACAATCCTGAAAAGTGCAACTGCCTCTGTTGACTCCCAGTCCCATCTTGAAAGTTCTGATGTCTGCAAATTACGGGGTAAATCACTCTATCTTCTCTGTGACCCCCACAGTTTAAGACTCGCTTATAAGATATTTGAAAAATAAGAACTTTTTAAAAGGTTCACCACTTTTTTCCCCCCACAAGAGCACTGCTAGACAGGCAGCATGGAAGAATTAAGCCAATTTATCCACTGACAAGGTACAGCACAAGCAACACATACTACCCAATGCTTCAGGGATTGTCCATCGAGAGGCAGAACTCTCTCAGCATCTCTGCAGGCACTGATCCAGCAGAGCACTTGAGTACATCCACAGTCTGATTGATTTCAGTGGAAGTATTATACGCTTAAAGTTTCTCATGTATTTAAGTGTTTTGCTGGATTAAAGCCACAATCCCTTGACTCTGATAAAACTAGCCAGTGCCTGTTAAGTTCCTCAGACAGGGTTTTGTGGAAATATGCTTGTTCGCTGGGACATAGACTGTGATCACGAGTTTGATCATGCAGCTGACATTCAGCTATCCTAAAATAACTATTCTGTTCTGGTGGCAATACCCAGAAGTAAAAAAATTCTTCTGCCCTGTGGCTCTTTACCTAAACTATCCAAAGGAACTCTTGACCTCCTCAAACTTAATAAGTTTATTTTAGAGAAATTAAGGAAAATGTCTAGATTCTATCTTAGAAGATGCCCCATGAAGATCTGCACTCTAAAGGGTATTTTCTCTCTGGAATTTCAAATGGTTTTTATTAATGCTTGAGTTAGTCCTTTCTTTGCTTTTTCCTAAGGTGCACTGCATGTGTACCTGTTTTTTTGTTCTATGAGAAATAACTGTGAATATGAGAAAGCGAAGTGAGAAAATATATTCTACCCCTTTCACACCTGAAAGCAAACTAATGCTATAAAATTATTCTTTTTTTGAAACTAAAAACAATTTAAGGAATACCTCTCAGAAGAATCTTGTCCATACATATTGAAACTGTAAGTCATTCAAAGTCACAAATGAAGGTCCTCTAAGGCAAAAGAGAGGAAAGCTCAAAGACTGAGCAGCTGTCCAGGAAAAGAATTTAAATTCCAAGAAGAAATAAGGCCCTATAGGGTCTGCATTACCTGGCCTCTGGCACATGCCTTCAGTGCTTTGTTAGGATCGGTGCCAGGATTCAAACAGCCAACAGCTGAGGCAATATCTACTTAATAGGCACTCCACTAAGATTAACTGTGACTTGCTTGGAGAGAAAAAACCCACCCTTTCTGGTTATTGCAATGCTTTGACTACTGTAAAGAGATAGAACACAAATGAGAATTGTGAGAATTGTAAGATTTGTGCTTTTACATTGAAAACAACTGACAAATTGTATCATCTTACATATACATTTTGTCGATTTACTAATTACTGTTAGCAGTGATGATTTAACAATAATTATTTCTTTGTTGCCTCCTTATTCACCAATGCAATTTTTAAATGGATACCAACTACAGAGCAGTTCCACAAGTGTCCTCCAGAAGTTTTGTTACACTGAGTGAAAAAACAAGAGGGAGTAATATTAGTTTTCTTTAGTAAATAAAACATTCTTGGTTGCTTGAGAAGATAATCAGTACATGTCAAAATTGAATATACTGCATTTAGCTATTTATTTATCTTCTAATACACAGACACAGGGCAGGAAGAAAATAACGAAATCTCTGAAATGATTTCCAAGAAGTTTCAACAATTGGGCACAAACTGAAATCAGTCCTATTCACCAACCAAATTTGCATATTTTCAGGTAAAAGGGCAATTGTTTCCAAGAAATAAGGGGAAACAAGGATCAAGAAAAACAAGCAATGATACTAGCCTGTTCTTTTTTTGAGCTTTTCATCTGCAGATATTAAAACAAGATGTTTTACTTAGCAAATATGGATTGCAGAGCACTGTGACTACTTGTGCAAAAAAATTAAAAAAAAATAAAACCAACAAACAGGGCAGATTTCTGCATCCAAACTGAGCATGTTGTTTGCTGTTGTTATCAAACCTGTTTTACAACTCTTCCAGACCTGGAAAACCCAGCAATAGGTGCAGACCCCTTTTTTCTTCCATAAAATCTAAGCAACTATGGAACCATAACCTTACTCTCAAGTATATTTAATCCGGTCTTCAGACCTACACCAGCATCAGTACTAATGCTAGGGTCCATCCCAGGTTTCTGGGCATGCAGCATTCAGCATCCTGTTCTAATTTTAAATCCTTTCTTTCACAAATCCTAATCCTAGCTAAAGACCACTCCTAGCTTTAAAAACACAAAAAGGACTTTCAAAATAAAACACAGACCACCAGTCCTACCCATATCAGTCCTTAAACTGCCCAATGCCTAGAAGACCCAGGAATAAAGAGAGCTCTTTCCAATCTCTTATCAATACCAGGTTCATAATACCTTTAATCTTTTTCAAGTGATCACACCATATATGAGAACTGCATACAACTTCCTCTTTGCCTATTCTCAGACTACAAAACTTTCAGAATTCAGTCATATTTCCCTCCCAAATGCTAACCCTGTTCTTTGCTGTAATTAGAATTCTGCATCACACCAAAGGATCATATACTATCCTTGACACTGCTATTAAACTCCAATGTCTGTATGCAGAAGGATGTGGCAACAAACTTTGGTAAAATATTATTTTTCCTCCTAAATCTTAATCCTAATCATTTAATTAGCTGAGCCTCGCTCAAGAGGACAACTAAAAAAACCAGATCAGCATCTTTGTATACCAGGGAACCCAAACACAAGCAGCTCCTCTTCACTGACCTCAGCCCTCATCCCAGATTTCATGAACTGGGAAAATACTGCAATAAACCACAGAGAAAATCTTCTTTTCCAAATCTAACTTAGCCCTCTAACATTTCCCTCATCTGAATCCAGATTATTTGCCTTCAATGAAAATCAAACATTTTCAATTCTTCCAAACTCATACTCACATTTATCCTAGAAAACCAGCAGTACTGCAGCAATAAACCTGATTCATAAATAAGTCTTTTCTCTGTCCCCAATCCTATCACTATCCTTAACGATACCCAAGAGAGCGGAATCTAGAAGAAAAACAAACAGTTGTCATTTATCACTGCTTACAAACTCACTTATCCTACAGTTCCACTCTGCATAGAAACAGCATTCAGCCGAACTCACAAATGTCTCTGTTCACAAATTCTTAACTCTAATCATAATCCCTCAACTACTACGCTCATGCTAACCTTCCTCATATCAGGGAGCCAACATCTAGAGGGAAGCTGACATCAGCCCCTCAAACATAATGCATTTAAGATGAGTGAAAACTCATCCTCCATTTCCCTGCCCTACAGAATATAGGAATAAATTTGACTCAGAAATGTTTGATTCCCCAGACTTGCTTTACACCAAACTTTCACTGCAACTGAGGGATAGTTACTTAGCCAAATACTGAACATCAGGCACCTGTTCCTGATAAGACTTGCAGTTATCCTACATTTCTGAGCCTCCAAAAATGTAGCAATAGATTCAATTGTATTGATTTGAAATTGTACTGAATTCTTAGTTACTTCAAGGTGACCAGTAGCAATTATTTAATTCATTTTGGGGGTTTTCATTCACTTTTTATTTCCTGTCCAAACAGAATCATAGAATCATAGAATCATAGAATGGTTAGAGTTGGAAAGGACCTTGAAGATCATTGTGTTCCAACCCCCCCTGCCTACTCCCACTAGACCAGGTTGCTCAAAGCCCCATCAAGCCTGGCCTTAAATACTTCCAGGGATGGGGCATCCACAACCTCCCTGGGCAGCCTGTTCCAGTGCCTCACCACCCTCACAGGAAAGAATTTTTTCCTAATATCCAATCTAAGTCTCCTCTCTTCCAGTTTAAAACCATTACCCCTTGTCCTATCACTACACTTCCTGACAAAGAGTCCCTCTCCTGCTCTCCTGTAGGCTCCCTTCAGATACTGGAAGGCTGCTATAAGGTCTCCCCGGAGCCTTCTCTTTTC